>CM033684.1:50472071-50911169 GCA_019514585.1 Dendrobium officinale
TGTGAAAGGACGACGGTTCTCTGCCAACACTGGGTTTTGTGTAAAAGGACGGACGGTTCTCTACCGCACCGGGGAGTGGTGAAAAGAGTGTGTTGTAAGGGCTTCTCCGCCTTGCTGTGGGTGCAAAAGGAGAGTCACTATTGGTATTAGTGCAATACTCAGAGGGTGCCTCTGAGGAGTGGATGTAGGTCTGGTTATAGACCGAACCACTATAAATCTGGTGTCATTTACTTTATAGCTTTTACGTTTCCGCACTTTAAATTTCAGTTTAAACAACTCTGTGGTTGAAAAACATTTTTCTACTAACTTTAAAAGAAAATTTTATTTCGGTTCAACTTTATTATTAAGAGGGTTTAAAATTTTAAAAACTACCAATTCACCCCCCTCTTGGTAGCCTTGGGACATTTACTTAGGCTTAACAACCTAATTACTGGACTCAACAAGTGGTATCAGAGCAGAGTTTCAAAATCATAAGTTTGAACTACTTTTTGATTAACGTAGATGGCTACATTTGGAAACCGAAACACACCTGAGGGTTACTCTATCACTAGACCTCCACTGTTTGACAATATTCCTTTTGATTTTTGGAAAACACGCATGTCTACTTTCTTACAGTCACTTGATTATCGCATGTGGATGCTAGTCCAGGAAGGTTACACAAAACCAACTAGATTAGTTGATGGAATTAGGGTAGATACACCCTATGCAGATTGGACTATAGAAGAACGTGACTTAGCACAATTAAATGCGAAATGTTTAAATAGTTTCTTTTGTGCTTTAAAATCTGAAGACTACATGCGAGTTTCCACTTGTAAAAGCGGAAAAGACATATGGGATAGACTTTGTATTACTTATGAAGGGACAAATGAGGTTAAGCAATCAAGACTCAATATCTTGTTACATGACTACGAATTATTTCGCATGAAACCTAATGAATCTATATCTGACATGTACACAAGATTCACTCAAATTGTCACCTCTTTGCATGCACTTGGTAGGGAATTAACTAATGCTGAAATGGTTAATAAGATTCTTCGTTGTTTACCTACTGTATACGATGCTAAAATTACTGCAATTACAGAGTCAAAAGATCTGAACATTTATTCTATTGACAATCTTCTTGGTTCACTCATTGCTTACGAGCAAGGAGTAAGTCAAAGAAAGATTGATGCAGGTGAACCAAGAAAGGAAAAGAATCTTGCATTAAATGTGGAAGAGTCAGAAAGTGAACACTCACAACCTGAGGATGAAGACGATATAGCACTGATGACTAGACAATTCAGAAGCTTTTTAAAGAGGAAGCAGAAGAGACGCCAGCAATGGAATAGAGGTAAGTATAACAAAAATGGCAGGGTTTCTAATGAAGTGATTTGTTAATGAATGCAGGAAACCAGGTCATATAAAAACTGATTGTCCAAAACTTAAAGCCACTCCTAGCAAGGAGAAGGTAGAGGAGAAACCAATAGTAAAGAAGGGCAAGAAGAAGTTTCAAAAGGCTTTTTGGGGACGGACTCAGCTTCAGACTCATCTGAGACTGAAAACGAAGAAGAAGTCACTAACCTTTGCTTGATGGCAGATAAAGCTGAACAATCAGATCAAGAAGAGGTATGTGATTTAACCTATGATGAACTGTTTGAAGTTTCTGAACACATGCATGATGCATATAGGAAAACTAAAAAGATGCATTCTAGTTTAGTTTTAGAATTGGAAGAGCTTAATAAGGAACACGAAATCCTTAGGAAAGATCATGCTTTAATTGATAGCAACCACATGAAACTACTTGATGAATATGATGACTTGAATAAAAATTTTTGAAAATTTAAAATCATCCTATGCTGAACTTGAAAAAGAATTTAAGAAATTTAAGGATGAATCTGAGCACAAGACATATAGAATCAATTATACAAATCGAATCTTGGAGGATATGAATTCATTTTACAAACTTACTATAAGAGCTCTCGAGGATAATAGTATCCCCCCTAAACTTGAAGATTTTACAAATCCTAAATATTATCCTAAATTCATGAAATCCCTTAGAAGACAATCATATGAAAGAAAACATAGGAATATTTTTCCTAATGTTAAATGTAACAATTGTGGATTTTTGGGACATATATCTCACACCTGCACTTTAAAGATGAAACCTAATTTGGTGTGGAGAACTAAGATGCATAAACCTAGACATATCATACATGCATCTGATTATAAATTTCATAAAGGTGAACCCAAACTAGTTTGGGTTCCCAGGTCTAACATTTGAGAATTTTGCAGGAATACTCTCACACAAGACCTCGTGAGAGTATATGGTACCTGGACAGCGGATGTTCTAAGCACATGACTGGAGATACTGCTCAATTCATAACGCTGGAAACCAGGAGTGGAGGCAAGGTTACACTTGGAGATAATACCACAAAGAAGGTGGTTGGATCAGGTATGATTGGAAATTTGAAAAACTTTTTCATAGATAATGTTTTATTAGTTGAAGGCTTAAAACATAATTTGCTTAGCATAAGTCAGCTATGTGATAAGGGCTATAATGTAAAATTTTTACCTACTAGCTGCATAATTAGCCTAAATGGGAAAATTGTTTTAAATGGAAAAAGGGTGAACAATGTCTACATGCTAGATTTAAATTGTATTCAATCTCCTACTGCTTTTTGTTTGAAAACTGTTTCTGATGAATCATGGCTTTGGCATAGGAGACTTTGTCATTCTAGTATGAAAAATCTTAGAAAAATTACCCAAAAGAATTTGGTTAGAGGAATACCTAAACTAGACTTTACTAAGGACCACTTATGTGATGCATGTCAATTAGGAAAACAAGTGAAGTCCTCTTTTAAGTCCAATAAAGATCTTAGGACCAGTAAACCTTTAGAAATTCTTCACATGGATCTTTTTGGACCTGTAAGCACGGTTAGTCTAGGAGGAAAGGTATATGGATTTGTAATAGTAGATGATTTTTCAAGATTCACCTGGGTTAAATTTCTTTTTCATAAGAGTGAATCATTTGAGGAATTCAGAAATTTTTCAACTTGGATACAAAGAAAACTAGGATGTGAAATAATTTCTATACAAAGTGATCATGGAGGAGAATTTGAAAATGAAAGATTTGAAGATTTCTGTAAAGAAAAGGGGATTGATCACAATTTTTCTGCACCTAGAACTCCTCAACAAAATGGAGTAGTTGAAAGAAAGAACAGAACATTAATAGAAGCCGCCCGAGCAATGTTAGCAGAATACTCTCTTCCTAGATATTTTTGGGCTGAGGCGGTTAGCACTGCATGCTATGTTTTGAATAGGGTAAATGTGAGATCAAATTTGAATAAAACACCCTATGAATTGGTAAAAGGTAGAACACCAAATTTGTCTCATTTACATGTATTTGGTTGCAAGGTGTTCATACATAATAATGGAAAATCTGCCTTAGGAAAATTTGATCCAAAATCAGATGAAGGAATTTTCGTTGGATATTCAAGTGTTGGAAAATCTTATAGAGTATTCAACAAAAGAACTTTAGTCATTGAAGAAACCACACATGTTGTTTTTTTTGATGAAAATGAAAATATGGAAGAGCCAAAAGTTGTTGAAGAAGAAATTGAAGAAAAAACTCCCAAAAGATTGATAGATTAAATTTGGAAGAAAATGTGGAAGAAAATATAGAAAGAGAAGACCCTTTGCCTAGAGATTTGAGATTTTCTAAAAATCACCCAAAGGAATTAATTATAGGTGAACCAAGTGAGGGTGTTAGAACTAGGCGTGGATTAAACAAGGAAGTCAATCATTCAGCCTTTATTTCAACTATTGAACCCACTAACATTGATCAAGCACTTTCAGATGAATTTTGGATATTGGCCATGCAAGAAGAGTTAAATCAATTTGTAAGAAATAAAGTTTGGGAACTAACTACAAGGCCAAAAGATCAAAGTGTTGTTGGAACCAAGTGGGTGTTCAAAAATAAAATGAATGACTCAGGAGTAGTCATTAGAAATAAGGCTAGATTAGTAGCTAAGGGGTATAATCAAATTGAAGGAATTGATTTTGAGGAAACTTTTGCCCCTGTAGCTAGACTTGAAGCAATTAGGGTTTTACTAGCCTTTGCCTGTTTTAAAGGTTTTAAATTGTTTCAAATGGATGTTAAAAGTGCCTTTTTAAATGGAGTAATTGAAGAAGATGTTTTTGTAGAACAACCTCCAGGTTTTGAAAATTCTAAATTTCCAAATCATGTTTTCAAATTAAAAAAGGCATTATATGGATTGAAACAGGCACCTAGGGCTTGGTATGAGAGGTTAAGCACCTTCTTACTTGAAAGATCTTTTGAAAAAGGAAGTGTGGATACAACTCTCTTTTTAAGAAAAATTGGAAAGGATATACTTATTGTTAATTTATGTGGATGACATCATCTTTGGATCTTCAAATAAACATCTTTGTGATGATTTTTCTAAAACAATGAGTAATGAATTCGAAATGAGTCTAATGGGAGATTTAAATTACTTTCTAGGATTTAGCATTAAGCAACTTGAGGAAGGTACTTTTCTTAGTCAAAACAAATATATTAAGGACATCCTCAAAAAATATGAAATGGACAATGCTAAACTTGTTAGTACACCAATGAGTTCTTCAGTTCAGTTGGATAAGGACCTTAAGGGAAAATCTGTTGATCAAAAGAAATTTAGAGGGATAATTGGATCTTTACTTTACTTGACTGCTAGCCGACCAGATATTATGTTTAGTGTTTGCCTATGTGCTAGATTTCAATCAGATCCAAAAGAATCACATTTGACAGCAGTAAAAAAGGATTTTAAGATATCTACTAGGAACTCAAAACTTAGGAATTTGGTATCCTAAGTTTAGCTCTTCATTTGAAATTATTGGTTACTCAGATTCTGACTTTGCAGGCTGTAGAGTGGATAGGAAAAGCACTTCTGGAACATGTCAATTCATTGGAAATTCATTAGTTTCATGGTCTAGTAGAAAACAAAATTCAGTGGCACTATCTACTGCAGAAGCAGAATACATTGCATTAGGAAGTTGTGTGGCACAAGTACTTTGGTTAAAACAACAGTTGATTGACTTAGGATTAACTATAGGCACTATTCCAATTTATTGTGACAATACTAGTGCTATTTGTATTTCAAAAAATCCTATTCAACATTCTAGAACCAAACACATCGATATAAGGCATCATTTCATAAGGGATCACGTATCCAAAGGAGAAATTGAACTCATACATGTTTCAACTGAAAATCAACTTGCAGACATTTTTACAAAACCTTTAGCCTTTGATACATTCAGTACTTTAAGAACAAGGCTTGGTGTTATTGATTTGAATGCTTAACTAAAATGTCTTTGCAACATTGATACTTGTTGTGTTTTGTTTTTTGTAATTTTGTGAATTTTGTGTTTTTAATGAATTGTTTTTGGATTTATGATTTTGTTTTATGTTTTCTGTGTTTTTCTGATTGTTTTTGTTGATTTTGTTAATTTAAAAATTTAAAAAATCAAAATTAATTTTTTTTTGGAGGAAATCGTCCAGGACGAAATATTTTCGTACGGGACGATGTGTAAAGGAACAGTTTGCACAAATTTAAAAACGTTTTGAGAGAGCAGTTTTTTTTTTTTAGATCGTCTGTACGATCTGTGATCGTCCAGGACGAATTTTTTTTTTGCTCTCTCAAACGTCGGGACGATTGAATGCAGCGGTTGAGTGGATAAAACAGTTTTTAATACGAACTTCGTCTGTACGAAATTTTTTTGTTCGTCCAGACGAACATGTGTCGATTCATTGTAGGGGACGGTTTTCAAGAGTCATTAAAACGAAATACTTTTCGATCGTCTGTACGAAATTTTTTCGTCTGTACGATCGGTCAAGTCAAAAAGCCTGTACGAAGGGACGCATCGTAAGTTGTGTTGAATACGAAAAGCCGTTACATTTTGGACGAATTGGATCGTCTGTACGAACATACTTCGTCCAGACGAACTATTATGTTTCGTCCAGGACGAATATTTTCGTCCAGGACGAAAGTATCGTTTTCCTTTAAATATGAAGGCTTTTCAAACTTGACAATCACACTTTCAAATTTCCTTTTCAATCCCTTTCAACATCAAATCAACAATGGCCTCCTCTAGCAAAAGACAAAAGGTTTTTGGTGAAGAAACCAAATAGGAATGCCCCAGACAACTTTCTTTCCAAGGCAAATGAAGAATCTTTTCCTCGTTTTGCCTCCGCAAAAATCACTCCGTCTCGCATTCTTATCCCAGCAGAGTTAAAATTTAGGGTAATGCACCTCTTCGCCTCAACCCAATTTCAGTTCATTCTTTCTCTCGTCCACTTCTACAATAAACAAACCTACCATTACTTTCTTGCCAACATGAGTTTCAATTCTGACCACTCTATCATTAGTTCTTTTGTTTTTAAGAAAAAAGTTGAGATCACCAAGCACGATCTTGGTGCATTTTTAAACTTAAGAACTGAGGGATATAGAGCCCACACCCTAATGTCAGAAAACTCCTTCAAATGGTTTGAAATCAATAGGGAAATTAGAGGAAATGCGATTGACAATCATGTTGCTAGAGTCTCAGGTATGACCCAAGATGCCCGAATCATCCAGCATATCCTTAGATCCTCAATTATTCCTAAAGCTGGTGATAGGATTAACATCACTCCTCTCCTTTCTTGTCTAACTTTTTTAATTATGTCAAGACATCCTATTGATGAAGCCCAACTCATCATAGATCATATCTATGGGCTTTCAGAAATAGGACATGCTGATCAGAAGAGGAAGAAGAACATTTCATTAGGGCACTTAATTACTTATATTTTGGAGAAGAAATACAATATAGTGCATCCTGATGAGGAATATGAAGAGCCAGTTTACTATAACAACACATCATTCAGACTGCTCTTCAAGGAGGAAAAAGAAAAAGGGAAAGCACATGACAGTGCTTCAGAAGAAGAAGAAGAAGAAAGAGAGCATACCTCTGCACCTCAGTCAGATTATCAGAATCTGATTGAAAGATTTGATCGATTAGAGACTCATATTGATCAAAGATTTGATCAATTTGATGCTCAACTTGTGCAGCAACAACATGACATTGGTGTTATTAGAAATGAAGTACATGATATCAATACCAATGTAATGTTGATGGCCTCCTACTTTAACCTTTTCGGTGGCATTCCTCCTCCTCCTCCTCCAGAACAGTAGAGATGATTTTATGTGTTTTTGTTGTACTTGTGTTGTATTTTTGTTGTGTTGTTGTGTTAGTTACTCATTTTTTTGTCTTGTTATGTTAATGTTTTTTGTTAAGTGTATGTTTTGTCTTTTATTTTAAGTTGTGTTTAGCTTTTGTGAAATGTAATCCTTTCATATAAATCAATGCATTTCACACTTGTTTCAGTATTGATTTGTTATTGAAATGTGGTTAATTTTTATGAATTTCATTAGTATTATTTAATCTTCATAGTGCTTAAATTAGAATGTAATTTGAGTTTATCTACATTAGAAAATCTAGTCTTTCTAAATTTAAAAGTTGTTTTTATAACTTGTTGTAATTAGAATTTTTAAATTCATGTCTATTCATTTAGACTACATAAAAGTTAAAATTATTATTGCAATTTAGATGTTTACTTATTTTGTATTTCCTTGTTCAAATAATATTTATGTACTTAGAAATATTTGAAATTTTAGATTATTGATTTTGGAAAGAATTGGTCTAAATTACTCTTGAAAATTGTACAAAAAGTACAAAAATCAAAAGAAATGCGCAATGGTTCGCAAATATGAAAAAGAGGCACAAAATCAGCTCAATATCAATAGATGCACAAAAATGTGCTCAAAAATTTGAAAAAGATGCGCAAAGCGCCACATGTGGTAATTCTCTTCTTTCCAAATTCTTTCAATCTCTTAATTCAAATTGATCTTATGTTCATTTATATTCTATTGAATTTTGAAAATATAGAATTTTTTCTTCATCTCTCTTGTAATGATTTTCTATATTGAAATGTCTAAATTGAATCATGTCTTTGCTAAAATTCTTCTTACTTACAATGTTATATCACTTTTTGAATCTCCTGAATTTCTATGATTGACCTAATGTTTTTAGTTGAAAATTGCATACCTTATATCAATCACCATTTAGATTAAATATTCAAATGAATTTTCATACAATTACTTACATTTCTTCTTCACTTTTTGTTGCTGTCAAAAAGGGGGAGAAATTATTAGTTTGTGTATGTTTTAGTTGTATGTTTTAGTTTGTGTATGTTTGTGTTTTCTCTTTTTAGTTGTTCTGTTTCTTGCAAGTTTGTGTTAAAATTTTTGAAAAAAAAAAAAAAAAAAATTTTGTTCGTTAAATATTGTTCCTTAATGCCTAATGCCTCCTTATTTTAATGTACTCATAAATTCAGGGGGAGTTTAGGAGATAAAAGATGTGTTTTAACTTGAAACCATACTAATAATAATTGTTTTGCCATCATCAAAAAGGGGGAGATTGTTTGAATAGTTGCTATTTGAATGAGTTATATTTATGCAACTTATGTAGTTTTTGATGATTCCAAACATTATTGTTCAAATGTATAGTTATCTCCTAACAATTTCAGAAGATTTGCACTTGCTCTTGTGTGTACTAACATTTCAGGAAAATCAGACTCCAGACTACGAAAACTTCAATTCAAATTCAACATGAGATATTTTGTTTAATTGATGTTTGTCTTTTCTTTGAATTAATTTTGAAAGGGAGTGATTATAATTGAGTGAATAAAATCTCACACACACAAATAAGGAGATCTTGAAATTCTATACTGATCGTACAGGACGATATTTATCGTACTGGACGATCTGTCAGTTATCTCCTATAGAGCACTTGGAACGAATAGGAACTTGCTTTGAAAAATTTTCTAAGTCCTATTCGTCCAGGACGAAATTTATCATCGTCCCAGGCGATGGGTTCACTGCAAAATTTTCGTCCAGACGAATTTTACCATCGTACGAGGCGACCAGTCCTCTGAAAAATTTTCGTACAGACAAAAATAAATATCGTACAGGACGATCAGTTCTCTGCAAAATTTTTCGTCCAGACGGAAACAAATTATCGTCCGCGGCGATTGGTTCTCTGGAAAATTTTCGTCCAGACGAAATAAATAATCGTCCAGGACGATCGGCTCTATGGAAAAGTTTCGTCCAGACGATCACATTTTCGTTCAAACGATAAACCGACTTAGAACAGTTTTCAGCAGTTTCTAGAACCGACCTTGTAATAACCGTTCGTACTGGACGAACCAAGTTCGTACAGGATGATCAGCTGTACGAAGTCAGTTCGTACACATATACAAATTGGGTCGTTTCAGATCGTTTAAGTAAAATCGTACAGGAGATCCAGGATCGTACAGGACGATCCACTGCGTACAGAATTGAAAATTTGCAGTTTTTGGGCGGTTTCACTTGTCTTTTCTATAAATAGTTCAAATTAGACTGCCACCCAATCTTTTTGTCATTTGATCTTCGTACCTCTTGGGAGAATAGCTAAGGAGAGAGTGGAAGAGAGCATTCAAAGAAGGATTCCTACCACTGGAGCGAGAAGGCTTCACTTGGATTGCTAAGGTAAGAGTCTCTACTTGTGAAATTGGATTTCTTCACTCTTTTTCTTTCTTCCTTCTAGATTCTTGTGAGAAGATCTGTCAAGGAGATCCGGTTCTCTGCCGACACTTGGAGAGTGTGAACAGCCGAAGGGTTCTCTGCCCCACACTTGGAGAGTGTGAACAGACGAAGGGTTCTCTGCCCACACTAGGAGAGTGTGAAAGGACGAAGGTTCTCTGCCTACACTTGGAGGGTGTGAAAGGACGACGATTCTCTGCCAACACTGGGTTTTGTGTAAAAGGACGGACGGTTCTCTACCGCACCGGGGAGTGGTGAAAAGAGTGTGTTGTAAGGGCTTCTCCGCCTTGCTGTGGGTGCAAAAGGAGAGTCACTATTGGTATTAGTGCAATACTCAGAGGGTGCCTCTGAGGAGTGGATGTAGGTCTGGTTATAGACCGAACCACTATAAATCTGGTGTCATTTACTTTATAGCTTTTACGTTTCCGCACTTTAAATTTCAGTTTAAACAACTCTGTGGTTGAAAAACATTTTTCTACTAACTTTAAAAGAAAATTTTATTTCGGTTCAACTTTATTATTAAGAGGGTTTAAAATTTTAAAAACTACCAATTCACCCCCCTCTTGGTAGCCTTGGGACATTTACTTAGGCTTAACAACCTAATTACTGGACTCAACAAAGAGATGTGGCCGTAGGTTAGGAAAGGAAACCCATATAGGGATAGAGGGGGATTCAACATCAATGTCAAATGTATAAGACCATTTAAAAATCTTCATAAAACAGTTATTCACGAAATAGGAGCGATGGGCAAAAATGCGACAGTAATCCAAGTCGTTTTCCAACTTAATCAGAATATGCTTAGAGTTAAGAACAATGACAGAGAAAACACCATTATGCTTGAGATTAAAAAAAATTTTTGAATAGCTTCCAAAGATGGACGATGAGCCAGAAATTTACCGACCAGCTCAAACTCAAAAGAGGAAGCAAGGGAAAGCACTTCCTCATCTGAAATCCACACTGAAGGAAGTCCCCGGAAAGACATAACCTTTAGGTCAGGGAAAGAGGAATTCAAAATAGAAGATCCCGCTAGGGCATCACGGAAACACCGAGAAGAAGATGAACCAGATAAAAAACCAGGATCCAATAGCCTTTTAACCTCCATAACTAACAAAAACACCGAGGAAATAAAGAAAAAGAAGAAGAAATCTTCCCTGAAACGATCGGAGAGCCTCGCAGCGAAGGAAGAAAGGGCGCCAAACTCCTAACCCTTGCAGAGCGAAAAAGCATAGTGAGAGGTTTGTGCTGGCTTACCTTGACATATGTTTTGGCACAATAACTGAGTGATCTATCCTTGATTCTCCTTTCTTACATGATATAAATGAATATGATAGACCATGATTCTTTTGTAGTGGAAGTTTGGAGAACAAGGTTACAAATACTTATAATCATAGTGATGATGATCAAGAGTTAAATTTATAGATCCACTACAAGAAAATAAGTTATTAGCAACCATCAAAATTGGTTACTATAAATTATAATTTGGACGCTAAAGCAAATAGTGGCCATAAATATTTGGGTCGTTAGTTTTTTGTAGGAGCCTCGTCGCTGAGGCTTTTAGCGACCAATTTTTTTGTTGCTAAATTAATTAGTGATCACTAATAAACATTAGTCGCTAAATTGTACATATTAGATAACCATTTTTTGATGATAATGAATATTTATTGGATGCTATTTATTGATTATAATTATAATTTTATTTATTATATTTTTCATATAGCAACCAAAATAAAAGTTGGCCGCAAAATGATCAAACAAATAAAATACACACCCTTTTAATTTCATGATGTTTTGATATATATATTTATGCATATCAATTTTTGTGATATTTAATAAAATTTCATTGTTTTTCCAATTATTATGCATTATCTACAACATTTAAGATTAATCAATCATTCCTTTATATTGTCAAATCTAATTATTTCTCATTAATTAAATAAATAAATTTCATGATAAAGAAATAACACTCATTTTATTACATTGAGGTAACAGAAATGAAAAATATTGATTAAAAAAATTCATTCATCAATATAAGTAATGAGAATTTTGCTAGAAGAAAATAAAAATTATATTCATTATACACTTTTAAAAATACATCCATAAATAAAAATACAAATATCATATCTGAAATCATCAATAAAAAATCTCTGAAAACTTAGTTCATCCTTCTAATCAGCTCATTGATATAGTTCTACGTATTGCAAGTATCTCCAACTTCCACATAATGATTTTTCTTGTTTGTAAGGCCTCCAAGTATTGCTTTTGGCTTGAATGGCCACAAGAAGTTGTTGGCCACTTTAAAGTAAAGGACCCATAGTGAAACTCTCATGGATGAGGTCCTCAATGCCGATAATCTTCTACCTCCCAAGACTCTGCCATGATTAAAATATTATTGAGCACAAGATAAACAACTTAGGCTTCGTTTGGGATGGCTTGTTTATTACTTCTTAAAGTAGCTTTCTAGAACAAAAGTTTTAATTTTTGTACTAAAAAGTTACTTTAAGAAGGAATAAGAAAACCAAAGGCAATAATCCTGCTAGTGGCGAAACCCTCGCGCCGTCTGCTAGGATTTGCGAGGGCGTTTTGTCTTCGGGTTGTCCCCACCCCTCGGGGGGCTTTCTCGCCGGTGAACGTCTGGCTTCAGGGAAGTCCTTTATTCCCTGCTCTCGAATTTCTGTTTTGGTGTAGTTTTTCTGTTTTTCTCTCTGTTTCGCCGGTGGTTCCGGCATGGTTTCTTCAAAGCTCAAAGACCCTAATTTTTTTGGTGGGGTTTCTCACTCTCTCTCTTTTCGTGAGGCGCTTGCTGGTTCCAAACCAGTTTTTTCGGATCTTCGGAAGTCTACATTTCGTGGCTTACCATCTCTTTGGATTTCTGATCTGGAAATCACTGAACTTGCTATGCCTTTTCAATTCTCTTTAGTAGGCTTCTTTCCTTCTAAGAGACCTCCTCTTGAGTCTATCCGCAAATTTTTTTTCAATCTAAAGCTAAATGGTGAAGTTTCTGTGACTGTGCTAGACCAATCTCACATTCTCATCAAATTATCCAACGACCTGGATTATTACAGGGTTTTTTGTCACCGATCTTACCTTGTTTTAAATTGCTTCATGAAATTAACAAAATGGTTGCCTACTCTGAATATCGGCATTGAGTCTCCGATAATCCCAATCTGGATTTCGTTTCCTCGGCTTCGTCCCCATTTGTTCTCTCCACGTATATTTTTTGGGCTGGCGGAGATTTCACACTGGTTTGTGCTAGACCTGTTTCAAATGTTGTATCTAGGGGTAGATTTCGTGGTAGAGGCCGGCGTAGACGTTGTTTTGTCCGTCTCTGTAGGCTTGGCCTTTTTCTGCCTTCGGGAATTCTTTGCTTTACTGGTTTTCTGGGTGCTGGTGCGCTGGTTTTAGAGCAATGATGGAGCTGGGGCTCGCGTCCTTGTCGCTCTCGCTGGTGGCAACCTTTGGTGTGAATTCTTCAGATTGGATGGATATTGGATGCTGTTTCCACCTTATTGGATGGTCCGTGCGAGGTTTCAGGAATGCTGGAAGCCTCGGCTACTCTACTGAGCTCGCTATTTGGTTGTAATTTCCAGTTTTCGCTTCCCTTTCTCATCATCCGATGTTGTAACCGTCGTTTCTTTTTTTAGTATATCTGTATTTCAAAAAAAAAAAAAAAACCATCCCAAATATAGCCTTAATGAGCACAAGATATACAATTCAAGCAAATAAATTAATTCCCTAGCTAACTATACCATACCCAAAGATGTTGTCAAGTCTATCTCATGGATATATCAGTATAATTAAATTTAGGTCTCATTTGAGAAGGCATTTTTACTACTTGAAGAAGGTTTTTAGTATAAAAATTTAAAAAAAAAAAACTAAAAAGTCGTTTTAAGAAGCAACAAAAAAGCCGATTTTATACATGAAATCTAAAAGACACTTCTTCCCTCATTGTGATAATACACATGCCAACAATTATGATATACAAAACACCAAATATTTAATAAAAAGAACAATTATCTATTCAAGTAATAATTATAATAACTACACTCGAAGCGGAAGTAAATATCAAGTGGGATGAAAATATCAAGTCACCAAATCCATGTTGCTCCTAGAGGAACTGCAAACAGAAAAAAGCAATTCATAAGGATTTTATGAAAAAATTAGAATAACTAGTCAGTAAATTGAATATTAATTTATCTTACAAACCAGGAATCAAAGATAACAAAATTAGATTATCATAATTAATTAAGTTAATCAAAAAATAATATTGCACATTAGGTTAAAATTTTGAATGATTATAATTAATTTAATAAGTAATTGATTAATTAATTTAACTAATTATTTGTTAATAATTGATCTTATTATTAATGAGAAATATTAATTAGGTTTTTGTTTGGGATAATTAAGTTAATTAAGGATTAGAAAATGAATAAACTAATAAATTAGTTTAATTCACCTTAGATTAACTAATATAAATAACCTTCTTTGTCGTAGTTAATACAACATCAGCAACACGAGGCTGATATGCGATGATTTGGCGAGCGTTTTACAGCAATTGATCACCGCTTCGACACTTTATTTCAATACTTTCAGCCAAATCCACCTCCACCTCCACCTGATCAGGACCCGTCTGACTAGATTGTCTTTGTATGCATTGTAGTCTTTTCTATTTTTTTCTGCTTTTGAGCTTTTAGTGGCTCCTCCTTTTTGTGCTGTCAAAAGGGGGAGAAGTTTGTTGTAATGCCTTTTTATCTAAATACAATTTCTTTTGTGTTGTTTCCTACCTGCTTGTAGTTCTTTTTTTTCTTCTTCCCTTCTTGTGTTTAATTTTTTTTTTTAAAAAAAAATATTATTACAAAAAAAAAATAAAAAAAAAAAAACAAAACAAAAAAAAAAAAAAAAAAAAAACAAAAGAAATATTTATCTTTCTTACTTACAACAAATTATTTGACATCATCAAAAAGGGGGAGATTGTTGCAACCCATGACCCCGAGTTTGAGATTTTGATGATGCCAAATAATGAGTGACTTGGAACTGCTTTTCATTGCTTATTATTTTATTTGTTATTTTCCTTGAGCACTAACATTTCAGGAAGATCACAAGTGACTCAGGAAGAAAGGAAGACTCAAGACCGGGTAGATTAGGAGTATGAGTCAAAAATTGTATTTTTCCATTTATTGTATTTTTTACTTTATTGAGTCTGGCCACAAAATGCGAAAGAGTAAGAGCAACCATGCACACACACAGGGGGAGAATTTTTTTTTAACTGAAAATATAAGTAAAATTCTTCTCTGGAGATCGTACTGTACGATGTTATTTCGTACCGTACGATCCAGGCTATGTGGGCAAATCTGTGAATAGATCGTACTGTACGAAGTACTTCGTACTGTACGATATGTTCAGATCCAAAAACCCTAGCCCGTGACTTAATTTGAGGAAGTGATTTTTGCGCCGTTCGTACTGTACGAACTTGTTCGTACTGTACGATCTGTATTAAATACTTACTTAAATTAACACGTGATTAGTGCACGTAATCAAGGCCTAATTGAGATTTGCACATCGTACTGTACAAATATTTTCGTACTGTACGATTGGTTTTTAAATACTTACTTAAATTAACCCGTGATTAGTGCACGTAATCAAGGCCTAATTGAAATTTGAACATCGTACTGTACGAACTTGATCGTACCATACGATGAACAGAGACGAAGTATGATCGTCCCGGATATCGTCCGGTACGATCTCTTGGTTTTTTGTCACATCGTACTGTACGATGTCAATCGTACCATACGATGAACAGAGACGACATCCGATCGTCCAGACCATCGTCCTGTACGAATAGTATGTTGTTGAATCGTACCGTACGATATTGTATCGTACAGTGCGAATTGTTTTTGTACTGTTCGTACACCTTCGTACCGGGACGACGGCTGTTTATGAAGATCGTACTGTACGATGATGAATCGTACTGTACGAACAGTAACGGCTAATTTTGAATTCAGAGGTTTTTGGAGCCTTTTTTTTTAATATGCCAATCAAGTTCTTTTTGGGTAAGATTGTTAGAGAGGGTGAACGTGATTAGAGAGGGATTCCAAGGGAGAAAACTCAAGAGAAATTCTTGAGGGTTGAGAGGAAGGAGGAGGTGAGCGTTGTGAGGGAGAAGAGGTGTGAGGGAGATCACACGGTTGCTCCAAGCTCGCTGCATCTTGCTCCTCCTGTGGCCCGAGAAGGATTTGAGGGAGGATCTCCAAGGGAAAGGCTCGTCTGCATCCGTTACCTCGAGGTTCTCTGCCTTCTCCAGGAGGGAGAAAAACGAGAAGGTTCTCTGCCGTCGCCAGGAGGGCGAAAACAGAGTTTGGTCCTCCGCCGCACCGGGGAAGGTGGAAGTGATTGTGTAAGGGCTTCTCCGCCTAGCTGTGGGAGCTAAAGGAGAATCACTAAAGGTTTAGTGTAATACTCGGAGGGTGCCTCCGGGGAGTGGACGTAGGTCATGGTTTGACCGAACCACTATAAAAATCTTGGTGTATTCTTTCCTTTATTTTTCTGCACTTTAGTTTTGCATTTATTTTTATTGTGGTTAATTGCGTGGATGAATTTGATTATATATCTTTTTATTGTGAATGAAATTCGCTTCCGCATAAAGTCATAAAAAGATATTTCTTTTCATTAAAAGAAGTTTTTAATCATCGAATTCAACCCCCTCTTGTCGTTCAGTAATTTCAATTGGTATCAGAGCGGGTTTCAAAAATAGTGTTTTAGAAAACCTTGAAAAAATCGATCATGGCACATTTTGGAAATCGTAACATTGCAGAAGGCTATTGTATCACACGACCACCTTTATTTGAAAATATTTCTTTTAATTTTTGGAAAATTCGCATGTCAACATTTTTGCAATCAATTGATTATCGAATGTGGAATATGATTCAGACTGGCTATTCTGTACCTTCACGTATGATAGATGGAGTCAAAATTAATATTCCTTTTACTGAATGGAGTAGAATAGAACTAATCAATGCACAACTAAATGCTAAATGTTTGAATTGTTTTTTCTGTGCATTAAATTCTGACGATTGCATGAGAATCTCTACATGTACTAGTGGGAAAGAAATTTGGGATAGATTATGCATTTCATATGAAGGTACTAGTGAAATCAAACAATCAAAATTGAATATTCTAATGCGTGATTATGAACTTTTCAGCATGAAACCATATGAGACTATCTTAGACATGTTTACTAGATTTAATCAAATTGTGATGTCATTGCATGATTTTAGGAAGAGAACTTTCAAATGTTGAAAAAGTTAGTAAAATTTTACGTTCTTTACTTAATAAATTTGATGCCAAAGTCACAGCTATATATGAATCAAAAGATTTGAATACTTATTCTATAGATAATCTAATCGGCTCACTCATTGCCTACGAGCAAAGTGTGAGTCAAAGATTTTTGGATGCAGGTGACGAGAAGACTATTGTGTTAAAAGCCAAACACACAGATACATATGGCTTAGTAGATGATGAAAGCAAGGAGATATTATTGATAACAAATAAATTTGAAAGTCTATTGAAGCACAAGCATGAACATCAACAAAAGCAGAGTAAAGGTAAAAATTATAAAAATGCTAAGTTTTCTTCTGACATAATTTGCTTTGGGTGTAGGAAACCGGGACATTTGAAGCGTGAATGCCCCAACTTAAAAACTCTTCTTCCTCAAAGGAAAAGAGTAAAAACAAATCGTTTGTAATATGGGGAAACGATAAAAAAGCAAAAAAGTCTCATGGGCAGACCTAGTTTCTGAATCATCAGAACATGAGCAAGATGATGAGGTATAAGCATGTTAAGGTTTGTTTGTGTGTTTTTGTTTATGTGTTTTGTATGTTTTTTTTTTCTATCTGTTTTGTATGTTTAACTTTTTTTTTAATTGTATGTTTTTGTTTTTATTATTATGTTGTTATTTTATATTTTATTTTATCTCTTCTTTTTGATAATGTCAAAGGGGGAGAAAGTATTGTTGTTTATTGCATTTTATTTAAATTTTTGCTGTTATTTTTTTTTAAATAAAAAAAAATAAAAAAAAGTGAAAAAGAAAAGCTTTTCCCCTAATTTTAATGTAATTCTTTTAGTGAGGGGGAGTTTAGGAGAAATTTTTTTTAAATTGCAAAGTCAACCAATATTATTTGACATCATCAAAAAGGGGGAGATTGTTACAACTCGGGCTTCCGAGTTTATGATTTTGATGATAACAAATAATATTTATTAATCTCTTATTTCTTCTAGTATTTGCAGTGCATATAACTTTCTATGTTGACTAATATTTCAGGTACATCATGCACCGTTCTTTGAAGATTCAAGGCTCAAGATTGCATAGAATTGGTCGTATTAAATGAGTCTGTAATTTTCATTTATTGAGTCAAGTCTTGTAATGATGTATGTTAGTTTGTTGATCATGCACACAAATAGAGAGAGCAAAAAATGATTATAAATATTTTAACTTTTCTGTTCATCGTACTATACGAATTTATTTCGTACTGTACGATCTGGTGTAACAGAAATAAATTAAAATATTTTATTTTTCCTGGAAATATTATTTTTGAATATAACTAATCGTATTGTACGATCACCACATCGTACTGTACGATCTGTTATAATTAGAAAGCCCGCCGTCCATTAAATTAGGCAAAAATTTGAATTTGAAAGGTTGTATAATCGTACTGTACGATCATAATCGTACTGTACGATGTTTAAAATATTGCCTAAGTTAATCCTGAGATTATTCAATCAAAACGGCTGAAATTTGTCATTTGGATCGTACTGGACGAACTGGATCGTACTGTACGAACTGGATCGTACAGCACATCGTACAGGACATCGTACAGTACTAACAGGTCAATTTCTGCACATCGTATTGGACGATCTTGCGATCGTACAGTACGATATTTGACGCCCGAATTGAGTATTTTTAGGGTTTTTTGAGCCCTCTATTTAAGCACTCTCATAAGACTTTGTAAGAGTCTTTTGGCAGCCACTGTGTCTTTGTTCTTTTGGAGAAAACTTGAAGAGAGGACTTGAAAGGGAGAGAGGAAAGGGTGAAGTTTGAGAGAGGGAGAAGATCCTTGGAGGGGGTTTCAAGGGAGTGTGAAGGAGATCACACGGTTGCTCCGGCGAGCTTGCACCTCAGTACCATCGGATTCAAGGTTCGTCTTGAAGGAGTGGACGTAGGTCATATCGCCCAACATATTGGGCTGTCCACTGAAGGACCTATGGTTCGCTCGTTTCTAACTGATGATTTTGATTGGAGCGATGTCAATAGAGTCCTTAGGAACACTGTTTTTCATCAACACCAGCCCCTAGTCCAATCCTTAAACCGCAATGCCCGTATCATTCAACATGTCCTTCGCACCTCTATCATACCCAAAGGTGGCGACCGCATCAATCTGACTCCTACCCTGTCAGTCGCTACCTACCTCATTATGTCCAATATTAAGTTTGATGAGGTCGATTTAATCAGCAACTATATTAGGCACATGACTTTTGTTCGTCTTCCCACCACTCGACGGAAACAAAATCTGGCTCTTGGTCACCTCATAGGATATATCCTCTACCATAAATATCAATTAACCTATCCTGCTAAACCCGATATGCTTCCTATTTTCTATACGGATGCTTTCTTCCGTATCCTCTTTCATCGGGGACATGAGCCTGAAGAACCGTCTTTGACGAAAGAAGAAGGAGAAGATGCACCAGCCGCAGCTCCAGCTCGACCCCGACGCCATGCTGCACCCCGAGCACCTGCACCAGCACCAGCTCCTCCACTCCCAAATGATGATCTAGTCGCCCGCTTCGACCAGCTGCAGACTCGCCTCGACATGCACATTCAGGAACAACATCAGCAACACGAGGCTGATATGCGATGGTTTGGCGAGCGTTTTACAGCAATTGATCACCGCTTCGACACTTTATTTCAATACTTTCAGCCAAATCCACCTCCACCTCCACCTGATCAGGACCCGTCTGACTAGATTGTCTTTGTATGCATTGTAGTCTTTTCTATTTTTTTCTGCTTTTGAGCTTTTAGTGGCTCCTCCTTTTTGTGCTGTCAAAAGGGGGAGAAGTTTGTTGTAATGCCTTTTTATCTAAATACAATTTCTTTTGTGTTGTTTCCTACC
The DNA here is from genome assembly GCA_019514585.1 of Dendrobium officinale. Taxonomy (NCBI): domain Eukaryota; kingdom Viridiplantae; phylum Streptophyta; class Magnoliopsida; order Asparagales; family Orchidaceae; genus Dendrobium; species Dendrobium officinale. The sequence continues at coordinate 50,491,882 of CM033684.1, forward strand.
TGCTTGTAGTTCTTTTTTTTCTTCTTCCCTTCTTGTGTTTAATTTTTTTTTTTAAAAAAAAAAAATTATTACAAAAAAAAAAAAAAAAAAAAAAAAACAAAACAAAAAAAAAATAAAAAAAAAAAAAAAAGAAATATTTATCTTTCTTACTTACAACAAATTATTTGACATCATCAAAAAGGGGGAGATTGTTGCAACCCATGACCCCGAGTTTGAGATTTTGATGATGCCAAATAATGAGTGACTTGGAACTGCTTTTCATTGCTTATTATTTTATTTGTTATTTTCCTTGAGCACTAACATTTCAGGAAGATCACAAGTGACTCAGGAAGAAAGGAAGACTCAAGACCGGGTAGATTAGGAGTACGAGTCAAAAATTGTATTTTTCCATTTATTGTATTTTTTACTTTATTGAGTCTGGCCACAAAATGCGAAAGAGTAAGAGCAACCATGCACACACACACAGGGGGAGAATTTTTTTTTTAACTGAAAATATAAGTAAAATTCTTCTCTGGAGATCGTACTGTACGATGTTATTTCGTCGTACCGTACGATCCAGGCTATGTGGGCAAATCTGTGAATAGATCGTACTGTACGAAGTACTTCGTACTGTACGATATGTTCAGATCCAAAAACCCTAGCCGTGACTTAATTTGAGGAAGTGATTTTTGCGCCGTTCGTACTGTACGAACTTGTTCGTACTGTACGATCTGTATTAAATACTTACTTAAATTAACACGTGATTAGTGCACGTAATCAAGGCCTAATTGAGATTTGCACATCGTACTGTACGAATATTTTCGTACTGTACGATTGGTTTTAAATACTTACTTAAATTAACCCGTGATTAGTGCACGTAATCAAGGCCTAATTGAAATTTGAACATCGTACTGTACGAACTTGATCGTACCATACGATGAACAGAGACGAAGTATGATCGTCCCGGATATCGTCCGGTACGATCTCTTGGTTTTTGTCACATCGTACTGTACGATGTCAATCGTACCATACGATGAACAGAGACGACATCCGATCGTCCAGACCATCGTCCTGTATGAATAGTATGTTGTTGAATCGTACCGTACGATATTGTATCGTACAGTACGAATTGTTTTTGTACTGTTCGTACACCTTCGTACCGGGACGACGGCTGTTTATGAAGATCGTACTGTACGATGATGAATCGTACTGTACGAACAGTAACGGCTAATTTTGAATTCAGAGGTTTTTGGAGCCTTTTTTTTTTAATATGCCAATCAAGTTCTTTTTGGGTAAGATTGTTAGAGAGGGTGAACGTGATTAGAGAGGGATTCCAAGGGAGAAAACTCAAGAGAAATTCTTGAGGGTTGAGAGGAAGGAGGAGGTGAGCGTTGTGAGGGAGAAGAGGTGTGTGAGGGAGATCACACGGTTGCTCCAAGCTCGCTGCATCTTGCTCCTCCTGTGGCCCGAGAAGGATTTGAGGGAGGATCTCCAAGGGAAAGGCTCGTCTGCATCCGTTACCTCGAGGTTCTCTGCCTTCTCCAGGAGGGAGAAAAACGAGAAGGTTCTCTGCCGTCGCCATGAGGGCGAAAACAGAGTTTGGTCTTCCGCCACGCCGGGTTGGTGAAAGGGAGGTTTGTACAGGCTTCTCCGCCTTGCCAAGGGGGGCAAAAGGAGAACTATTTTTATAGTGAAAATCCCGGAGTGGAGGACTCCGGGGAGTGGACGTAGGTCATATTTTGACCGAACCACTATAAAAATCTTGGTGTGTTCGTTCTTTATCATTGTTTACTTTTTGCTTGCACTTTAATTTTTCATATCTATTGCACGTGGTTTTTTTGATAAAGCAAAATTGCATTGATCTTTATTTTAATATTTCAAAAAACAACAAAAATTAGAACTCTTGTTTAGGGTTAATTTTTTATTAAGAGAAAACTTTTTACAATTCACCCCCCCCTCTTGTCGTTTAGTAATTTCAGATCTAACCAATTTAGTTTCCATCATTAATGGCTTTGGCTCATAATAAAGGCCACGAATATGTGAAGATGTTTCAACCAATACTTTAGCACAAATTATTGCCTCATCAACTATTCCTCCCACATCAATAATTTTCTGACAAATTTCCATCCTTTTATCCTGTATATGGTTTAAGAAAAATCAACAAAAAATGAAGAAATACTACTAATAAAGATATAATAATAAATTTAATTTATACTAACATATTTTGCTTGATAATATTCAGAAACTCATTTCTTTTCTTTGTCTGTAAACTCCTTGTATAATTCGATTCTGCTTAATTTCTACACCATAACAAAATATGTCTCACAAATTAATAGTTTTTGAAATTTAAATAATTAAAAATTGTAGATACATGATCATATATGATACAAGGGATTTTGTGCCCATTCGGTGAACAAACTTCAATATCAAATGATTCCGAGAGTTTGATTCCAATTTTTTCTGCATTTAAAAAATGATTGAAACAAAAAAAAGTAGAGACAAAATTTGATCTTCATCTGCTTGAAATCTAAACATTTAACATGAATGTCTTTTATTCATATGTCCACTTGTTTGGCAATTATCATTTAATACTCATTTGTTTTTTTTTTCTCACAAATTCATTACAAGTTTCATCAGTCACTACTGAGAATGTAAATACATTAGCAAATCTACAGCTTCTTTTAAATTAAAGATATACCTTAAATATACTGCTATGTTAATAAAGAAAATATCAAATATGATAAGAATCAGTATTTCAAATGTCAACTAATATATTAAAAAACTTTTAAAATTACAAGAAATTATTTAAATCCCTAAGAAATTACGACATGCCCTCAAAATTACATATTTATGCATGATAATTTTGGAAATAGTAAAGACTGCAACAAAGTCTTCGTTCAAGCACCATTGTCATGAAAACCTCACATTTAGAAGGATCTTCAAGAAGCTTTATTGAGTACAAATATAATTGGATATTTTCAAAAACCTTCGTAGTTTGATCAATACCTTAAAGACTTCAAAAAGCGAAGGAGATCCGATTAGTAATTGTGATGTAGTTGATGTTGAGCTAAGATTTGTACATGTGCACAGATTAGTTGTAAAATTTCATACAACAATCTATCTTTATGTATGTCAAACCAAGTTTGGAAACTAACTTCTTTGTCCGATATAGATCTGTAGGAATTAAATTATCTGTCGGATTAGTTTCCTTAAGCAGCCCAATGAATTGATTAAAACATTCACGAGCAACGTTATATTCAGCCTTGATGCTTAACATCTTCACAGCAACAGATAATTCTGAGTGAGTCGTGCACCCTTTCCAGATTGGTTGCTGGGCAGCATGCAATAAATCATAAAAGATTTGTGCCTCCGTATTCGGTAACTCTTCTGTATTTTGTTCAGTTTGAATTCCAGTTGCATCATGAACTAATTCCTCAAGATTTGGACGGATGTTTTCAGCCTCAACAACATTACTACTTGTAGAAGGACCACATTGATAATCAAATAGTGGCTCATACTCACCATGAGAAGTCCAATACCAATACCGTGGCATGAATCCTCTGTGATACAGATCAACAGTTACATCATCTGGTTCTAGGTGCACTAGATTTTTGTGTTTAGAACATGGACATCGAAACTTTCCTTCTGATATAAAGCTGGGCAGTTGTTTCGCTTGCTGAATGAAAAAGTTCACCCCATTGATGACATTCATCTGTTAATGTCTTCCGACCTTGAGATAATCGGTTATACATCCAACTTCTTTGATTTCTAATATCCATAACCTATATATAAGAGTAAAAAATTAATGAATTTATATATATATCTAATTAGTATATCCAAGATGAACACTCACAAACTCGGCTAGGCTCGATTCATTTGCATTTGAACACAAGTAAAAACTTCTACATACATAACCTTAAAAACTTAAATATAGGTATTAAAAACTTAAATATAGGTATTATACATAAACTTAAAAACTTATAGAGTATACAAACAAAGAATAAATAAATAGTGCCCCACAAAACATAGCATGGGGGTATCTATAAGAGGGTTGGTGACCATGTCTTCATCATAATGGAACAAACTCATGTCTCATCATAATGAAAATATTCGCTATCCTTCCTTTCACTCACTCTTTGTAGAGCTCTCCTCATGAAAAGAACAAGTGGTCACACTCACTTGGAAAATCTATAATTTGTTCTTAACTAATGAAGCATAGAGTGCCATCAACTAGATCTACAAAAATTAACTTCAACTCACTTTAACTAGCCTAAAACAAGTCTATCAAAGCAAACTATCAAAGAGTCACTCCTAAACTAGGGACATATGCTAGTCTTCAATAACAATAATAGATTAGATGCAAAGAATTTAATGTATAAAGAAAATTGCATAGCCACTTCAAGAAGGTACACAAGAAAAAAAAGTCGAGTAAAGATAATATATAACTCATCGAAATGTAAATGTTCAAAAAATATTATTGAATAGAATATTTTTACATTTATCAATTACATAATGTAAAATATATGAACAGATGATCTAATAATGACTTAGAAGTAGCACTCCCCTCTCTACTAAGAGCTATAGGATAAAGTGATTGCATACTAGGAACTAACTTGATCATGCTGACTCAAGAATATTAAAAGCCACATAACCTTAGCTTTGATCTGAAGCACTCCCTTGAGTGAGATGGTGACTCATGATAACAACAATGATTATAGCAAAAAGATATGGACTAAAGGCTAATCTATATGTAATCCAACCGAAATCTCAAAAAAATTTGAAAACATATACCTTCGGTTCCTCGGCGGCGCGCGACTAGGAAGCACAGAGGGAGGGACGAGAGACTAAGAAGGAGGCTCGGCGAAGTCCGGTGATCGTCGACGGCGATGTCCGGTGATCGTCGGTGACGTCTAACCACGGCGAGCGACGAACGGCGACGGAGGGCGACGAGCAAAGCAATGGAAGTGAGAGAAAGAAAGGAAAAGAATGATGGCCAGAGGGGTTCAGGTTCGCGAATTAGGGCTTCTACCGGCGGAAGGTCCGCCGGTAATTTTAATATTGCCGTCGGTATAATTTCCGACGTATACTCCACCGTTTTTTTTCGTTGAGTTTAAATAAGGCGGCGTACTATCCGCCGGAACCATAAGCCGGAATAGTTCCGCCGTAACATGCGACGGAAATGGTTCAGGCATCCCTATGCCGTTGGGTTTTCCGGCGGACACGGCGTCGGTGAATTTCCGACGTATGTTCCGCCGGTAATGTTGACGCAAGCCTTACGTCGAACAAATCCGTCGGTGAGTACGCCGTTTATTACCGTCTAAAAAAATCCGCCGGTATTCGCGTGTTTTCCCGTAGTGGTCGTTTCTACCTTCCATATATAGAAGATGTAGATGGTTTACTTTTCAAATAGATTCATTCAATAAGTTCTTCCATATTTTGTGCTAAATCTTTTAAGAAATCTATAACATTATCTACTTGTTAAGAGTCTCTTTGTTTATCAATCTCTTGAGGACATTGATTGGATGTCCAAGAATTACTTCCTATGGCGACCATACTCATGAACATTAAATCAAGCTTTACTTCCAACTCGGTTAGTCTATGCTATATATATATATATATATATATATATATATATATATATATATATATTTATATATATATATATATATATATATATATATATATATATATATATATACACACACACACACACACACACACATATTGCATTTGGACTACCTAAGGTAATGACGGCCGCCTTTAATTTAAAAACCATAGGTAACAAAATTTCAATTTTTAAAGAATTGCATCTAAATTTCAGATAAATAAGAATAATTTTGTTAACTTATGAAACTATTTATAGTAATTGTATGTAAAATTTAAAATTTTAGCCTTTCATTTAGGAATTACAGCCCATATAGTTGTTATTCAGTGAATTCTTAATGGTGAAATCGAGAAATTTATAAAAAAAGAATATCAGAAGTGTAAACCTAATAGAAAGTAGCTATATTTGAGAAATAAGGTTATGGACAATAAGAGAAGAAAACCTAAGTTGCTTCTAAAGATGAAAACGAAAGAGTCCATACCCTGTAGCTGTAGAAATAAAATAAAATATAGAAAAATTAGATGAAGATCTTATAGGTAGTAAGGTCATTGACATTCCACTGTGAGGATGAGTTCTGCAGTTCGCTTAAAGTGGCTGAGATTAATGCAACAACAAGTGATAGCAGAAATAACAGAGAGGTGGCTAAGTGGCAGTAAAATGGTGGTTGACTTATAATATAGTTTAAAAGAAGACACTGAATTAATTAGGTGTTAAAATCTAATATAATAGAAAACATATTATGTAAATAATAAATGAAATATAAAGATTGTAAATATAAATTACATTGAGAATTTCTAAGTTTTTGCAATGAAATATAAGACTTTATTGGTTATTCATAGATCAAAAGAATAATGATTTTTGGGTTTTTTTTTTCTGTGAAAATGAAATCAGTACATTTGAGAGATTTTGGAGTTGTTTTTATAGTTTAAAATCTATAATAAATTCTAATAAATTAAAAATAATAATGAAGGTTTGTAAATGAACTTATTCAAAAAATAGTTTCTAATTTCAAGTAACTACACAAGCCTTAAGTTTTCCAATAAATAGATAACCTATTTACTGAAAATCTTAATTTCATCATTCACTGGATTTGAGGACTCAATCAGTTATTTGTGGATGAAATTATTTTTTATAAAGTGCTAGCTTTGTTATCATGCATTCATTAAGAATGAGATAATAACATCCTAATTTTTATGTGATTTTAAATCTATTAACAATGATTTTTAGCTTTGTTAATGGGTATTTCTAACTACATCCAATAAAATGAACGAGCATTACAAATTTCATCACTTACAAAAAAAAAAAAAAAAATTGCAAGCAACAAATGACCCTTAAGAAAAAATTGAACTCGAATGCTAAATCAATGAAGCAGTAAAGAAAATCTAACCAAAAACATTGTGCAACATAGCTAATTACTTATGAAAAATGGAGATTAAAGCTTTGAGGATGTCATCATGATCAACCATGATGCATATTCCATGAAATCAGGTAGTCATCTATGACCTCCTCCCCTTGGCACTTGAGTCATTACAGATTGTACATGTTAACGATATCATGTCATATTGTGTTATCGCTGGGCTCATGAATTATTGTTATTGGATATTATGATTTGATGACAACAATGTCACCAGTGAAAGCCCATCTATAATTATTTCAAGGAAATAGAAGTTAAGAGTGAAGATCTGTCCGACATTCTCACTTGGAGAGAAGAGGTAAGAAAAGGCTTTAAATGCAATGAATTGATTTTATTATATGCATAGAACATACTTTAAAAATCAATATAATATATAATATAATTAATTAACATTTATATTATAATCATAAAATATTTTTTTACCACAATTTGGTAGGAAATAAATTAAACTAAGTGATGATTTTGATATCAAAATTCATTAAAGTTAAAATAAATTAAAAAAAAAAGTTATGTGTTTTGTAGATATTCATTATATGAGAAGTATAAAAGTAAATTATAAAATATGTAATACTTTAGTTTTTAATTATTGATTAAATTATTCATTAAATTCAATTTTTTTTTTCATAAAGAAATAAAGTTATAAAATAACTAACTAAATACAACAACCCTCCTAAATAAGAAAAAAAACAAGATAACATTTCAAAAATGACATAATCCAATAAAATATTACATTCAAAATTGATTATCTAAAATAAAATTGAACAAACGATATTACAAATTTTTAGTTAACTCCAATATCTCGAGTGATTTTGTTAGCTTTAAGTTGTTGAAAAACCATTTTACTTGAGAAAAAGAAAAACTTAACATTCACTGAAGAGATAATAGTAGTTAGAGTGATAACATGTTTTGGCTATGGTGTTTTGTGTTAGGAGTGTGGTGCTTGGTCTTTAGGGGTTTCTTGGCCCTGGTGGGCATTTTGCTCATGGCGGTGGTTCCTCCGGGGAATCCATGGGGAAAAGCATATGAACTGGAGGTTCCGAAGAAAAAAGGTTTTTTCTCCTTGATGCTGAGGAATCTTCGTCGCCGTCGAGATCTAGATCTTTTAAAGAAGTTTTGTCCGGTGCTTCAGCTTCAGGTGATATTTTTCCAAATGTGCAACAATCAATTTTTAATGGTTTTCCGGCTGTTTTATTATCGGATGAGGAAGTCCTTAAACTGACTTCCCCCTTTCAGTTTACTTTGGTAGGCAAATTTGGCGTGCGTAGACCTAATTTGGACGCTATTCGTAACTTTTTCGCATCTCTGAAACTGTCTGGTTTTTATTCTGTTGGATTACTGGATGCTAGGCATGTTGCGATTCAATTGTCTAACGATTTAGACTATAGTAGAGTTTTTGCGAGAAGATCTTATTTCATTCATAACCGTCAAATGCGTGTGTTAAAGTGGACTCCATTTTTTGATATAAAGGAAGAATCTCCTATCGTTCCTATATGGATTTCATTTCCGAATTTACGTTTGCATTTCTTTAACTCTAAGGTTTTACATGCGCTGGGTACTATTTTTGGGAGACCTTTACAAACTGATCAGGCAACTGCGTCGAGAACTCGGCCGTCGGTTTCTAGAGTTCTGGTGGAAGTGGATATTTTGAAAAAACATCCCAAGGAAATTTGGGTTGGTTCCAAGGCGTATGGTTATTTGCAAAAAGCGAAATTTGAGAAAGTTTCTGATTTCTGTACTCATTGTAAAATTCATGGGCATGCGAATGTGGATTGCTTTAAAATTCATCCGGATTTGAAAAAAGCTGCTAATTATGAGAGTGTGAGGCCTGGCTCTGCCGTGAATAACCATGTCGAAGTACCTATAGTGGAAAAAAGTGAAGAAGAGAATACGGTTATTCCGGTGGAACCGCCTCAGACGGATCATAATAGTCAGTTGGATGTTAATGAAGAGATTTGTAGAAATGTTAGAGAGGAAGTTGGGAATAAAGAGAATATGGATTTGATTAATTTGAAAAAGGGGATTCAAACTAATGAGGATCATAGAGGACAGGAGAACAATTCTTCCACGTCGACGGATCCTAAACTTTTTATCTTGGTTGATGATATGCTTAATGAATTGCCTTTTAATTCTAATTCGGTGGCGATTGAGAATGCTTTACTTTCTAAACAGGTTAACAGGGATGAGGAGCTGAATATTAGAGGGGTGTATTCTGAATCTTATGAAGAAGGGGAATTTATTCCTCCTTCGAATGCTGATGCCTCTTTGAATACTAAACAGAAGTGTCCTGCTTCTTCTCCTAATTTGAAGGGTCCAAAAAGTGGTGATGAGGAATTCATTCGTAAGGGTGGTAAGAAAAAAGGTAACCAAGGTAAAAATGCTTGTTCGCCTACTCCGAGATCAACCAGAGCGCAAACTTCTTCAAAATATGGTAATGATTAAAGCTCTTATGTGGAATGTGAGGGGTATTGGTAGTAAAGATTCTAAAATTAGAGTTAAAAATCTTTGTAGAATTCATAATACTCAACTGCTTGTTTTAAGTGAACCTATGAATACTGCTGATAAAATTGCGGATACTGCTAAATTTTTAGGTTTTGGTATGTTTTTTGCTATCTGCTCTAACAAATTATGGATTATGTGGCATAAATCAATCTCCCTTGATATTGTTGTGGATTTCCAACAAGTTGTTCATTGTCACATTAATGTTAGTAATAAAAATTGTTTTGCTTCTTTTGTTTATGCTGCAACTACTAGAATGAGTAGGATTAATTTGTGGGAGCAACTTTGTAATTTTTCTGCTAATATTAATGGGCCGTGGTGTGTGGGTGGTGACTTTAACATTATTTCTAATGCTAGTGAGAGAAGGGGGGGGGGGGGGTTGTCGGCCTAATATTAAAGCGATGGAAGATTTTAATGAGATGATTAATGAGTGTAATCTTAATGATATTGGTTTCTCTGGTAATCCTTTTACTTGGAGTAGGGCTAACCTGTTTCAAAGGCTGGATAGATTTCTGTTTAATAATGATTAGTTGTCTCATTTTTCTTCTACCAATGTTGAACACTTGAGTAAAACTATGTCTTATCATGCTCCGATCCTTTTGAATATTAATGTTTTGAATCAGAGTGGCTCCTTTGCTTTTAGATTTATGAATATGTGGCTTCTGCATGATAGTTTTAAAAAGGTTTTAGAAGATTATTGGAATGCCCCTGTGTTTACTGATAATAATATTAGTGGTATGCTGAGACTGTGGTCTAAACTGTCTAGACTTAAACAATGCATGAGGTATTGAAATAAATTTGTTTTTAAAAATATTTTCTCTAACATTATTGATGTTGAGTCTAGAGTTGTTGAGTTGGAAGGTTTTTTTCTTGATAACCCGTCTGAGGAGAATACTTTGAACTTAAATAAAGCTAAGAATGATTTATGTCAACTTCAATTTCAAGAAGAAGCTTTTTGGAAGCAAAAAGATAATGCTAAATTTATTATGGAAGGGGACATAAATACTAAATTTTATCATGCTATTGCTAATAAGAATAAGACTAAAAGTAAAATTCATAAAATCGTGAATAGTGATGGTAATATTTTGGAGGAAGATGAGGCTATCTGTAAGTCTGGTGTTGATTTTTTTGTTTTTATGTTTAACAAGCACTCTAATACTATGCCTATTTATGATAGTTCTATTATTCCTAATCTTATTAGTGAAGATGATAATACTATGCTTTGCCATTTTCCTTCTGAGACTGAAATTTGTGATGTTACTAAGGATATAAATGGTGATGCCACTGCGGGTCCTGATGGGTTTACTACCAAATTCTTCCAGAAATCTTGGGAGGTTGTGAAGGAGGATATTATAAATGCTGTGACGGATTTCTTTGGTGGTAATCCTTATCCGAAAATTTTTTCTTCCTCTAATATTGATCTCATTCCTAAAAAAGAGGGAGCTAATGCTTGGTTGATTTTAGACCTATTAGTCTATGTACCTTTTTTAATAAACTTAATTCTAAAATATTGGCTAATAAACTGTCTAATATCTTACCTAGAATTATTTCTTTGAATCAAACTGGTTTTGTTAAAGGTCGTAGGATTAGTGATAATGTGTTACTTGCTCAAGAACTTACTCATGATATTAATACTAAGGTAACGGGTGGGAACATTATTTGGAAATTAGATATCACGAAAGCTTATGATAATTTGGATTGGAATTTTCTCAATAAAGTTCTTTCCCTTTTTGGTTTCAATCAAAAGTTCATTTTGTTAATTAAAAATAGTGTGGATAATTGCTTTTTTTTGTGATTATTAATGGTAGAAATCATGGGTATTTTAAATCTTCCAAAGGCCTTCGTCAAGGTGATACTATTTCTCGTTCTCTGTTTATTATTGCTATGGAATATTTATCTAGAGGTATGGAGGAGCTTTTTGCTAAGAATATTAATCTGAATTTTCGTACTAAAAAAGGTTTTCCTATTAGTCATTTGAGTTTTGCTGACGATTTCATTTTATTTGCGAATGGCTCTATTAAGAATGTGAAAATTTTAATGCAATTTCTTGCTAAATTTAATGCTTGAAGTGGCTTGGTTTTTAGTAAAGAGAAGAGTATTTTTATTGGGGCTAAGTCTATAAATCAGAATAGGATTCAGGAGATTCAAAGGGTTGTGGTTTTAAGGCTAAAAATTTACCGATTAAGTATTTGGGAACTCCTATTTATAAAGGTAAGAAAAAGAACTTTCTTTTTGAAGACATCTTCACTATTATTCAAAAAAAACTTGCTAGTTGGTCTTCTAACTTTCTTTCCTTTGGTGGTCGTTTAATTCTTATCAAGTCCGTCCTTAATTATGTTCCTATATATATGTTCCATACTTTAATGCCTTCTTTTGCTATTTGTACTAGATTGGAAAGAATGATTAATAAATTTTTTTTGGGGTTCTAAATTTAATTCTAAGGCGATACACTGGGCTGCTTAGAATAAAAACTGTGGTGTTTTGGATGAAGGGGGGTTGGGTTGTAAGAATTTGTTTGAAATGGCCTTGGCATTTTCTCACAAATTGTGGTTTTCTTTTAGAGCTAATATTAGTTTATGGGCTCGTTATATGAATATGAAGTACTGTAATAGCATGCATCCGTCGTTGTATTTTTTTAGAAATACTGATTCCTTGACGTGGAAAAGGTTATGCAATATCAAATGGGAAGCTGAGAATTTCATTCAGTGGGGGTTGGGTAGGGGTGATGTTTTTTCTGGCAAGACAATTGGCTGGGTGACTTTTCTATTGACTCTTACCTTTGCACTCACACTATGGAATCTACTAAAGTCTCTTCTTTTATTACGGATAATGTTTGGAATGTGGAGAAATTAAAAGTGTGTGTTCCTAACTGCTTAGTCGATATTATTAAGAATATTCCCTTACAAGCTAATTGCAATGATAAAATTTTATGCTCTGCTTCTGCTAATGGTAAGTTTTAGTTACGTAATATTTGGGAGAAGGTGCGTATTTCTTATGATAAATCTCCTAGATTTGCGGCTATTTGGCATAGTTCCTTTCCTATTACCTATTCTACTTTACTTGGAGATGTTTAAAAGGTTTTTTACCAGTTGATAATTTGTTGCAAAAAAAGGTTTTGTTTTAGCTTCTAAATGTTTATGTTGTGCTAATAGTGAGGATATTGATCATATCTTTGTGAATGGATTGGTAGCAAGTAAAGTTTGGTTATATTTCAATGCATTTCAGGTAAGAACTCTTTGTCTAATCAGTATAGTTTATTGAATATATTAGATGGCTGGTTACACTCTTCTAAGGGCCATATTTTTAACTTGATGCCGATCCTTATTTTGTGGTATCTTTGGAAAGCGTGTAATGAGGCGAACATGAAAACATTAAGATGGAGGCTTCTCTGGTTATTAATAATGTGAAAAGAAAGGTGTTACAACTGTATAATTATAAGATTATTTCTTCTAAGTCTTTTTCTAAGTGTAGAGAATTAGCTAGTATTTGTGGTATTAACATGGACATGGTTAACTATCGTATTGAGGATCCCTTTATTGTTTGGAGGATGCCCAAACATCCTTTTGTGAAGTTGAATACTGATGGTATGGTTGGTTTGTCTAGGCCTGGTGTGGGTGGTCTCATTCGTGATTGTTGTGGGGACATTATGGCGGCTTTTGCTGCTCCTTTGCAGCAGTTTGATGTGCTGTTGGCTGAGTTGTATGATTTTTTATTTGGCTTGGAGCTTTGTTTAAAAATGGGGTGTACCTGGGTGTGGGCTAAAGTGGATTCTTTGTGGCTGGTTCAAATTATTAGAGATGGCTTTTCTGGAAATGCTCAATGTTTTTATATTATTAGAAAAATTAAACTGCTTTTGAATGTTATGAAGTTTGAAATTTCTCATATTTTTAGGGAAGGAAACGGCTGTGCTGATTGGTTAGCTAATATGGGTTCTTATCTTAATGTTTATGAGGAAGTGGATACTATGAATTTAGATACAGCTCTTAAAGGTTTGTTGTTACTCGACAAGTCTTCTTTGCCCAGGGTCAGGTATGAATAATTTCTTTGTGTTTCTGCTATTGTTGTTACTGCTGTTGGTGTTTTCTCTGGGGTGTTGTATTGTGATGCTGTGGCAGCTGATTGTGTTTTGGTTATTTTCTGGCAGCTGCTGGTTGCTCTTGGTTAACTGGTTGCCAGTCACTGCTCGAGATTTGTTACTGTTTTATGATGGTGTCTGGGCTTTACATGGTGGATATCTGCTATTTTATTTGGGCTAAGTTGTATGACAGGTTGGGGCTTTTAATGGTTAAGGTTTGTGGTGGGGTGGTTGGGGGTGTTTATGTGGCTGGGTTTTGGTTTTATCTTTGGTGGTGGGGTTTGGAGAGTTGGGGGCAGAGTAAGCATAGGAGCTGGTTTTGGTGTTTTTGGTTGCTGGGTTTAAATTTTCTGGTGCTGGAGGTTTTTGGCCTGGTGTACAGGTATGAGGATATTGGTAATTTTAGTCAGGGTATTTCTGTTGATGTGGTTAATTATCTTGTTTGCTGGAAGAAGTTGAAGAGGGTGGCTGCTGTTCTTGGTATCAGGTGCTATCAGTATTCGTGGCATATTCTTAAGGGTGTGTATTTTTACAAAGGGAAGAGTAATGTTTTTATATTTTCTGTTTTTCTTTTGGATAATAGAGTGGGGTTTGTGATGGTTTGGGGTGGTGGTATTAAGGGTTACAAGGTTTTTGTGGAGGTTAAGTTTAAGATTTTCATATGGATGTTGATAAGAATTTTCTTCTTTATTGAAGCTCACTTTTGGAGAGTTTTTTGCAGGTTGAAAGTTATAACTGAGTTCAAAATGTCAAAAACCTGTAAGTCTCTAGTCACTTTTATTTGCTTTTGCAAGTTATTTTTGGTCTTGATTATTTGCAGGAAGTTGATGATTACTGAGATTACTTTGAGCTTCCGTTCTTTGGGTGCTGCAATCTTGCAGACCGAGTGTTATTGCCTGATTTATTGTACTTATAGGAAAAGGACCCTCTGGCTCATAGGATTTTATTTTCTTTTTGATTGTAGCTCGTTTGAGCGTAGAGGGCTGGAGGGGCCTTCTAAGGACCTTGTAACCGCTTTTTTAAATTAATCACCACCTTGTTATTGTATTAGTAGCTCTAAGAAAGAAGCAAGGTGATTTTTCTTTTTCAAAAATAGAGATATCCATGTAAATACAGATCTTGTGCAGTGATTGAGCAGTTAAATTCAGCTCCAGATAATCAATTTTATGAACTAATTCAATAAGTTCCATGTCATGTCACTAATACTGATATCCTGATGAAGCTCAATAGTAGATTTTTGAAAGATATCAATTGTTCATATGTAATTTTAGGGTATTGGTGTATTGTATTACTGGTTCAATTTTATGAGATTGTTCATGTATATATTTGTATTAGAGCAAGCTAATCAATACTAATTTGTGAATGAAGGTGATTCATGCTAACCAAAGGTATGCATTTTTATATTATATAATGATTTCTAAACTATTTATGTATTAGCCTTCATATTTCAACAGGGTTTTAATTATTGTAATACTTTAGTTTTTAATTATTGATTAAATTATTCATTAAATTCAATTTTTTTTCATAAAGAAATAAAGTTATAAAATAACTAACTAAATACAACAACCCTCCTAAATAAGAAAAAAAATAAAGATAACATTTAAAAAATGACATAATCCAATAAAATATTACATTCAAAATTGATTATCTAAAATAAAATTGAACAAACGATATTACAAATTTTTAGTTAACTCCAATATCTCGAATGGTTTTGTTAGCTTTAAGTACTTGAAAAACCATTTTACTTGAGAAAAGCAAAACTTAACATTCACTGAAGAGATAATAGTAGTTAGAGTGATAAAATATTATATTATATTAGATGATAGCTTAATTTATTTTTTTTTTTCATGTTATAAGCATTTAATTAGTCATGTTAGTAAAGTAATAGTCATAAGCCATGCATGGCTCATGTAATGAAAATTTTATTCATGTTTTTATGGCTTCATAAACACACCAAATGCATGAATGAATGCAATAGTTTATGTATTACGAGCAGTCTGATCAGCACAAATTAATGAGAATAAATTTAGCTGGCACTCCTTCCAATTTTCATTTTAGCAAATTCATTACCCTCTCAGTTATTCCAGCCCACTTCCTTCATGGTTGCGACTAATCACCACCGTATTATCGTATTGGTAGCTCTAAGAAAGAAGCAGTTTGTCTATTCTTTTAAAAATAGAAATATCCAATTTCATGAACTAATTCAATTAGTTCCATGTCATGTCACTGATACTGATATCCTGATGAAGCTAAACAGTAGGTTTTAGAAATATATCAAATGTTCATATGTAATTTTAGGGTATTGGTGTATTGTGTTACTAGTTCAATTTTATGTGAGTATTCATGTATATATTTGTATTAGAGCCAGCTAATTAATACTAATCTGCGAATGAAGGTGATTCATGCTAACCAAAGGTATGCATTTTTATATTATATAATGATTTCTAAACTATTTATGTATTAGCCTTCATATTTCAACAGGGTTTTAGAAGCGCTTCATTTTTTTCTGACTGCAGTGGTTTAAAATACCACCAAATTAATTGCAGTAGTTTAATGATTGTTACAAATTTACTTTATTTTTGTTTCCTAGAAGGAATTATTGTAGTGGTTTAGAAACTAATTTATATGTGGGACGTAGTAACAACTTTAACCATTATAGAAAATCAATAAGAATACTGTTCAAATATAAACAAAATGAATACTATCGGCATATAAATCTTACATCCAACATGTCAAAATTAAAAGGAAATAGTATTATAACTAATAAAAGAAATTGTTAAGTACTTAGAGGGATACACTAATCATATATAAAGAGGAATCAACAAACAATTTGTTTTAAAGGGTGAAATGAATGCATCTCAAAGGGATATACTAATAACATTCAAAAAAGATATTTTAAAATTAAAACTATTTTCAAATCAAAATCATTTATCCTTGAAATTTCAAAGTTTCTATAGGTTATTAACATTTTGGCTTACAAAAACGTACTCATAATATAAATTCTCATCTTCTAGCATTAACCCTTCCTTAACAAGCATATCACAAGCATTTGTCTATATTAAATAAGATAAAGTTAGAGCTCAACATTATCGTTTTACCAACCACTTATGAAATTAGTTAGCATTACCCATTTTAGCTTAGCTTGATGACCGAAATCCATCCTTATGTATAAGATTGATTCATCATAATTATAAACAATCTAGTATTTATTGTAAAGTAGAAAAAGATTAATTTCCTTAATAGCTAGCAATTATAATCTAATCAAATGAAATTCATACCATCTCATGCTCTCTCCTAACAAAGCTCACTTGACCCATAGTGTGAGGGCACTTTTGTTTTTTTGCATTTTCAACTTTTTACCCCCTCTTGCAATATATAATGGTCATATTATTTTCATTTAAGAAAAAAAAAAGAAATCATTAACACTTTCGATTCTTATAAATTTACATGGTCCATGGTTTGTGACCATTGATTAACCAACTAATAGTACTATATTGGGGTGGCAACACCTTACCACTTCTCAGCTGCACTTAGGCTACTTCATTTGACATAGGTTCACCTGATGAAGTGTCTTCTTGAGAATTAGCCTTGGTTGCCTCAGAAGATTTATTTTCTGATTCAAAATCTCCACCCAGCTTTAAAAGCTTTATTTGCAATGTTATGTTGGGCTTTAATTCATCCTCATTTAGAAAATACAAATCCTCTTCTAAACTATAGTCAATTAGCGACACCATCATACAAGATTCAGTAGCTGCTTTTTCAGCATATTTTTCTTTTTCCATCATGTCTACCATCACCGAAATAACCCAACAAGTTTTTATAGGAAGCAGATCTTTCTTGGATTCTTCTGCTTCATCAATTTTAAGTTCAACATAAAATCAGTGAGCTTAATAGGTCATCTCATGGTCTCGTAATACTCATCCAAATTGTAAATAGCCTTTTGAGTGGCTATTTTCTTCTCCTTTGGCTTCTTCAATTTGGCCTTCTTCTTGAAGGATTATTCCTTAACAGCCTTTGTTGGGATGGCTTAGCCAGGATGCTATTTCAAAGTAGATGCAGCTATAACAGGTAACCCTTTTCAATCTATTACTGGCTTGGTAGGAGACTTCCATTCAACACGAGGGACTCCTTCGAGCTACTTTAGAAATTTTAGTATCTTCTTAGAGATCGCGGTATCCCATTACTCTTCTCGAGCTGACTCTTTTCCTTTTCTTCCTTCTATCAGTGGTATGAAAGAGGACATAATCAACTAATTTTATCTTCTTCTAGGATTAATTAACACATTATCAGATAATGTGAACTCTCCCTTTTGGTATTTTCTTTTTAGCCAGCCCTTGAAGATGTAGAAATATTCAATAGGATGGATAATTACTCGATGGTATGGGAAATAATTTCGGTCACCAATATATTTTAACTCTCGGGCCTCTTACATTCTTGCAGTTCTAGGCCCGCTTAGAGCGCTTATCAAAATAGCTTGGCAACACTTTACCTCTTAAATGATTATTCTTTATTCATTTTTCCTTCGAGGGATGGGAATGTTCGATTATAAACTTGAATTATTTGTCTTTGTCATTCTCCTCCACCAGTAAAGGTCCATGGCTTATCATTTCCTCCAAGTACCAGTTTGGGCTAATGGTTAGGGTTCATTAGCTGTTTTCCCTTTTCTTCTTTATACACAGATTGTTTGTCATTATCAATGTTGTATGCCACTTGTTCTCTCTTATCAATTTTGAAAGAGAATATGGAGTAGGCTTCACTCTTCCTGGCATCAGGGGCTTTGTCCTTTCTGGATTTATTAGAGCGTCTTTCTAATTTTGATAAGTTTAACTTTTTAAACTTCATCACTCTGTCCAACAGATCTTGGAAAGCATTGATGATGGCTATACATAAGAATCATTACATATTATCATCTATGTTCTCTATCAATAACTGAACTACATTATCTTCCTCCAACTACTACTTATATCTCATACTTAAGTTACACCAGTGGGTTAAATATTTGGTTACCGACTCATCCCTTTTTTGCTTCTCTAAGGCAAGGTTAATGGCGAATGGCGCACCATGGCGCAAAGGTCCCTTTTGAGCCATGGCGCATAGCGCACGGCGCGGCGCACGCGATTTTGAAATGGCGCAAACTAAATAAAATTATAAAATAATAAATAGGAATATGAAATATCATTAAAAAATGAAAGACAAGCAATCATAATAATTAAAAACAAGCATGTACATAGCGGTACCGAGCGTGTACCTAGAGGTACCGAGCATATACTGAGCAGTACCGAGCATGTACATAGCGATACCGAGCAGTACCGAGCATGTACTTAGTGGTACTGAGCATGTACCTAGAGGTACCGAGCATATACTAAGCAGTACCGAGCATGTACATAGCGATACCGAGCGGTACCGAGCATGTACATAGTAATATCGAGCATGTACTTAGTGGTACCGAGCAGTATCGAGCATGTACATAGCGATACTGAGCGGTACCAAGCATGTACTTAGCGGTACCGAGCATGTACCGAGCGGTACCAAACATGTACATAGCAATACCGAGTGGTATCGATCACTCGGTATTGGCAGAAGCATTACTCTGCGGGACGATTTGGCGGAAGCAACAATTTAGCACGCAATTTTGTGCCGTGCACCATGCGCCATGGCTCACATGTTGCACAAATAGCGCGTGTTATTTTAAACACATGCGCCTCGCCATGAACATGGCTCCGTAGGTGCGCCGTGCCGCGCCGTGCGCCATGGCGGGCACTATTTTGCGCCATTAACAAGTATGTTTGGAACTGAGTACCCCTTAGGATATAACACATGATCATATTTTAATAGGTATGGGTGACCTTGCCCACTAGCTTCTGTGCTTGATTAATGACTATAATATCTTTTATCTTCTTGTTTATTATACCCTCTAGTTGTGCAGCCATCACAGGTTCAGAGGTACTTGTTATGTTCTATGAAGTAGGTTGGAAAATGATATTATTAGCCTCATTATCACCTTCAGGGGTACCTCATACTCTTGATACTTGAGATATTTTGAAGTTCGGAGGATCAATAAGAGGAGTAGGCATAGGACCTATAGTGGTGGTTCTCTGTATCATCTATATCATCGATTCCACTTGGGCCATCATCTCATTTAAATTTTATTTAACTAAGAGATCTCCCTATCTTTTCCCACATATTTTGTCTCATCTATCTTTTCATATCTGCTAGTGTGATAGTGGCAGCGATAAAGGGGATTTTTTTTAATCTCTTCTTCCTTTTCTTCTGAGGAGTGGCTTCTTTTATTGGCTATGGACACAACCATATAACAACATCAATGTAAATATCTGAGTGGTCAATCATTCTCATCACCACCCTCATCATTGTGTCTTACTGTGTAAACCACTTCAATGTCTATAGAATTTTCTTCATCTTCCTCATCTTCTTCTTGTACTCAGATTTTCAAGTGGTGCTGCTACTGGATTTCTAGTTCATTATTCAGGATGAAGACTTCTTTAACTCATGAGATATGGTGGAAGTTAGGCTTCTCCTTGGATGGGGTTGGTGAATGACAGAATCCCTTGGAGGATTTTCTAGGGTATCAACCATTGAGGAGATCATCATCGTGGATCATCTTTGGAATCCACTTCTATCAATTTAAGTTAGCATGGGTAGTTATATAAAAAGCTGCAACGAATGTTATGCCCGCATTTGATCTTTCTCTAGATGCTTTCTCTTTCTAAGGCTTTGACCACCAAATTTATTTGCTTTTTGATTGGGACCTTACAGTGGTGAATCAATGAACATGTGGTTCAGTTGTCACACCTTGATGGTCATTGGGTGTAGCTTATCTTCGCTCTTTCATCTTTGCTACCACAACAAATGGTATCCTATCCCTTGGCGGGGTGCTCCTAGCCTCGATCCAAAATGCTACTAGAATCTCTTTTTCTTTAGCCTGGTCTCATTTACCATCTTCAATAACCTATACACTCAGGTAGATTGGGTCTAAGGCTCTTTCTTCCTCTGAGGGGTTAGGGCTTGATGTGGTGGTCCTAGCATGATCTCTTGAGTTCACTTATGGAGGGAATCCTCTTCACCCAATTTAGTCCAGTGAACTCATTTCATGAGGGAATGCTTGTTTCTAGCTCTCAGGCCAGTATGTTTAATGGATAGACTGGCAGCTATTATTAAGCTTAGAGTTTAACATTCTTCTTTCTCCTCTGCCTCCTAGTTAGCTTTCCACCATATCATATTTATCGATAATATCTCTATCTCATCTTTGGTAGTTTGCTGGGTCTATTGCGTAACACCTTCCATCTCCGAGCAATCTTCGAAGTCCTCTAGACAGGTATCCATCTTCATAGCTTCCTATCTTCTCTTTCTTTCTCATCTTTCAGGTGATGAGAAAATCTTTTTTAACTTAGGTAAATAACCCGTGCCATCAACTAAAACCCTAAGAATTACCGCATCGTTTTTCATTTTTTCAGACGGGTCGGGTCATCGGGTTGCGCTGTAAAAAAACACGTGGTTATTAAAATGGTGGGGATCAAGGTGGGCTCCACATGGTATTGTGTTACAGGTTTGCATACATAGAGCTACGTCCGCACTCCATACCCAATCCTGACTCTATAGAATGGACTGCTTTCTCTTGTCCTGAAGGTCACTTCGAATGGCTGGTCATGCCTTTTGGATTGAAGAATGCACCACAAACATTTCAAAAAAAAAAAAGAGGATAATATGTTTGGTGCAATTTCAGATTTCACCTGTGTTTACATTGATGATGTTCTTGTATTTTCTCATTCTAAAGATGAACATTTCGCTCATTTACACTTTGTCTTAAGTAAGTTTGAATCTCATGGTTTGATCATTTCCAAGAAAAAGATGGCTTTGTGTGTCCAATATATTGAATTTTTAGGCTCTGAAATTGGTAAAGGTAAAATCAAGTTACAGCCTCACATCTCAAAAAAGATTCTTGAAATGTTTCGATAAACTTGAAGAAATTAAAATATTGAGAATATTTTTGGGATTTATGATTTATGCTAGACCTTTTATCAAAGATTTATCCAAGTATACCAAGCCATGGTATAACAAAACCTCTTTGAAAGGCACTAGAAATTTCAATAGAGATGATGTTTTGCTTGTATAGAAAATTAAAGATTTAGTTTCTAAACTTTTCGAACTAACTCTTCCTCTTGACTCAGATTATTTGATCATAGAATCTGATGGTTGTGAACAAGGATGGGGAGGAATTATTATCAGAAAACCAAACAAATTTTCTAACAAATGTGAAGAAAAGATTTGTAGATATGCTTCTAGAATTTATAAAGAGAAGGGATACTTAACTTCTCTTGACTATGAAATTCTTGCTATAATTTATAATCTTGAAGAATTTTATCTTTTTATATGTGATAAATATGAAATTCTCATTAGAACTAACTGTGAAGCCATTTTTAGATTTGCCAAACATAACAAAGAAGTTAAAAACACCTTAAGCTCAAGAAGGTGGTTTAAATTTTTTGATCATGTTATTAACAAAGGCTTGTTCATTAAATGAGAACATATTAGAGGAAAAGATAATTTCTATTCAGATCAGTTATCTAGACACTTGAACCTTGGAAAAGTACCAAATTTACTTTCTATTACTGATTATTCTGATGATGAATTTGACCTTATGAATATCTTTGACATAATGGAGAATAAAGGTAAACTGAATAAAATAGAAAAAGAGAACTCTTATCATAATGAAATGAGAAAGTGGCTAGATGAAAGACAAAAAAATATCTTTGATAACATCTGGAATATGAAAACGGATATTTTTTTTTCTAGGATAAAAGAAGTTAATCATCAGTGCATTGATAAACCACTTTCTATCAGAACCCAAAGAGAACAACTAAAGTAAATATCTTTGTTATAATGTCTTTTCTCTACCCAATCTAGGAATATATGCAAGCTGAGCTGAAATATCCAAACAAATCAAAGCATCAAAAAAACCTTTTTAGAAAGGATTTGAAGACCTTCAGCAAGCACAAAAAGAAATGAGAGAAAAGGTAGGACCAAATTACTATATTTCTTCTTCACTAATATGCTATGATGGTTTTAAGGTTCTAAGAAGAAATGAAGGAGAAACAAACAAAGAATATCAATTTGAAACAAGAGTTATATAAAAAACAAATGTTGACTGAGGCAAAAGAATTGGAACAAGCATATTCTGAATCCGGACCATTGAAAGCAATAATAACTATGGTCTTTTTACTAGCTATATTTGGGAAAATTTCTGGGATAAAAAACTAGATATCCCTTTGACAACCCAGGTAGATCATTGGTGAGCAATAGTGCTAAATAAAGATTAGCTTTGGATTCCTGGAAAAGATAATTGCATGTACAAGCTAGTTGGAGAGACTCCCACTGAAAAATTCTATTTGAACACTCCTTTGGTAGAAAATTACTGCTACACTTTTGATTACAAAACCATGAATATGGACTTTGTTGAGACATGCAAAATGATGGAGCTAAATCAACCAATTGAAACCATTGAAGAATTTTTTGACTTGCCAAAAGATGAAGATCATGCATGGTATTACTAAGGGGTCTCATTAAAGCTCTATTGTAGGTTTTGATGGCAAAAGAAGGGCCCATAAACGTACAGTTTCTCTAACTTCATCACTTGTCACACATTCATGCGAACATAAACGAATATTTCACTTTTCAATAACTCGATAAATCAATTCATGAAGTTAGCTCTGAAGCAAGCAAGCAACTAAATTACAAAGAAGTAATTAAAACAGGAATGCACCATTATCTCTAAATGATTGCTTTGAATTACTCAGAGCACATAAAATAAGCTAAAAATAGAATACAAAAATGACTTCAACAAATCAGCGAAGGAAGCTAAAGCTAGTTTAACCTAATAATTGTTAATTGCATGAATGAATGGAGGAAGAAAATAGGGGATATATAAGCCTAAAGAAGAAGCGAAGCAAGTCCGATCATAATTTTAAGTGATTATTTCAGCAAACAAATCAAATATATATCAACGAATCAATTTATAAGAAAATGAATATAGCAGTAGACGAAATGCTTTGATGTTAGTGAATACCTGGAAGAATGTCAACAATGTCGAGGGGGCGCCTAGCCTTCGACCCAACAAATACGAATAGGGAAATAGCAATGATTGGGAAGGCGTATGGGCAAATTGGCTCACGATTCAAAAATTTAGGGCAAAATATTTTTTTTGAGGGGGGGGAACAAATACTGAAAATACCCCTCTATTATAGAAACTTTTTTTTTTTAGGGTGGGCATTTTCCCACCCTCACTTAAGCGTGGGTCCGCTAGTGAATGTATAGCAATTTAATTAGGGCCTAAATAAATGGTTAATAAAATTATACCCGCTATAATCAACGTCTATATCTCGAGTCTCTAGTTTCAAAATTAATACATAACATATATTTCTTTTTAAGTGGTAAGACAATGCTCTAGCTCATTCCTCTCCTCCAAGAAACAATCACATGACTATGTTATCCATCATTGCCGTAGAAATAAAGGAAACTTGGATGTTTGAGCCGCAGGTGCTAGACCCTCGCTAACGGGAATCATCAGTTGGAAGAATTGGTCAATGAGGATGTCGACACCGACCGTGCTATGAGGCATTGATGGTTTGATTGAATTCATACATCATGTGATAAATTAGTGTCATCCCGATCGGAGTCGTCATACCTCCCTGAGATGTGTATGAGAATTGACTTGAGAGATATGCACCTCATGCACCATAATAATTTTCTTTTTGCATAATTAAGCATCAACCTAAGTTCATAAATTGAATAAAATGAATGATGGCAATACGAAATATATAAATTAAATTGTATGTTTAAAATTAGAATAAAATTTACTTACGGTTTTGGCACAAGGTAAGACAGAGAGTGCCTGAAATCAAATCAAAAACTTTTTTAAGTTGAATAAAAAAGACCAAGCTATACATGAAAATTTTCTATGTCCATTCTATTTTAACTTCTTAATCTTTCTTTTTACAAAATTCAAAAGTATGTCAAATATTTAATTTGGTAGGGTAGAAGTCACCTTCAAGAAAATTGTTAAGATGATTAGGTTTGGCTTTGTTGTAAATGAGGAGATGCCATGAAACACAATCTATTAGCAATCTCAATGAAGTAAGGCCATTTTGATGGTTCTGTTGATCAACACTGTTCCATCAAGCTTATCCACTCAGGGTCACAAGATTTTGGAACTGATGGCCTTAGAGTGTTGCCAACTATTTCATCTATTAATAATGCTTATTATTAATTACATGTGATATTAGTGCAACAAAAAATGATGTGAGATAGAATAATGCCTATAATATAATTGCTTCATCAGGTATGTTAGCATATGACTCTTGGCCCATAAGAATCTCCCACATCACAATACCGGCCAAAAGAAAATACGTCAACCTAGGTTCATGATACATATATTAAAAAGCATTTAAGATAAATACTTATTGATTTTTTCGTGCATTTGAATTTTTATACATACCTTTTCGGAGACAAAATCTTTTCTTCCATTCATAAGCTCAGGTGCCATCCAAGGGATTGTTCCACATGCACTGACACATGATATTAAGGTGCTATACTTAACTTTTGAAAGGCCATAATCACCGACCTATAAATAAATTAATCCACAAAGAATTGTCCATTAATATATTCGAGTATTCGACCATTATAAAATGATTCTAATTGCTTACTTGTCAAGCAGACTAAGTAATGCTCGCACGCATAAGAATTGTGCATATTTATTTGCATAAAATTTTACATATAATTACAAAAAATGGAAAGAAATTATTATCTTTTGAAACAGAACATAATTTTAGAAGATAATCATAAGGTATTAACTTCACTAGGTTCTTCATCCTAATCTCTTGATATATATATTTTAAAAAATGAAATTCTGACATAGTATTACAATTAATAAGTTACAGCCACAACAAATTAGAAAACAAAACAAAAAATAGTCATAACATATATACACAAATATTTTCATGGGTTGTTTACATGAAAACATAAAAAATAATAAATCTAGAAATAGATACAATACTAAAAATGAATTAATACCTTGCATATTGGTCGATTAGGATCCCTCAAGTTAACAAGCAAGTTGTCACTTTTCAAATCAAAATGAATAATATTTGTATCGTGTAGATATTCCATCCCAAAAGCCACATCTATGACAATTAATAGTCGTTTCCTTTTATCAAGAAACCGACTTAAATTCACTATATAATTTATCCATTACAATGAAAAATATATGAGTACAAAATAATATAAATTTGTAGTGCTAGGTGTATTAAGCTAAAATAAAGAACATACTCGCTATAGTTTATAAGTGCACTTCTTAGTGAACCATCAACCATGTATTTAGTGATGGCTGCAAAAGATCCCTCAGGGCCATCCCAAACAATACCATAAAATGCTATAATATTTGGGTGGTACAAATGAGTAATAATGAACATTTCATTCCAAAAGTCAGCTCTCTAAGAATATGATAGACAATGACATATAGTTAGAATTTCAAGAATGAGATGATAAAATAATATAGAAAAATATTTTTTTTTTTTATATTTGAAAGACATACCATCCGTTCTCGTATCCAAGATTTTCTAGCAAAATATATATAATGGATATTCTTTATAACAACATCAGCTCCTCTTCATTTACCATGATAGATTGCTCCAATGGTTCATAAACCTAGCACTCGCAACACGTCAAGGTCGCAATTCTTTATTTTTTACAAAAATGTGGAATATATTTAAAACTAAATAATTATATTTAAACTAAATATTTATATAATTCATATGTATCATATATATTATATGTAATGTGTTTCATATATGCCATAGGATTCATGTGAATTTTATATTCTTATACCAGTCTTATCAATCATGTCACGTACATGTATTTGTCATGTTTTGTATCATGTATACCATATCTTGTCGTATCAATTGTCCAATTTATCATATATACAAGATAGGACATTTAATTACCTGTGATATGAGACTGATTTCATAGCTCATTTACCTGTATCCAGTCATGCGGAAGGAGCTCCATTTTTCCTCTTTATTTCTTCTTCCTCATTGTCATCCAGAATGAGGCGCATGATCCGCTCTTCAATCTCTATGTAGAAACTTTTGTTGTCTTCTTCACTTAGGTTTCTCTTCATGACAGGAAAACGGATTGAAGGCAGGTAGTACTCAATAGGATAACAACACAGGCCAAACTCGACTATTATGGGAGCAAAATGGAGGAGCAATGATATATATTTTTTGGGGACTCTGAAAGGGTAAGAAAGGAATGCGTTGTGGATGAAACGACAAGTAAAATATTTTTCCAGGTAATTTATCAAGGACAAATGTGTGACGAAGGCAAATGAACAATTGGAAAGGAAGATGAGATGAACCTTCATGGATGGAGACCTTTAGGTTTGCGGGGGAGAGAAGGATTAAGGGACTATTATATAGTTGATTGAAGCATTGATTCTACTCGTTCAACAAGAAGATGAAGATCATGATCAAATTCTTCTATGTCTGAATTTGAATGATCAAACATAACAAAATTTTATTAGTATAATTTTATTTCAATTAATAATAATAACTATATATTGATACTTCATACTTTTACTCTTATAAAACTATATACAAACCTTGTATAGGTCTAAATTGTCCAAGACATGAATCCTTCTTCGATGGGCCAGATCTTTATATAATATTTTGTTCATTATAATACATAGAAATATTAGGGTTAAATGTATGTAGCTCTTTTTGTACTTTGACAGGTAAAATTAATTCCCATGATTAAGTCCAGGCCACTTCCGATATTGAAGGGGGCATAGAGATATTACATGAGTTTATATTTGCACGAGTAGATGCGATATAATATGACCCTGATTGAAATGCATATATATGTTTCATACACTAAGGATGAAGAGCCCACAACTACAATAAATGGTTAAAAGTGGAGAACTCTGTGATCTAATGGCATCAGTATGTGTGGATACATGTCTTTCTCTAGCTGCTTTGACAGATCTCTGCCTTCTTGTGGGCACCGAAAATTCACGCCACGACCTCCCCTCTTTTAGGAAGAGTTTTAGCAAATTAAGTTACGAGATAAACTTTTGTGAACGCAGATTGGCTTTGAAATAAGACACTGAAGTATTTTTTAGATTTGTCCACCTCAGCAAATAAATGCAGAGGGGCAGATGAATTTTTCTCTAAGTGTCTTGGTATTTAAATTTAAATTTAAATATTTAGGTTTTTGCTGGCTTTGAATTTTGAATTTTTTCCCTTGAGAATTTAGGAGGCATTTTGGATATTTGAAATTAAACCTTTATGGTTGATATTTACATTTAACACGGCCATCATCGGGATATTTATGATCTATTTCATTTACTGATTGAACCTTCTCGACTTTATCTAATTGTAGATAGAGGATAGAGCTATTCGTAGTATATATGTTTTTATTGGTATTTTTTAATTATAGACCTTGAAGACCATCTATATATATATATATATATATATATATATATATATATATATATATATATATATATATATATATATATATATATATATATATATATATATATATATATATATATATATATATATATATATCTTGGTTGACGTCATGATCCTATATTGGTCGACAGTTCTACATTTGGGTGTATATATGTCGCAATATATGTGTTAGGGCATTTTGGAATATTTGACAGTGATCAGCTGTATATAATTAATGTTGTTGTTTTTGGAATATATATATATATATTGAAAATTTCACTGTTTTAATAATAATTAAATCTATAACATTTATGAGAGCATTTATTAGCACTGGTGGAGAACTCATATTTTTTAAAACTTTTAAATGTAATAAAAAAATAATAATAATAAAAAATCAAATAGTAATTCGACTCGGCTCGCAAGCTCACGAGCCGAGACTCATCAAGCTGATCAAACTTGACTTGTAAGCTTGACTTGCAAGCCTATAAATGAGTCGAGTTCGAGCCGGCTCATCTCACTTACACCCCAAAACCTAATAGAAAGTAGTTATATTTTGGAAATAAGGTTATGGACAATAAGAGAAGGAAAACCTAAGTTGGTTCTATAGAAAATGAAAGAGTTACAATCCCTATAGCTTAAGAAATAAAATAGAATATAGAAAAATAGAGGAGTACAAGAAACCAAGAAGATCATGTATATCTGAAGAGAAACAAAGTTATATTTTTGCTATTAGTGTATATGTAAATACGTAGTAAAGGACCATTTATAAATGCATAGAAAAGATGCAAAGTTCTACTATAGGTAGTAAGGTCATTGGTATTCCACTCTAAGGATGAGTTCTGCCGTAAGCTTAAAGTGGCTAAGATTAATGCAACAAAAGGTGATAGTAGAAATAACATAGAGGTGGATAAATGGCAGTAAAATGGCGGTTGCTTAAAATATAGTTTAACCATGAGAATTTCTAATATAATAGAAAAATATTATGTAAAGATTGTAAATATAAGTAACCATGAGAATTTCTAAGTTATTGCAATGGAATATAAGACCATATTGGTTAATCATAGATCGAAAGAAGAATAATTTTTGGTTTTTTTTTTGTGAAAATGAAATCAACAAATTTGAGAGATTTTAGAGGTGTTTTTATAGTTTAAAATCTATAATAATTTCTAATAAATTAAAAAAGAAATAATGACACTTAGTAAATTAACTTATTTCAAAAAATAGTAACTAATTTCAAGAAACAACATGAGCCTTAAGTTTTCCAATAAATAGATAACCTATCTAAAGAAAATGTTAATTTTGTCATTCACAGGATTTTAGGACTCATTTAGGTATTTGAGGATGAAAATATATTTTATAAAGTGTTAGTTTTGTTATCATGCCTTCATTATTATTATTATTATTTTATCATGCATTCATTATGAATGAGATATTGACATCCTACTTTTTACGTGAATTTATAGCTATTAACAATGAGTTTTAGCTTTGTTAATGGGTAGTTCTAACTGCATCCAATAAAATGAACGAGCCTTTCAAATTTCATCACTTTTTCAAAAAAAAAAAACCTACTGCAAGCAACCAAATGTACCCTAAGAGAAACTCAAAACCGAATGTTAATCAAATCAATGAAGTAGTAAAGTCAATCTAACCTGAAACATTGTGCAGCATTGTGGGCTGCATATGAAAAATGGAGATTAAAGCTTAGAGGATATCCTGATGATCAAGCATGATGCATATTCCATGAAATCAAGCCGTCATCTACCACCCCCTCCCCTTGACAGTTGAGGTATAATGAATGCTACACACATTGACGACCACATGTCATATTGTGTTCTCGCTGGGCTCATGAATTGTTGTTATTGGATGTTATGATTGGATGACAACAATGTCACCAGTGAAAGCCCATCTGTAATTATTTCAAGAAAATGGAAGTTGAGAGTGAAGATCAGTCCGACATTCTCACTTAGAGAGAAGAGGTAAGCAAAGGCTTTAAATGCAACGAATTGATTTTATATGCCTAGAACTTACTTTAAAAATTAATATAATATATAATATAATTAATTAGCATTTATATTATACACATAAAATATTTTTTTACCAGAATTTGATAGGAACTAAAGTAAACAAAATTAAGTGATAATTTTGATATCGAAATTCAATAAAGTTAAAATAAATTAAAAAAATATTTGTGGCAGTAGATATTCGTTATTTCAGATTTAGAAAAGTAAAATTATAAAATATATAATACTTTAGTTTTCAATTCTTGATTAAATTATTCATTAAATTCAATTTTTTTAATGTAATCTAATATTTAACCGAATACAGCAACCCTCCTAAATAAGAAAATTTAAAGATAACATTTGAAAAATGACATAATCCTAAAATATTGCATTCAAAATTAATTTTTCTAAAAAAAAATTGAACAAAGTATCTTACAAACTTTTAGTTAACTCCAATATCTTGAGTGTTTTTGTGAGCTTTAAGTACTTGAAAAATCATTTCATTTGAAAAACTTAATATTCATTGAAGAGATAATAGTAGTTACAGTCATGATAACAAGTTATAATATATAAGATGATAGCTTTATTTAAATATTTTTTCTTTCACGTTATAAGCAATTAAGTCATGTTAGTAATGTAATAGTCACAAGGCATGCATGGCTCATGCAGTGAAAATTTTATTCATGTTATTATGGCTTTATAAACACGCCAAAAGCATGAATGCATGCAATAGTTTATGTATTACGGTTGCTCATTAACAGCTTAAATTAATGAGAATAAATCGAGCTGGAACCCCTTCTTCCCATTTTCGTTTCTGCAAATTCGTTACCCTCACAGCGACTGATCACCACCCTATTGTTTTTTTTTTTTTTCAAAAACAGAAATATCCAAGTAAATAGAGACCTCATGCAGTAAACGAGCAGTTAAATTCAGCTCAAGATCTTCAATTTTATGAACTAATTCAATAAGTTATATGTCATGTCACACATACTTATATCCTGATGAAGCTCAACAGTAGGTTTTAGACAGATATAAATTGTTCAAATGTAGTTTAAGGATATTGATATATTATGTTATTACTAGTTCAATTTGTGTGAATGTTCATGTATATATTTGTATTAGAGCCAGCTAATCAATACTAATATGTGAATGAAGGCGATTCATGCTAAGCAAAGATATGCATTTTTGTATTATACGCCTGGAGAGAACTGCCGCTATTCTTAAACCGAATCCCTAATTTCTTCTCCTCAATCGTCTTTTCATCTGTGACTATACGCCTGGAGCGAACTGCCGCTCAAGATTCACAATTCTTCTCTTCACGCATGGATCCATCCAGGCAAGCCGGCCCTTCCTCATTGTGAGTCGCTACCCCTTCTTCTTCTTCTTCTTCTTCTTCTTCTTCTTCTTCTTCTTCTTCCTCCTCTTCTTCTCATTCTTCTTCTTGTTTCTTTACCCTAATCCCTAAAATCAGAAAAGGATAATTTGTAATCTGTCTTAAAACTTAAACCCAAAGTTTATTTCAATCTTTTATTGAGAAACTAAATAATGTCTTCAACGATTGACAACAATGTTTTAGAGCTCACCATGGCGCCTCCCCAATCTCGTTATTAGCTAAGTTTTCCTCATGCATTTTTTAGAGATATTTAATTAGCTGCTTCCAACTCGATTGTTACTGTTAGAGATATTCATAGGAATTAATCCCTAATTTTTGTAAATGAAGAAATGTTTTATTCATAGGAATTAATCCCTAATTTTTTTAATTGATCTCGCTTGTTAGCATTGGAGTAATGTAAAAGTTAAACTTTGAAAACTTATATGCTAGCCTTATATAATTCTCAAGACAGTCAAGTATGCTATGAAGATACCCCATGTAGAGAAATATTTTTCTCTTTATTTTTAGATAACTTATGATTTGGGAGATTCTTACATTAGATTGCAAGTAACCTTGATTGTTCTAATCCAAATTATTTGGTTGAAAATGGCATAACGAACAACATGAAGGAGACAATGTTTAGAAGCTTTTAAGAGGTTAAAATTCAACTCCACCTTCTCCATTTTATATTGATAGTGCTTTTTGCTAAATTTCTCAACATAAAGGGAAGGAAATCCCATGCAGCTTGAAAAGTTACATTAGAACTTAGGAGGGCCCTTCAATTCAACTTAAGTTTATGGGTGACACATATCTCTTACAATGCAGAGGAAAATCATTATTTAAAAGTATTATTCTTCTAGATATTTTACTTTGGAATGCAATGGGAGAGATAGTATATATGAATAATATGATGACACAAATGTGAGGTTTTGAGGTATTTAACTTCTAGAAAGCTAGGGCATAAAAATATAAAGTATTTTATATTGAATAAATTATGGAATATGTTTGTCTTGATTTCAATTCATATATTTTCCTTTTTTGGTTTCAAAATCATAAAAGGGAGAATTTCTTACATTGGTTTCTCTTTGCTTGTTCATAATATCATTATGTTATGATTTTGAAAAAAATAGCATATTATCGATTTGCTGGTCCATTTTAATATAAATGGTTATTTTCATCTTGATATAATTGTGTGGCTCTATGTAAATATATGCAAATTGGATGTTTTGAGGTAATTATATCAAACTCGTTAGGCTTATATGAGAAATATTTTTTGTAAGAGAAGTGAAATCATCCCTCCTATTATTATGTTATGATTTTGAAATAAGTAGCATAATGTTTAAATGATTTTGTTTTGTTTGTAGCTTTATAATTTAGTCAAGATACTTTTTTATTAAGTCCAAGAAGAAACTATTGTGAACATTGACTGAATCATTTTTTTTTATGTTATGAGGCTTATACACATACTCAATGCAAACCCTTCTTTTGCCCCGATTTAATTCGGTGTAATTTACTTGATGATTGCATAAAAAATTGAGTTACCTAATGAATATTTATTCTTAACAGTAACTTGGAAACTCATTTTTCGTGAGTAGTATGGATAAGAGTTGGATTACGAAAGCCAAGTGGAGTTGTTATTATGTAAATGGTGTAAACAATTTCATAAAGTTTGCAAGTCAATGCAAGAATTTATTAGGAAAAATTTTATGTCCGTGCAAGTCATGCATTAATAGGTACTTCTATTCTTTGAAAGATGTGAAAGACCATTTAATTTCCAAAGGATTTTTTCCTGGTTATGTTGTATGGAATCGACATGGAGAAGAGCATTGTCTTATAGATGAATATGCAATAAATGAAGAATCTGGTGGTACATCAAAGTTAAAGGAAGGTGAATCTTTTTCTGAGGATATAAGAAGAGATGATATAGATGGATTTTTAAGAGACATGTTATATCCAAATGATCCATTTCAAAATCCAACGATGGAGCAGAACGAGTTCAATGCTAATGAAGAAAATGATCATGGTGAGAAATTTGCAAATTTAATGGAAGATGCAGGAGTAGAGTTATACCTTGGATGTAAAACCTTCTCAAAGCTTTCTTTTATTTTGAAGTTATTTCATTTGAAGTGTTTGTATTCTTGGACGGCAAGATCCTTTGATATGCTACTTGAGTTACTGGTTGATGCCTTTCCTAAAGGGGTGTTGTTGCCTAAAAGTACGTACAAAGTGAAGAAGATAATTAAAGCATATGATCTTGTATATACGAAGATAGATGCATGTCTTAATGATTGTATGTTATTCTGGAAAGATAGTTCTGATCGGAATATATGTCACATATGTGGAGCATCACGATGGTCAACTATAATAAAGATTACTTCTAGAGGGAAAAAAACTCATATGAAGTCAGCTAAAATTGCCAGATATTTTCTATTAATTCCAAGACTTCAAACATTTTTTAAAACAAAGAAATCCGCTGAAGAGATGATTTTGCATGCTAAACACAAAAATGTAGATGGTTTGGTACGACATGCAGCTGATGTAGAAGCATGGAAAGCTTTTGACTCTCAATAACCTGATTTTGCTTTGGGCCCACGTAATATTCTCCTTGGTTTGGCTAGTGATGGGTTTAATCCATTCAAGATTATGAACAGTACATATAGTATTTGGCCTATACTTCTAGTTCAATATAATATGCCACCTTGCTGGGTTGGGATGAAACATGATTCTTTTATCCTATCAACTATAATACCTGGGGAGATAAGTCCAGGAAATGCAATTGATATTTACCTTCAACCTTTGATTCAAGAGTTATGCGAATTATGGCATGGAGTTCAATGTTATGATGCAGCAAGTGGACAAACTTTTAGCATGCGAGCTGCATTACTATGGACCATTAATGATTTTTCAGCATAGGGTATGTTGTCTGGGTGAAGCGCGAAAGGAAGATTTGCTTGTCCTTGTTGTGCTCAAAATACAGAATCGTTGTGGTTATACAAAGGCAAGAAATTCTCTTACATGAGTCATCATCGTTGGCTTCCAAATAATCATATTTTACGCCACCAAAAAAATTACTTTGATAACATTGAGGAAGTTCGAAGAGAACCTAGAAGGAGAATTGGCACTGAAGTTTTGTCACAATCACATAATATAGAATTTCCAATTGCATCCTTAAGTAAAGCTGGTAAAAAAAGAGGACGTGTTGTACAGGGAATTTAAGGCTGGAAGAAAAAATTAATTTTTTTTACCTACCTTATTTGAAGTATAACTTATTGCCACATAACTTAGATGTTATGCATATTGAGTAGAAAGTTTGCGACAATTTTATTGGAACTTTGCATGAATTGAAAAAATCAAAGGATAAATTACAAGCAAGACAAGATTTGGTTGATATTGGAATTAAAAATGATTTACATTCACATACTCTGGAGGATGGTAGCTAGTCATTGCCACAAGCTCCTTTAACAATGTCAAAGAAAGACAAAGTGATGTTATGTGAAGTTTTAAAGAATTTGAAGTTCCCTAAAGGCTATGCATCAAACATATCAAGATGTGTCAATGTTGCTGATTATAAAATTATGGGCTTAAAAAGTCATGACTGTCATGTTCTAATAGAAGACATTCTACCCATTGCACTTCGGTCATGTGCATTGTGGTGGATATATCACATTTTCTCGGAGAAGTATATAAAGTATCTTACATTGCTTGGATCATATAAGATCAATTGATTTGTTAGTTCACTCTTATTTTTTATCTTATAATTTTCATGACAAAAAAAGAAAAGAAATTATTATCTTTTGAAACAACACATAATTTTAGGAAATAATCATAAGGTATTAACTTCTCTAGGTTATTCATCCTAATCTCTTGGTATAGGTCTTCTAAAAAATGAAATTCTGACATTATACAATTAATAAGTCACAGCTATAACTAATTAGAAAAAAAAAAGTCATCACTTATATATACAAAGATTTTCATGAGCTGTTTACATGAAGTCATAAATAAAAAATCTTGAAATAGATACAATACTAAAAATGAAGTAATGCCTTGCATATTGGTTGATTAGGATCCCTCACGTTAACAAGCAAGTTGTCACTTTTCAGTTCAAAATGAATAATATTTTGATTGGGTAGATATTCCATCCCAAAAGCAACATCTATAGCAATTAATAGGCGTTTCCTTTTATCAAGAAACATGCTTAAATTCAATAAATAATTTATCCATTACAATGAAAAATATAAGTACAAAACAAGTTAATTTGTGGTGTCAGATGCATTAAGCTGAAAAAAAGAAAATACATGTTATAGTTTATAAGTGCACTTCATCGTGAACCGTCAACAATTTATTCAGAGATAACTGCAAAAGATTTGCGAGGGCCATCCCAAACAATACCATAAAAATGCTATAATATTTGGGTGGTGCAAATTATCAAGCATGAATATCTCATTCCAAAAATCAGTCCTCTAAGCACATGAAAGACATCGATATATAGTTCGAATTTCAAGAATGAGATGATAAAATATTATAGAAAAATATTTTTTTTTGCATTTGAAAGATTTTCCTGTAAAATATATATCATCTGTTATTGTATCCAAGATTTTCCAGCAAAATATATATCATGGATCTTCTTTACGGCAACATATGCTCCTCTCCAATTACCATGATACACTGCTCCGAGGCTAAAGAACCTTGCTCTCGCAACACGACAAGATCACAATTCTTTATTATCCACAAAAATTTGAATAATCTTTCAAACTAAATAATTATAATTAAACTAAAATAACAAAACCAATTAAAAAAATTATGATGGTTAACCTGAATCTGCTTGATATCATTTATAACACCAAAATTTTGTGCATAAGATTGGTTGACTTTAATGTGCTGATTGAATTGTATTTGTTAAAAAAAATTCAGAAGGAATTAAAAAAAAACTTATGAAATAAAAAGATGATCACCTAAAAATTTATGGCCACCTCGTATAGCACCATTAGGAGAACTGAAGTTGTTCATATGGATCACAATCTCATGATAAAATGTTCAATTATATTCATTTGGCTCAAGGAAAAAAAATGTAAAGATGCATACCTAATAGGTGATTGTAGCACTTATTCTACTCGTTCAAAAAGATGATGAAAATCATGATCAAATTCATCTAAGCCTGAATTTGAATAAATAAGCATAACAAAATTTTATCAATATATATTTATTTCAATTAATAATTATTATTATATATTGGTACTTCATACTTATACTCTTATAAAATGATATTCAAATCTTGTATAGGTCTAAATTGCCCAAGACATGAAACCTTCGTTGATGGGTGTTGGTGGAATTTTGAAAACATATTTTAAAAATATTGGTTTTCTTTGGGACTTAAAATTGAATTCTAAAATCGAATTGTCTCGTTAGAAAAAGTATATCATCTCGAGAGGTGAAAATAAAATTTCATAACGGTATTCAGATTTAGAATTATGAAATTCATCTTGAATATTATGACCAGATGCTAAAGAGAACTTCATATGGGCCCGAAGGGTCAAAATGAGGTTCAACTGAATATCCAGCTACAATAATCAAGAAGTGTGATCGTTAGGTTCACATCCAAAGCCTTATCAAAGAAAGATGTATTTCCCCGAAGGGAGAAAATATCATTCGATGATAATTCTTTGAATATGATAATAATGATCACTAGTATTTTAAGTTTTCCCAAAGAAATCCAATTGAGTTTTAAAAAATCAATTTTTAAAATCAGGTGCGTGTGTGGTTCTAAATCTCCTACGAGCGCAAGCCCTCGTAGTTAATTACATCGTAAGAAAACGAGGTCTTCTACGAAAACTCTCGATTAAAATAACGGCAAAATTTTGTTAGATTTTCTAGGAGTGATATCAAAAAGAGAAGTGAATTTTGGAAATTCAACAGGGAATGGATCAAAATTGAGCAGTTATTAACGGAGTTAAAGGAGGAGAGGTAGGGGACACTTTGAGATTCCAGAACCTTCCGGAAGTGTCCCAACTTAATCTAAGTGTTGGGTTTTATGTTTTGGATTGAAATGATATTTAATTAAAGTCAAGCATTTTATTAGAAATTTGGGACTATATTCCCGAAGTTTGGGGTCTTATAATCAAAGATCTGCCCCGGATCCTAAATCTATTTTGGACACTGGACCACAGTCGTCCGATCCTAACTAATGCAGTGCAAAACCTGGACTTACCCCGGCCTGGATTGGGGAGCCAGCTAACCACCTAACCGATTTAAAAGAGATGAATCCGGTCTTTTATGAAAGAGTGGTAGGGACGTTACAATTTAAAGTTTTGGGGAGTTGGGGCCGACATCTAGAGATTTTCCTAATTGGCCCCTTTGAATTATGTTGGGTGCTAAAATGCTAAGGACTATGAAATTAAAATTTTGACTCTTTAAGTTTGTATCTAATGCAATGCATGCTGGTTAACAACCTCAAATCAAATATGCTTGAAATTTTTAAAAAAACAGCTTATAAAATAATTTTTTAGAAGACTGGACTTCCCCAGGTCCGGCACCTCGTCCTCATAGGTCAGACTATCCGGACTCTACCCGCAGGCGGGGAAGGGTCTAAAACAAGGAAAGAGTAATGCAGAAAATATGCATGCGACCCCGGGGTCGATCCCCGGCTAATTCCCTAGATTCGTTATCTTTCTATGTTATTTAGACTCACTAAAATTTTAGACTTTTAAAATTATGAGTAGAAAAATTTTCACACCCTCACGAGCCTCACGTATCCAGGCGAAAACAAAAAACGGCATGCAATCGCCAAAAAACTAGTAAAAACAAGTAATCCTAAAGGCAATCAATTCATCACATCAAATATAAATTAATTAATAAATGTCCATAGGCAAATTTGCCTTGCTTATTACAAATCAGAGTTTTGCAGAAAGTAAAGTGGCCGGGCACCACTGACAACAACCCGGATTCTAAACCTAGTAATGACGCAAGTAGTTTTGAGTGGGATACTCTCAATCTTCAAATCTTCAATCTTCATTCTTTCTTCTTTGGACTCCTTTTCTTCAATCTTCTTGGAATCTTCGTAGTGGATTACCCAAATGGATAAGAGGGCACTTCCCCCTAAAAGGGGGGGAGGCCACTCTTTCCTCTTTGGGTAAGGAGGAGGTATGATCCAAATTTGGATTTCCAAATGAAAAAGGAGTGTTCCCCTAAAGGGGTATCCTTTCCTCTTTGGAATCCAAGCTTTGGATCTATGTATCCCAACTCAAAATCAACTTTCACAACACTTGACACTTACACAAATTACATTAATATCAAAATAAAAATCTAGACTCACCTGCAGGGTTATCCTAAGAAATTAATATATAAAAAGCAGTTATTCCCAAGCAGTTATATATGAGCAGAAAAGAAAGTAAACACACTGGCCACGCTCTTTTTATGATTTGGGAGCTTTAGCAGCTGAAGCACCTGTGCAAAGAGTTATAATAATTGATTATGCATTTTTTTTATTGATTTAGCCCCCTTTCTATATTGCCCTGCATGAGCGTGGCCACCTGCAGAAAACTGTGTCAACATCCAGATCGTACCTAACCTAAGGGTAATCTAGTCGCCAAACACATCAATCCATCCACAGAGTACAGAAAAAGTAAG
This sequence comes from Dendrobium officinale, assembly GCA_019514585.1. Taxonomy (NCBI): domain Eukaryota; kingdom Viridiplantae; phylum Streptophyta; class Magnoliopsida; order Asparagales; family Orchidaceae; genus Dendrobium; species Dendrobium officinale. Next base: position 50,530,968 of record CM033684.1, read on the forward strand.
CAGACACAGCAAAGCAATTTCATCCACAACATGCAGTGAAAACTACGAAAAATCCGGCACACAGCAGTAAAGTAAACACCGGCCTAACCTAGATCTAGAGTTGGTTGTCCTAGCACATCATCTAAAGTGTGTGAGAAAAGGTCGTGTGGCTGGGGTAGATCCTAAAGTGGGTTATTAGTTGAAGTTGTCTAAAAGTCTGGGTTTGTTAAGGTTCAAAAGGGATTTAGATTAAGATTTAAGTATTAGTAGATTAAGAATTTTAATTAAACATATTTTAAAAGTTAATTGATTGCTACCTTTGTTTCACACCGAGGCCGTGAAGTTTATTTCACCTTCCTTGGGGCTAAGCTAATAGCCTCGTAGGCCTGGGTTACCCAGTAGCAATCGGGGTTGATTAAGTTATTTAAATTGGTTGGAATTAAAGGAGTGGGTTAATATTAAAGGGAGTTGGTTACTGATTTTAATGGGTTGGTTGAGAATTTTATTATCCTATTAAGAGAATTCTGAAATTTAGGGGAGTTAATAAGTTTTGGAGGTTATCCGGACACGCTAACTAAGGGGTCAAAATTTGACTTTCAAAATTAGAGTTAATCTTAAAGGTTTCAGATTTTTAATAAATACTAGACATAATTATGAGTTGTTAGACAGTTGGTACACTCAATTTGGAGTTTTCTATCAAAAGTTATGATTTTTAGAAGTTTTAACCCGGTTTTGACCTAAGGTTGACCAAAATGTTGACTTTTTGACTTTGACCAAATTTTGGGGGTTTGACATTTTTGGAAAATACTAGATTTTTATTAGAGTCATTAGCCACTGAGTTTGATTGATTTAGAATTTTCTATAATTAGTTATGAATTTTGGAAGTTTGGGTATTTATTGGAATTATTTAATTATTTCAATTAAGGGCCCTTTTAATGATTTGAACCCAAATGAGTCCTAAACTTCTTGAAATCAACTCCAAAGATCAAAAATGATCTAAGGAGAGATCAGCAAGTGTTTAAAGATTTTTTGGGATTTTTAATAATTTTTAATTAATTAAAAATTGATTAAACATTAATTTTGATTAAAATTAAATTAAAATGGATTTTAATGTCAAATTAAAGTAATTTAAATTTTCAATGATTAAGAGTTGAAATATGGTTGATTAGAGGTATTATAGGTATTTTTTGGAATTAATATAAATTTATGATGATTTATTGAATTTTCTAAGTCCTTAAAGGGGCTGAAATTTGACATGCTTAATTTTCTAACATAATGACCTCCAAATTGAGTCAAATTTAAACCTAAGGTATCTGATGTCACTAAGTTTACTATGTTCAAGTTTCACCCCTATTGGGTGTGTGTAGAATCCCCTATGAATTTTCTAAGTTTTCTAGACATTTTCTTAATTATTTTTTTCTAGGTGTCTCTACTATTCAAATAGGCATGAAACTTGGTGTGTCTAACCCTGACATACATACAATCATACCACAGAAATATCACAGCAAAATATTAAAACCCTAAGGAGTTATGAATTTTCAAAGTTTAGGGTCCAAAATAGACCCTTTACCTTAAAAATTCATATCACAGAAATCTATTGAGCATCTGAACCTAAAAAAATTATCAAACATGCCTAAGATACTCAATAATTATCCACCAAAATTTGGGATTCATTTGATCACTGGATTTTGAGAAAATTGCAATAAATGAAATTCACATAAACTCCAATATCTCACAATACAGAAATCAAATCAATATAATTTTAATTTTAATAAATACTACATTAAATTATCTTTCCAACGAGCCTAAGAAAACCCAATTTGGTGGAAAACTCGATTTCCTGTGAATTTTGAAATATTTGGAGCATTTAAAGTATTTTGTTATTCAGATTTGGGTCAAATCAGCTGGCGATGACGTGGCGGCGTGGCATGATGCCACGTGTCAGATGCCGGATGGACCCGTGTTTCACCCAGAGGAGGGCCGCGCGGTTTGGGGCGACGTGGCCAATTCTGGGCCGTCCGATCGCGTTACGGCTCGATCGGACGGCTCTGGTTGAACCAGAGTTAAAAAATTTCAAATGCCTATATCTTTCCAAATACTCGACGAAATTGCACGAAATTTGAACTGTAGCTAGAGGGCAATATGATCTTACAATGCCTGGAGTTTGGAGGCTCCATTCATTGTAAAATTGCTACAGTTTCAAAATTTAAAATTTAAACTTAAAATGAGTATAACTTACAATCCAACCGTCGGATTTTTGAAATTTTTAGCTTGTTGGAAAGCTGCAGCAATCCTCTACAACTTTGCTGAAGACTCCAAAAGCCGGATCTTTCTGGATCGAAAGTTATATTTGAAAGTCCTCTTTCTCTCTCTAGAATGCTCTCTCCTCACTAAAATAGTGATTTGAGGCTTGGAAATGGTTGGGAAAAGCTTGGGAAGGACTTGAAATGTGCTGGAGTGTGTAGGAGGAGCTCTTAGAAGGTTGGGGGCTGCTGGAGTTTTTGAGCTTTTGATCATATCAAAGGGAATGATGAAGAAGCCCCTTTTAGGTCAAGTTTTCCCCCACTTTAACTTTGGCTTTTGGATTGGATGGTTGAGATTTGATTTGGAGTGGTTTTGGATGAGTGCCAAGTGTCCCCTATGCTGCCCAAAGCTATGGAATAGGGTTGGTGGTTGAGAGTGACTTCTCTTGGTCCATGTGAAGAGGGACCACACCTTTTTCCCCATTTGGATGAACCAATGCCAAGCCTTGTTTAAGGGGATGATTTAAGCTCTATTAGGGGAGGAAATGGGTCACATCACATCATGTTTGAGCAGGTTCTAGACTAATTCCATGGATTTCCAAGGTGGCTTGATGATGTGGCCAAGAGTTTGAGATCAAGGATTTGAAATTTTAAGCAAATACATGAAGTTAAAGAGGGTTTTGACCTCTCCAAATGAGTTGACCAAGTCAACCTAATATGAGGATTGACTTGAAAGTCTTTGGACATGTCATGGGTGTCCAATTGAATAATTTTGAAGGATTGATTTGATTCAAATGGGTTGAATGATTGAATTTGACAAGTTTGTAGGTTAAGGGATGATTTGGTCAACCATAGTTGACTTGGTCAACTTGGTCAAACCAAAGAGTAAGTTTGGGTTCAATGTGTTCCTAAAGTCATTTAGGATCCATTTAAATGACATTTGGAGAATATTTCAAAGGTTGATAAGTCAAATCAAATTGAGTTTAAGCCAAAAGTCCAAAAATCATCCTTTAAGGGCATTTTGGTCATTTTGGTCTCAAGTCAATTATGGGTCAAATTGAATCTAAAAAGATATGGATTATTGCTTAACAAGTCAATATCAAGGTATTAGGAGGGATCAAAAGATTTGGAGGGGGCTCCAAAGTCAAATTCCACTAAGTGAAAGGCTTAGTGGCATGGATTGTAAATATTCGAAGGTTTTGCAATATTTGGAGTTTGATTAAGTTTAAGGGGTTAGAGTACTCCAATTGGGTTCAAATTTGGAGGGTTGGCACTAGAGACATGTCACATCAATGTTAAATTGACAGACCCTAAATCAAATGCCAAAAGATTGGGTTTCAAGGTGATGGAAAAATCACCTAGAAAGTGCTTTAGGACCTAAGTCTTTAGCCTAAGAGTTCTGGGTTTGGATTGAGTTAAGATTTGGATTGAGCCTAAGGGCTAGGAACTAGGAAAATCCTATGATCTAGGACTCAGGGAGGAGTTAAGAGTGACCTCATACAAAAATGAGGTCAACAATGGGCAAGAAATATTTTGAGGACATTGATTATGAAAGATTGGCTATGAATCAGATGCCTCAAGAAAATTTTCTCCGTATAATTAATGTTGTGGTTGCAAAGAGCTCACTTGATCAAGCTGACAAAGGATATAAGAAAAGTCAGATTTGACTACGAGACTAATACATATTGAATAAGAATTATATTTGATTAGATATTGTAAAGTTCAAATTTTGCCATTTTCTTGCATAGCAATTAACATTTTCATTTGTTATAATTTATTTATTAGCATAATTCCTCATCGAAAAGCTTAGTATGATTTTGCAGGACACCATAGCTAAGACATGGCATGAGCTTGCCACCGAATTTGCAGTAGAGTTTCACCTTGCAGGATGATTAGAGGTCAGCTGTCTGTGGGGTGGTGGTGGAAGAGGGGTTCCTGTTAATGTTCAAGGGGCCAACAACCATTGGAAAGAAAGGGTATTTGGAAGTGGGAGAGTTGTAATAACTACAATGAAGATGAAATGGGGATGAGAGTAACTTGATTTGAGGCTCATGCAGGTATTTCTGAAAAGATTGCAACAACCAATTCATTTTGGCAGTGGAAGTGGATTTTTGGAAAGGGAAGAGAGGCGAAGTGGATATTCGGTGACAGTGAAGAAGATAAACTTCAAGGATAAGAAGATATGTATAGGCGAAGTGAAGACAAGAAGAAGCTTAAACGGATCCTCCAAGCTGAAGGGGGAACCCGCGAAATCCTTCTTTAGGAAAAAAAAAAAATAGGCGAAGATTAAGACGCTCAATCCTTCTGAAAAGGTGATCACGAAATAGGCGATCTCAACTGATTATCGGTGATGGAAAAACTTTTAACTTTTGAAGCGGAAGTGGCTATTTCGGCTTTTATCATTTGAATACTTTTACATTGTTATATTTTAACCATTCGAATTCCTCAATCTAAGCCTACTTCTTCTCCCTGCTTCAATATCGTGGATAAACCATAAAAGATTTTTACTGAACTAAAATTATGTATCCTTAACTCTCCATTAATGAATGATAAAATTCTCTAATACTTTTTCTTAATTTACAATTAAGATATATTCATAACGATTAGGTATTTAATCTTGAGGTTTTTTCTCATATTATCCTATTTTCTCGAATTATTTCTATAACAAGCTTAAATTGGTTGCTTTGGTTATTTGAATCTCGGATTTGTAGAGCACTTACATTACAGCAAATTACGTTGGAGCAAGAGTAGTGCAACGATGTGATGGAGAGATTAAACTACCAATGGACTTTGTTAATTAAGCATATCTTTTTTTTTTTTGTTAAAACCAACAGAGGGGTGTATGCATTGATATCAAAAAAAGATTACAAGGTCCTTAATAGGAACCTCCAGCTTACTATTGCTCATCAGAGCTACAAAAAAATCTTCATTGTAAGTGCTCTACAAATCTGACGTCATCTAGCCCAGCTATTCCTTCTGTCCCGACTGGTATCACCAAATCCTTCAAAGATGTGGTTTCGGGTGGTTCCTCTTCTTCGGCTAATTATAGGGTAAAATTTGTGCATGCCTCATTTAAGGGCGGTCCTGCATTGTTGTTTGAAGATTCGGTGGTTTCTCAACTTGCAGCTCCTTTCTGTTTTACATTAGTTGGTAAATTTGTTATGCGTAGACCTAATCTTGATGTTATTCGTAAATTGTTTTATTTTATGAAACTTTCTGGTTCTTTTAATGTGGGACTGCTGGATCCGAGGCACATTGCGATTCAATTGTCTAATGACTTAGATTACAATTGTATTTTCACGAGGCATTCTTACTATATTCAAGGTTGTCAAATGAGGCTTCTGAAATGGTCACCGGAATTTGATGTGAGGGAGGAATCTCTCATTGCCCCGGTGTGGATTACTTTTCTTAATCTTCGTTTGCAGTTTTTTAACTCTCAAATTTTATTTGGTATGGCTTCTGTTTTTGGTAGACCTCTACAAACTGATCAAGCTATGACCTCATTATCTAGACCTTATGTGGCTCGTGTTTTAGTTGAACTAGATGTGACGAAAAAATATCCTCATGAAATTTGGTTAGGGTCGGAGGTGAATGGTTATTTTCAAAAAATTGAGATTGAGAATCTGCCTATATTTTGTTCTCATTTTAAAATGCATGGCCATGCAATTAATGAATGCTTCTGTTTACATCCTAATCTTCGAAAAGAGAAAGGTTCAGCTAGAATTAATGTGAATGGTGAATATGCCTAAGTCTCAAAATATGGTCGGGATTGATTCTGGTCTCGTGAATTTGGTTTTGAAAGAAGGTGAACAATTGGGTTTGGTTAATTTGGTTAAGGAAGTGGAAGTGAATCCTACTACTAATGTTTCTACTTTTAGTGTGCTTAATCTTGATAACATTGCTATTAATCCGATTGCTAATGGGAATGATAATATTGTTAATGAATCTTCTTCTAACCTTGTTCCTTCTTTGAACCCGAGAATCCATCAGGAGGATGAATGTTCTAGTAGGGGCCCCGATCCCCTTGTTCTTGATAAATGGCAAGATGCTATTCCTGTTACTTGTTTGGATAATCTTGTTGTTATCTTGGATCTTGGGGAGGTGGAATCCTCCAAAGCTAATGAATTGCCTAATACAAATGAGCTTGATATTGCTAAGAATGATTCTTCTTTGCAGGAGATGGTTGCTCCTCCTTCTGCTACTGATAAATGTTCTAAGCAATTTGGGAAGAATATTTTGAAGATTGAAGATTGAGTTCTTTACTTGGAAGGTACGCTGCCTCCTAAGGAGTTCTTAGGTAATCCGAATAATGATGAGTTATTATTGTCTAATAATTATCATTGTGATGCTAACATTGACACTGAAGTGGAAATAAATGCAAAATGCTATGCTAGAGAAGATCATGATTTGAGCTTCTCTAAGGGTCGTGGTAAGAAAGGTAGGAAGCCTAGGAATGTCATTTTACAATCTCCTAGGAATACCCGCTCGCATACTTCTCATTAATTTTTGTCTTTATGTTTAATGCTATTATTTGGAATGTGAGGGGCATTGGGTGTCCTTTTTCAAAATTTAGGGTTAAAAATCTGTGTCGCATTCACAACATTTCTATTCTTGTCTTACTTGAGCCTCTTGTGTCTATGGATAAATTGTTTGTTACTGCTAAGTTCTTGGGTTTTAAACATGATTTTGCTAATACTGCCAACAAAATTTGAGTTTTCTGGAAGGATTTTGTTAGAATTGATATTATTGGGGATTTCCCTCAAGTGTTACATTGTAATATTGAAAGCTTTAATTTTCAATGTGGTTCTTCTTTTGTGTATGCTGCCTCTTCTCATTATTCTAGAAAGATTTTGTGGGAGCAAATTATTAATTTTCATAATATTTGTTCCTTGCCTTGTTTGGTTGGTGGTGATTTTAATAATATTTCTAATCCGAATGAGCAGTTAGGGGGCTCTCTCCCTAATTATCAATCCATGGATGATTTTAATGATATGATTATGTCTTGCAATCTTATTGATATTGGTTTCTCTGGTAATAAATTTACCTGGCACCGTGGTCATTTGTGACAACGTTTAGATAGAGTGTTATTTAATAATGCTTGGATTAGTTCCTTTAATTTGACTAAAGTTGAGCACCTTAGCCATACCCTTTCAGACCATTCTCCTCTCCTCATTAATGTTCAGATTAAATCTATGGGTGTGCCTGCTCACTTTAGATTTCATAATATGTGGTTAACCCATAACTCTTTTCTTGAAGTTATTCGCAATAATTGGCAAGCTCCCCTTTTTCCGGATGTCTCTGTTTCTAGTATGAATAGGCTTTGGATTAAGCTAAAAAGGCTCAAAATAGTTTTAAACTGGTGGAATCATAACATTTTTAAAATATCTTTACCAATATTTTATTAGGCTGAAGATAGGGTTAATTCTTTTGAGGAGACTTGTCAGTTAGACCCTTTTGTGTCTAACCTTGCTTTGCTTCATGAAGCTAAAAGGGATCTTAGTAAGTTTCAAACTCAGGAAGAAATTTTTTGGAAGCAAAAGGCTGCTACCAAACAGTTGGTGGAGGGTGATAAGAACACTAATTACTTTCATGCTTTGGTTAATAAAAAACGTGCTGTGAATGGTATTCATAAAATGACTAAAAATGATGGTTCTATTACTAAAGATTATGAGGAGATTGCTAATCTTGCTGTTAACCTTTTTCATAAGCATCTTAATAAGCCTTCACCCCTGCTTCTTTGGTTGACCGTTTCTTTATCCCTAACTTGGTTTCTCATGAAGCCAATTTGGGTTTATCTGGTTTACCTCTTATTGACGAGATTAAAGATACTTTATTTAATATGAATGCGGATTCTGTTGCTGGGCCTGATGGTTTTACTACTAAGTTTTTTCAACATTCCTGGAATATCATTGCGAATGATGTTCATGTTGTTGTGGTTGATTTCTTTAAGGGTTCTCTGATCCCTAAGTTCTTCTCGTCTACTTCGATTATTCTAATGATGTTAATTCCTGGAATGATTTTAGACCTATTAGTTTGTGTTCTGTTTTCTACAAACTTGTTTTTAAAATTTTGATGAATCGGCTTATGTTAATTTTACCTAATATTATCTCTCCTTACCAGATGGGTTTTGTTAAAGGTCGTGCGATTACGGATAATATTTTATTGGCTCAGGAGTATTGCCATGACCTTGATGTGAAGGTTAGGGGAGGGCAATATGATCATGAAGTTAGACATTACGAAGGCTTATGATAACATTAATTGGAATTTTATTTATAGTATGTTGCATTTATTTGGCTTTGATGAGCATTTTATTTCTCTTATTAAAGGGTGTATTGAAAGTTCTTACTTCTCTATTATTGTTAATGGTAAGAGCCATGGGTTCTTTAAGGCTTCCCATGGGCTCCGTCAAGGTGATCCCATTTCTCCGACGCTTTTATTATAGCTGCTGATTTCTTGTCTAGGGGACTCTTGGATCTCTTCATTAATTGTCCTAGTCTCTATTTTAAGATTGGGTGGCATCAAAATCTCTCATTTATGCTTTTTGGATGATTTCATTGTGTTTTCAAATGCTTCTAGAAATAAGATTAATAAAATTCTGAGCTTCTATAAAAGTTTTGAAGAGGTTATTGGCCTTGTGTTTAATAAGCAGAAAATTTGTTTTGTTATTGCTAAGTCTGTCTCCTCTGACAGGATTTTGGATATTAAGAATCTTACGGGTTTTTCTCAGGCTTTTTTTCCTTTAAAATACTTAGGTATTCCGCTTTACAAGGGGAGGAAGAAGGCTTTCCTGTTTGGGATTCCAATTTTCTGAGTTTTGGGGGTCTCCTTGTTCTTATTAAAATTGTGCTTGCCTCTTTGCCGGTTTATTTCTTTCAAACTCTTTTTCCTCCCAAGTTGATTTGCACGAGGCTTGAGAGAATTTTTAACAAATTTTTTTGGAGAGGGTCGGCTTAGAACTCTAAAATTCATTGGACCTCGTGGGTGAATTGTTGTGGGTCCCTTCATGAAGGGGTTCTTGGTTGCAAAATAGTGAGTGATTTGGTCTATGCATTTTCATTTAAACTTTTATTTAATTTAAGAAATAATGTTAGTCTTTGGGCCAAGTTTATGAGGGCTAAGTATTGTGGGGGGTGTCATCCTTCCAAGTGTTTTTATTCTAAAGGCAGTCTAAGGTTTGGCATCATCTTTGTATGATTAAATGGAAGGTGGGACCCTCTTTGGTTTGGGGTCTTGTGCAAGGTAATATTTTCTTTTGGCAAGATCATTGGGTGAATGGTTAGTCTTTGGATTCTTTACTTAATACTAATTCTATCAATACTGTTAAGGTTAATGCTTTCCTTTCGGCTAATGGTTGGGATCTGGTGAAGCTTTCTCAGATTCTTCCTCAGCCCATTATTTATCTTATCCAGTAGATTCCTCTCAACACTATTTCTAGGGATGTTTTGCTTTGCTCTTTTACTAAAGATGGTCATTTTAGCACGAAGGAGGCTTGGCATTATTTTCGTTGTCATAATGAGGAGAAAAAGTTATTTAAAATGATTTGGCATTATACCATTCCCTCTACTATTTCTGTCTTTATGTGGAGACTCATTCATAAGTATATTCCTATGGATGAGTTGTTAAGAAGGAGAGGTTTTATTATCACTTCTAAATGTCAATGTTGCTTTCACTTCGAGAATATGCATCATGTTTTTATTTCTGGTCCTATCGCTGTGAAGGTTTGGTATTTTTTTAGGCAGTTTTTAACTTCAATTTCCTTAGGCCTGGTATTGAGGTTTTCAATTTGTTGGAGGGCTGGTTTGTGAACATTAAGGGTCATGTTAGGAATATGATTCCTTCCCTTATTTGTTGGTTCCTTGGTTGGAATGAAATGATGCTCGCTTCAATGGTATTCCTATGAATTACCAAAGAATCATTCAGAAAATTTGTGGATAAAGTCAAGGCTCTGTTCTCTGCTAATCTTCTTGCCTTGAAGCACTTTAAAAATGTTACTTTTACTTTGGAGTTTTTCGGTATTCAGGAGGTGGTGCCGAATCTTCTCAGCCTTTCTAATGGTATTATTTGGTGCAAACCTTCTACCAATTCCATTAAGATTAACATTGACTGTATTCAGGTGAGGAATATTACTAGTGCTGGTGGCCTTCTGCGGGATTATAATGGTGCTCTAGTGTTAGCTTTTGCTGGTATTACTGGGCATTTTGATAGAGTTGGTAGCTTGCTTAGTGCTATTCTTCATGGGTTGAATCTGTGTGTTAATCTTGATGTTATGAGTATTGTTCTGGAGGTGAATTCTTGCTTTACTTTAAATTTTTTTCTTAGTAGGGATGATGGTAATTGCTCTTATTCCTCATTCTACACTATTAGGAGTATTAAAGGTATTTTATCATTTATTAACTGTACTCTGTCGACGATCCGTGAGGAAGGTAAAGCTCCAGCTCGTCGTCCGGCATTGCTGGGTGTTGGTTTTAAACAGTTTCATTGAGTTCTCTTTTAATCAGCTTCCTAATTCTATTAAGGGTTTAGTGAATTTGGACCGTATGGGCTTTCCTTATGTTTATTGTTAATAGGTGTCGTTTTTTGGGTGCGGTGTTGTTTTGACTGGATGTTTTTTGGCCTTCCCTTTGGTTTTATTCTGGAGGCTGTGGTTCTCTGTGTTGTGTTGGAGCTGGGTGGTCCTTCTTGCGATTATGTATATTGTTGCTCTTCTTTTTTGTTTTGCTTTTGGCCTAGAAGTTGTCGGCTGGATGGTTGGTCCTTTATGCCTGTTTGGCGGTGTTGCAATATGGGATGCCTTAGGGTGTTTTGCTATCAGTTGGATTCATTTTGGGGGATCCAGATCTGTTATATTATCTTTTTTTTTTTTGGCTTTTGTTTTTTCTTTATTGCAGGGCTAGTGTTTCATGGACTGCCTATATCCTTTTTGGAGAATTCTGTATCCTCTCTTTTGTTTTCTCAATTATATAGGATTATTTTTCAATTTTTTGGCTATATTTTGTTTGCACAGGTCCTTCTTTTCCTTGTTGATTGTAAGATCGGTGTGGATAACTACTGCGGGGAGCTTTTTTTAGTTTTTTGGTCTCCCCCTTTTTTTGGGTGCTTTCCCTTAAGCACCATAGAATGTTCTTAGGTTCTTTTGTATTGTTCTATAGTGGGGATCTCAAGCTCGTATGTTTTCTTTTTTTTCTTTTTTGTAGCTCTTTGAGCGGTAGTGAGTTTGAGAACCCCTTAAGTACCTTGTAATTTTTCCCTTATATTAATGCGTAGGCCCCTTTTGTGGGTTTTTACCAATATATATATATATATATATATATATATATATATATATTCAAATAATAAACTAAATAAGATTAAATTTAAAACATAATTATAATATAATTTATCATATGCTAGAATTTAAAATTAAGAAAAATGTGAACTCAAAGAAAATAATTACAATGTAATTATTATCTTGCTATAATATGAATTTTGTTCCAATTGTCTAGATTTCCTACCTCAATATTTTGGCCACCAAGGCTTTGTTTTGGAAAGATATCTTATTGTTTTGCTTTTGAAATCATAATAATAAATTTCATTTGGCTACTATTTTTTCGTTGCTTTTAAAAAATTTCTCTCTATAAAAGGTGGTAGGAAGCTGATTTCTATAATAGTTTTATGATTAACGATTAAGCTTTGTCAATGGACTCCTATGATGACCTCTTTGATTTGAACGATAGGATATAAAAATATGAAAATTATAAACTCATCTTGCTATTGCAATTTCTATAGCCATATGAGCCATCCCTCTACTCATAGTCCAATTTTTTGTAACTTTATGGGCAGATTTGTATCATTCTATTTTAGATTTACTGTTTATACTTCTTCCATCTGTGCTTACTGCATACTAAATTAATTGAATTAGTCATGAATGATTAGTATTGAATTATTCTTTTTAGAAATGCATGACATAGTGATCAATTGTTAAATTTATATATATACACACACACACACACACGGTCGAAGAGAATAAGATTATAGAAGAAAATATGAGTTTACAAACATCATGTCTAAAGTTATTATAATTACATATATAACATCTAAAGTATTGCATTTAATTTTCTACCAACTAAACATCATTCCAATAATCTAAATACAACTTTCGTTAACTACCGTCAAAACCCCTCCCCAATCCACGCCTTTCTCGTTCCCTTTGCATAGGGGTATCATAATCGGGTTTTGGGTTGAGTTCAAGTCAAAACTGGAGCTGACCTGTGTTCGAACGAGTTGACCCTAAACCCCCAATTTTGTAAATGGGTTGAAAGCTCTGACCCGGACCCTGCTTGTTGGGCTAATGGGTTGACCCGACCCGACATGGTAACCCAAATCTTACTGAGTCGAGTCACTTGAGAGAGAACGCTAGGGTCCATTGAAGAAGAGGTCAATCTCTAACCATTTAGGGTAGCTGACGAGATTTCTGACAATGAAAAGCATATATCGTTCACTAGTCTTGGCTTCCACTGGCTTCACTCGAACCTCTTCGGAGCTGACATAGACCTGTTGATTGACATGCTAGTATCATGGAAATAAACACTTTTTAGTACTCTCATTGACCACCAGCCCACACCCATCTCTACCTGTCATTCCTTTGATAGCCCGTGCTCAACTTGCATAGTCATACAGTGATTTACTAAGATTAAAAATTAAGATAAAAAACTTAGAATTAACCTGCAAGTGACGTTTCACTTCATCATTAGTCAGCCCGTCAACCTTCATCATATCTCTGATCTGTTTTGGAGTTGCTACTGCAAGAGAAAAAAGGCAACGCTGCTTTAATTTGATTTAGTATTTTAAATTTCTGAATAAGCAAAAGATCTAGTCTTGTTTTGCTACCTAGCTCCTTTGAATCTCAGAAAGGTAAAATTCTAATTCAATTACAGAAAAGAAGATTGGCGCAACCATAGAGAGAGAAAGTTAGAGAGAGAAAGTCTGGGATTTCAAATTCTCAGATTTGGCGGTTTGTGCGATTCGTGCGGGCGGTGGCGGTTCGCGCCGGCGACTGGCCGGCTGACTGGCTTTCTGGAGCTTTGACGATGGAGCAACGTCGTCTTCTCCCATCGGATGTTTGGAAGAATTGTAAGAAGAATTTGGCTGTACCGACCTCGGAGGTGTTTAATGGTAATTCTATGGTTTTGGAGGGATTCAACCAGAACGTTAAGGTTTTTAATGGTAAACCTCTTGTTATCAATGAGGGGGGTTTATTAGGAAGATCAGAATTACCTGTTCTGATTTCTGGCAAAGGTAAAATTGTTATCAAGGATGGAGATGTGAGTTTCTTGAAAGGAAATTCTGTTCCGGATGGGGACTTTAATGAAACAGATTTGGACTGTTCTGTTTCTTCTAATCTGAGAGTTTATTCATGTAAGAATTTTGACTCAAAATCCTTACCTTCTTCTCCAAGTAGAAGAGATTCCTCTGTCAAAGACCTGGTTAGTAGCAATCCTCGGGAGGCGGATATTGTGATTGAAGATTTGCTTCTGAAGGCTAGTAGTGTTATTCCTGATGCTAAGGAGTCAGATGCGATCGTAGATAATACGGTGCGATTGCATTCGGCGTGGAATAAAAAACAGTATGTTAAAGTTGATAACCTGGACCTGGGATCTTTTCTATCTGACGATGGGAAGGTAGTTACTCTTCATACAGATAAAGAATTGGAAATTGCCAGAAGACTGGAAAGGGCTGTTGTCGTCAAAATTTTTTATGATAATATTCCTTTTCATGTGATTAGTTCTGATTTGAGAAGACAATGGGATAAATATGGAAAATTCCATATCACAGGTCTGGGTCTTGGTTGGACGCTGTGTTCGTTTGAAGATTCTGCAGCTGTTGAACAAGTTCTGTCAGGAGGACCTTGGTGGATCAGCGGTCAAGTGGTAGGATTGGATAAGTGGTCTATCAATTTTAATCTTATGTCTCTCAGTGGCATCTCGTCTCCAATTTGGATTAGATTGCCGAATCTTCCCTTGCAGTGCTGGGATGAGATCAATATTTGTAGGATTGCCTTGCTAGTAGGAAAACCATTTCTTCTAGATGGAAACTCCTTCCAATGGAGCAGGAGGGAATATGCCAGGGTGTGTGTTCGTGTTTCCCTGGATAAGAAGTTAGCTCATGGTGTTTGGGTGGAAGGTCTATCAGGCAAGTTTTTTCAAAAAGTTGAATATGAAGGAATATCTAAAATTTGTGCTTGTTGCGGTAGAATTGGACATGATTTGAATGCTTGTAATGAACCAAAGAAGATGGCCGGGCTGGAGAAGAACTGCAATCCGATTGACAATATTCCAAGCAGTAATGTTACCGAAGATAGTGTGGAGAAGGCAGTTGAGAAGGAAACTTGGACTATTGTTAGTAACAGGAAGAAGAATTTCTATAATCTTCAGAACTTGAAGAGATTTCCTCCCAGGAAAAATCCTGATCCAATGAAAAAGATCTTTGTTCCTAAAGCTATTAATTCTGTTGATGTTAATCTTATTTCTTCGGCTGATAAAGAGGTTGGTGCTAAGCTGGATGAGGTGAGGGATATGTCTTTTTTGAAAGAGAAGAATGTTGAACCAACTATTGTGGTTGGTAATTCAGTGGAGGATTTATCTCTCAAGACCAAACAGATGATTGATAAGGAAGTGAACATTGCAGTGGAGATTAACAATAAATTTGGTGCATTATCTGATTTGGAGGAGGGTGTTAGAGAGGAGTCTGTTGCAGCTATTGATAAAGGAACTTTGGAGGAAGGAGAAATTCCTGATCCTACTTTGGAAGGAGATGTTTTAAAGGTAGATAAGTTTGAGAAGCATAGTCCTCCGGATGCTCGTGAAGTTGTTATAGTCAAGAATCACTCAGATTCGAGTTTAGAGGGTAACCTTTCCTTGGATAAAAAAACTAAACTGACTAAAGAATTCAAATCTCTTGGTGCTGGTAATATAATTGCTCATAATAGGAAGGGAGAAAGTGGAAAAGTCAAGAAGAATGGGGGTCCATCCCCCATCTTTAGAAAATGAGTTCTCTATTATTCTGGAATTGTAGAGGAGCTAGGAAGGTGGAGGCTGCTCTATATCTAAAGGAAGTGGTGAAGGATTATAAAGTTTTTTTTATTGGTTTGTTGGAAATAAAGATTTTCTCTTTAGACAACAACCAAATTTTGAAGATTTTGGGTAGCAACTGGGATTTTTTCATGGTTCCAGCTGGTGGTCTTTCAGGAGATCTTTTGATTTTATGGAGGAAGGACTTGGCGGTTTTCTTTGTTATGGAAGCTTCTTCCCAGCTAGTGGTGGGGAAGTTGGAGGTGTTGGGTAAGGGAAGTTGGATTGTTGCTTCTGTGTATGGAAGCACGGATGGTCAAGAAAGGAAATTGCTTTGGGAAGGGTTGGAGAAGTATTGTTCGGCTGATTTACCTTTGGTAATTGGCGGTGACTTCAACTGTATTCTCTCTCAAGATGAGAAAAGAGGTGGGAGTAAATTCATTATGACTCAAGGTTCCAAGGATTTTCAGCAATTTTTGATTAATAATGATCTGCATGAGGTTAAGGCTGTGGGACCAAAGTTTACATGGTGCAATAATAAATCCGGTAGTGCTCGTATTCTTGAAAAATTAGACAGATGTCTAATTAACTCCTTGGCTATGAATTTGTTACAAGTTGTTCTTGTTAAGCATCTCTCTCGTATTGCCTCGGACCACTGTCTGATTCTTTTTGAGATGTTTAAATCTATGGAATTTAGTAAGAGGGATATTCGGTATGAAGAGGTGTGGGCCTCGTATCATGGTGCCACTGCTTTAGTGAGGAAGATTTGGAACAAAAAATCTATTGGTGATCCGGCTTTTATTCATAATTGGAAGTTTAAAAAGACGCTTAGAGGTATTTTCTTCTGGAGCAAGGAGAAGCACTGAAGTTTAACTAAGCTAAGAGACAGTTTAAAAGGCGAAATCCTGGAATTACAGATGGAGGAATCGGTGAATGGCATTTCAGAGGATAAGCTGCAATTGCTGAGATTCAAGATCAATGAACTGAATGTCACGTTAGCTCGCCTTAATGCCTGGTGGAAACAAACAGCTAAAGTCAAATGGATGGAAGAAGGTGATAGTAATTCTTCATTTTTTCATGCCTTTGCTAGTGCAAGAAGAAATAGAAATTTGATTCATCATATTAGGAAGAGTGATGGTAGTATATCAGAAGAGGTTTCGGTTATTCAGAGCGTTTTTACAGAATTTTTCAGAAGGAAGTGGCAGCATAGAAATTGCTCTTTGGAGGGGTGGCCGAATCCTTCTCATTTGATTAGCAGTGAAGATCAAAGGCTACTGGAGGCTGATTTTACTAGAGAAGAACTTCAATTGGTGGTGACTAATTCTGAAAGAAACATTTCTCCTGGTTTAGATGGTTTAACCTTCTCATTCATGAAAGACTTTTGGAATGTGATTAAGGATGATATGTGGGCGGCAGTGTTTCATGTCTTGTCTTCTTGCAACATGAATCATTCGTGGAAAGAAACCTTGATTGTGCTGATTCCGAAAATCAAGTGTCCTCAAGAGCCTTCTCATTTCCGGCCTATTAGTCTTTGCATGACTATCTATAAAGTTATTGCAAAAAATGCTTCTTAACAAGTTGGAGAAGATTATTCATAAACTCATTTCGGTAGATCAAGAAGCATTCATTAAAGGCCGATCCTTATCTGATCATGTGTTGGTGGCTCAAGAGATTTTCAATAAATTCAGATGGTCCAAAGCTAAAGGTGGTTTGCTAGCAATCAAGCTGGATATGGAGCAGGATTATGATAGCATGGGTTGGGATGCTTTGAGGCAAGTACTTATTCATTTTGACTTTCCCCCTAAGTTTAGGGAACTCTTATTAAGTTGTGTGCTCAATCCGAAGTTTTGTATTTTGATTAATGGGAAGAAGACGGATTGGATTGAAGGGAAGTGTGGATTTAGGAAAGGATGCCCTTTATCTCCCTTTCTCTTCCTTCTATGCTCTCATATTTTGTCTGATGCTCTTTGCTTTAGGATTAATAAAGGTATCTCTGTTGCTCGATTAGCTCCTAAAGTTTCTCATCTTTTGTTTGCGGATGATATTCTTATTTTCTCGGAGGCTAAGTTGAAGGAGGTTAAGGAGTTGAGGAGAATTATAAACAAGTATTGTGATTGGACTGGCCAGATGGTTAATCAAACCAAATCCATGATATTGTTTGGAAAGAATACAAGGAAAAGGGTTCAGAAGAAAATGATGAAGATTCTTAAATTTAAAAAGGTTAAGGAGATCTATTATCTGGGTATTAAAATGGCTTTGAGGAGATTGAAAACAGCGGATTTCCATAATCTTTTGGAGGCTGCGGCTGGTAGACTAAATACTTGGGGCTCAAAAAACATCTCTCTTGAAGGTAAAATAGTCTTGGTAAAGTCTGCTTTTTTGTCTTTACCTCTATTTATGTCCTCTCTTACTCTTGTTCCTTTAAGAGTTTTGAAGGATTTTGATAAGATGTGTAGAAGTTTTCTTTGGAGTAAGGGGGATGGAAATACTGGAATTCACTACGTATCTTGGGAATTGCTTTGTAAACTGAAATGTGAAGGTGGTAGAGGTCTCTTCTAGGCGGTATCAAAAGTTGGTCCTCTTCGGACGAAATTTGCTTGGAAATTTTTTAACAACCCAGATTCGGTTTTGAACCAGATTTTGAAAGCTAAGTATGGAGCTGATATTTGGTCCTCTTCGGTTAGGACTCGGTGTTCAATAACTTGGAAAATTGTTGCTATGGGTGCTAGATTTTTGAGAAAGGTGACTAGATGGAAGATCTCTAATGGTGATTCAATCAGTTGGTTGTATGATACGTGGATTTTGGATAGAAAAATTGCTATGTGGCCTACCTTTGTTAATGTTCAAGAATACGTAGACCTCCCCCTCAGCATTTTCATTTCTAATGGCCAGTGGAACTTTGACAAACTGAAAGAAACTTTTGGGAATCTGCTGATTGAGATTATTTCAAATATTCCAATTGATAACAGAAGACAGGTTGATCAGATAGAACTTTTACAGAAGTTTTTCGGTAAATCTATCACTTCATTGGCTTCGTCAGCTAGTATGAATCATGAGGAGGTTAGTAATCAATGGAGTTGGATGAGGAAGATAAAGCTTAAACCATATATTGATCTGTTCTGGTGGAGAATATGCAACAATTCATTACCGACTTTTTCTTTCCTTCTGAGAAGAAGATTGAGTACCTTAGTTGAATGTCCAAGAGGATGTGATGAGGAGGAGAATGCGAGCCACATTGTGAGTAGCTGTTCGAAACTCAGGAGAACTATCTTGATTTTGAATAAATGGGGGTTCAATGTTCCTGTTTTTGATAATCTGGATGATTGTTTAGATGAACTTCAGAAGTTGCAAAGAAGGAATGCTTTGTTGGCTAATATTTTCTGTACAGCGGTTTGGATGGTTTGGAAGAGCAGATGCAAATTAGTACATGGTGAAAAAGAAGATGCTGAGACATATATAGCTGCTAATGCAATTTCGTATGCTTTAAGGAGCAATTTCATTAATTTTCAGCCGGGAAACTGGAATGCTAACCAGAAATTGCAGTCTTTACATTGGCATCCCCCTCCCCCCGAATGGATAAAAATAAATGTTGACGCTGCTATTAAAAGGAATAATGAAGCTGGTATTAGAGGTGTGGCTAGAGACGACAATGGGAGATTTCTGTTAAGTTTCGGTTAGCAGCTTTTGCATTGGGATTCATCACATTTGGAAATGCTTGCAGTGTTGTACCTGAAGAATGTCATACAGGAATGGATGTTTGAAGCCCAAGGGGTTATCATAGAAGGTGACAATGTAAATATCATCAAAGTTCTTCAAAGATCTATTAAGAAATGGGAGGTTAGTAGAGTTATAGAAGATGAGTTAGCTTTTTTACTGAATTTTAAGCAAGTTTGTTTTTCTTGATCTGGTAGAAATGGTAATAAGTTAGCAGATATTTGTGCTAATGTGGCGTTAAATGGGTCATTTTTTTGGGATAGTCTGCATTTGGATTTTATTCCTCCTTCTTTCTTGTATTGTCTGAAGGAGGATATTAGCTTTTTGGGTGTGACGTGAGGTTGTATAGTTGTTTTTCTTTTTAATGTAATTTCATGCATTTTCTTAAAAAAAAAAAAATTCAATTACAGAGGTAGAAATAAAAGCTACACGCTATAAGCACCCCCAAAAAATATATTTTTTCTTCAGATAATGATAATCACACACTAAAGGAGGATACTATATGAATTTAATCACCACCCTTGAATTTTAAATTCCATTTCAATCACAGTAGCATCACTAAAAACCACAAGCCAACAGCCTTAAAATTATTACTATTATTTTTTTTTTCTGATCATTACACATTAAAGTAAAAAACTTTAAAGAATTTAGTCATCTTTACATTTCACTTTATGAACAAAATTATCATAACATTCCAATCTAACCTTGCACACCACCGAGTTGCTAAAGAGTAATGATGAAACGCCGGTGCAGCTCTGGTGACCAGCACCGCCGTGCTTTCCTCTACGGATGCTGCTGATACTACTGCTGTGGCAGCAAGCCTAGCTGGTCATTTCCAGTGGAAGAGGATCCTAATGTCACTGCCTTTGAGTTCAAGCCACTACTGTGATTGTTTTCTTCCATAGCAATAACGATAGGAGCTGAGCAAGTAACCTTGATTAGCAAGGGCATCAAGGAAAGATTCAATAATGAGATGCTTAGCTTCTCCTCTTCCTTCCTGGCGCACGGCTTTGAACGGTAGAAATGCGCCGCTACTTTTGGATTCCAGAGACAGGGCATTACAGTCCCTCCGACTATGGGATCCTTCATCCTTCTTCTGCAAAAATCCCACAAAGCCAATTCTTTTCAGAAATAGCAAAGAAGGAAAACGAGGGGGGGGGGGGGGGGGGAAATGATCAATTCTTAGAGAGCACCTCTTGGGAATCTTCCTTGCAATCGATGCTTTATAGCTCAAATTATCGCTCTAGAGCTGAGCTGAGCTCATCCACTCCATCTTCTCCTTACTCACCTCCTCCAAATTTATCGATTTCTTCTCCTCCTTGTATTCATTCAATCTGGTTTCGAGTGGAATAAATTCCTCAAGAACACAGTCATCACCGCCTCCGCTTTAGCATTGATCCATCTCCAGTTTCAGCCCACCGATCACTAAACCCTACCAATTCCCCAACCATCAAAATGAGAAAAAAAAATCTATTTTTTTAACAAAAAAAAAAAGAACAATGAGTTGAATATAAATATGATTTGAGATCGAAAGTACCATCAGCGAGCATAAGCATATATCGAGGGAGTTCTCGCTTAAAAGCTTTGATCTTGCCATATTTCCAATAATATAATTCTAATATGATGGTGCTATTAATGTATATGCCAAATTACTATAAATACAAATTATTTTAATGCCGATAAATGAAATCACACAAGGAATCATTATACATCAAAATGACTTATCTCTCATTTATTATTTCCAATTCAAGTTCCCTTATATTTTCTTACTTTTATACATTTATTTATATCATTATCAGTTTATCATATACCCATCACTGAGAAGATATACACCAACCTAATCAAATTCAGTGATTTCTTGTAGAGTCATCACTGTGGGGGCCCATCGACACTGGCTAGCCAAAAACCAATAGGGTTATACTGGCATACACATAATAAAAATACTACAATTATTGTTATAAATAATCAACCTGGTTATATATTTTGACATGACAATCATAATTTATATGATCAATAAGATTTATAACAGGAGTATCATTTACTACAATAAATAAAACGAATATGTGTAGACCTCTGAAAGGGTACCGTTTAGTGGAGGACAAAATGTAAAGGGTTATATGATCGCACCACCCCGATGGATGAAACGATCATAGGCCTTCATACTCTTCACAAGCGACCCAATGAAAAAGCAGATTAGATCGCACATACAATTAACCATTGAGGATAGCGGCTCTCGTCAATGCACCATGATAGATAATAATATGTATAACCTGATCGAAACAGCGTGTTTCCCCACCCAATACATAAGCTTCAGTACGAATTATTTGATGGTGGAGTTCCATTTCCCATGGGCGTAAGCCCCTGTGTTTAATTACATCTCAGGCCGAGGCTTGAGAATACTCTTGATTAAGGATTCAGCATTATTCTTTCAGGAAGGGGATTGGTACAAAGGGGAGACTAATAAATCCTAATCAAAGTAAAATAAATGGTTCAAAGTGGCTTAGTCAACACATACGGCTCAGATCCACACTCTAAGGGATTAAGGTACGGAGAAGATAGCAGAAAAGGGAAACAACGCACTCAAAGCATGCAGAGGGGAATGATGGAGGTGGCATCATCAATGTGACACGTATAGGTAGGATTTATAGCCCCTGAAGAAAAGGGAACTTACCCACCGATGAGTCATATTATGAGACACCAAATGTAGTAGCCTTAAACCCTAAATCTAAGGTGGGTTTAGTGTTCTACACCCAATACAAACACATGTGTCCTAGATAATGCATCTAGGCTTATATCATGCCAAAAAAGAAAAGCCAACTAACCACCTAAACAGATAAAATCCATGCTATCTAGTCTTTATGACAGATGGATAGGTAGGTTGAGTGTTTTAGAAGTAAGATCGACGTCTAGATAGTTTCCAAAGTAGCATTGGACTTATGTAGGGTGAATGCTCCTAGAGATAATGTAATTAAAATTTTAATTTAATGAGTTTATAATGTAATGCATGCTAGTTAAAAGGTCTAAATCAAGTATGCATAGAATTTTAAAATAGGCTTATAGAAAATAATTTTTAGAAAAAGACTGGGCATCCCCAGGTCCGACATCTCATTCTCATAGGTTAGATTATCTGGACTCTACCCGCAGGTGAGGAAGTGCCTTATAACAAGGAAGGAGAGAAATGCAATAATATGCATGCAACCCCGAATGATTATCACTATTCCCTAGGTCGTTAGATTTCTATGTTACTTAATTCCTAAAATATTAATTTTTAGTTACGAGTAGAAAAATTTTCTTAGTCCTTAAAGTGCCTAGCGAGATCACGCCATGCATATACAAGAAGAAAACCTAAAAAAGCATGGTTAACATAATTTCAATTCTCAAACAAATGCATCTAAATTTCTGATAAATAATAAAAATTATGTTAACTTATGAAACTATTTATTGTAATTGCAGGTAAAATTAGAAATTTTAGTCTTTCGTTTAGGAATTACAACCCATATAGTTGTTATTCAGTGAATTCTTAATGGAGAAATCAAGGAAATTATAAAAATGAATATCATAAGTGTAAACCTAATTAGGGGTGTAAACGTGTTGAGTCGTGCTCGAGTCAAGAGGTGTTCGAGCTCAACTCGTGAGTAAAATATCAAGTTCGAACTTAAGTCGAGCTCAAAAGTTGAGTTTGACTCGAGTCATTATAATGAGCTCATCAAGCCGCTCGATTTTGCACCCAGTTTTCATTTTTCAACCCGGTTTCAATTTTCCTGCCTAGTTTTTATTTTTTTGCTCTATTTCGATTTTCCCGCCCTGAAGAAAAGAAGGCCTGCAACTTTTGCAAAATATAATTAATGTTGTTGCTCTGGGAATGCATATTTTAAATTATATATAATGAAAATTTCACTTTTAATAATAATTAAAACTATAACATTTACGAGCATTTATTAGCACAGGTGGAGAGCTCATATTTTTTAAACTTTTAAATGCATTAAAAATATTAATAATTAAAAAAATTAAATATTAATTCGAGCTGGTTCGTGAGCTCACGAGCTGAGCCTCATCAAGCTCAAACTCGACTTGTGAGTTCGATAAGTTTGGCTTGTGAGCCTATAAACGAGTCAAGCTCGAGTTAGCTCGTCTCACTTACACCCCAAAACCTAATAGTAAGTAGTTATATTTTGGAAATAAGGTTATGGACAATAAGAGAAGGAAAATGGAAGTTAGTTCTAAAGAAGAAAATGAAAGAGTTCCGATCCCTGTAGCTGCAGAAATAAAATAGAATATAGAAAAATAGAGGAGCAGAAGAAACCAAGAAGAAGAGATGAAGATCTGAAGATAAACAAAGTTATATTTTTGCTATCTGTGTATATGTAAATGCATAGTAAATGACCATTATAAATGCATAGAAATGATGCAAAGTTTCTTATTAGTAAGGCCATTTGACATATTCCACTCTAAGGACAAGATCTGCAGTTAGCTTAAAGTGGCTAAGATTATTGCAGTAAATGGTGATTAGCAGAAATAACAAAGAGGTGGATAAGTGGCAGTAAAGTGGTGGTTGACTGCTAGTATAGTTTAATAGAAGACACCGAATTAAATAGGTGTTAAAATATAATATAATAGAGAACATATTATTTAAATAATGAATAAAACATAAATATTGTAAATCTAAGTCACCATGAGAATTTCCAACTTCTAGCAATGAAATATAAGATCATATTGGTTATTCATAGATCGAAAGAATAATGATTTTTGTTTTTATTTTTTCTGAAAGCTGAGAGTGAATATTAGTCCGACATTCTCACTTGGAGAGAAGAGGTAAGCAAAGGCGTTAAATGCAATGAATTGATTTTACATGCCTAGAACTTAATTTAAAAATAAATATAACATATAATATAATTAATTAACATTTATGTTATACTCATAAAATATTTTTTGACCACAATTCAGTAGGAACTAAAGTAAACTAAGTAAATTGATGATTTTGATATCAAATTTCCATATTAAAATAAATTAAAAAAATAATTATATGTGCTTGTAGATATTCGGTATATCAGAAGTAGAAAAGTAAATTATAAATTATGCAATACTTTAGTTTTCAATTATTGATTAAATTATTGCTTAAATTCAAAATATTTTTGCATAAAGAAATAAAGTAATCTAATAACTAACTGAGTACAATAACCCTCCTAAATAAGAAAAGTTAAAGATAACATCTAATAAATGACATAATCCAATAAAATATTGCATTCAAAATTGATTATCTAAAATAAAATTGAACAAAGGATCTTACAATTTTTTAGTTAACTCCAATATCTCGAATGGTTTTGTTAGCTTTAAGTACTTGAAAAACCATTTTACTTGAGAAAAGCAAAACTTAACATTCACTGAAGAGACAATAGTAATTAGAATGATAACATATTATATTATATAAGATGATAGCTTAATTTAATTTTTTTTCATGTTATAAGCATTTAATTAGTCATGTTAGTAAAGTAATAGTCATAAGCTATGCATGGCTCATGTAATGAAAATTTTATTCATGTTTTTATGGCTTCATAAACACACCAAATGCATGAATGAATGCAATAGTTTATGTATTATGAGCATTCTGATCAGCACAAATTAATGAGAATAAGCTAGATGGCACTCCTTCCCATTTTCATTTTAGCAAATTCATTACCCTCTCAATTATTCCAGCCCACTTCCTTCACCGTTGCGACTGATCACCACCTTATTATCATATTGGTAGCTCTAAGAAAGAAGCAGTGTGACTATTTTTAAAAAAATAGAAGTATTCAATTTCTTGAACTAATTCAATAAGTTCCATGTCATGTTACTGATACTGATATCCTGATGAAGCTAAACAGTAGGTTTTAGAAATATTTCAAATGTTCATATGTAATTTAGGGTATTGGTGTATTGTGTTACTAGTTCAATTTTATGTGATTATTCATGTATATATTTGTATTAGAGCCAGCTAATCAATACTAATATGCGAATGAAGGTGATTCATGCTAACCAAAGATATGCTTTTTTATATTATATAATGATTTCTAAACTATTTGTGTATTTGCCTTCACATTTCAATAGGGTTTTAGAAGTGCTTCATTTTTTTCTGACTGCAGTGGTTTAAAATGTCACCAAATTAATTGCAGCAATTTAATGACTGTTAGAATTTTTCTGTATTTGTATTCGCTAGAAGGAATTATTGCAGTGGTTTAGAAACTGCTTTATATTTTGGACGTAGCAACGGTTTTAACCATTTTTAAAAAATAAATAAGAATACTATTCAAATATAAACGAAATGAATATTATCACCATATAAATCTTATGTCCAACATGTAAAAATTAAAAGGAAATAACATTATAAGTAATGAAAGAAATTGTTAAGTACTTAGAAGGATACACTAATCATACATAAAAAACAACAAACAAACAATTTGTTTTATAGGGTGAATTGAATGCATCTCAAAGGGATATACTAATAACATTCAAAAAAGAGATATTTTAAAATTAATACGATTTTCAAATCAAAATCATTTATCCTTAAAATTTCAAAGTTTCTATAGGTCATTCACATTTTGGCTTACAAAAACATATTCCAAATATAAATTCTCATCTTCTAGCATTAACCCTTCCTTAGCAAGCATATCACAAGTTTTCATCTATATTAAATAAGATAAAGTTAGAGCTTAACATTCTCGTTTTACCAAGCACTTATGAAATTAATTAGCTTTACCCATTTTAGCTTAGCTTCCTAAGATGACCAAAATCCATCCCTATGTATACAATTGATTCATCATAATTATAAACAATCTAGTATTGACTGTAAATTACATAAAGATTAATTTCCTTAATAGCTAGCAATTATAATCTAATCAAATGAAAATCATACCATCTCATGTTCTCTCCTAAAAAAGCTCACTTGACCCATAGGGCGAGGGCACATTTTTTTGTTTGTTTGCATTTTCAGCATTTTTTTCGCCTTCTCTTGCAATATATAATGATCATATTATTTTCAATTTTTTTAAAACAAATCATTAACACTTTTGATTCTTACCTAGTCCTTACTTTGTGACCATTAATTATTTATTAACTAACACTTCCATAATGGAGGTGGTAGCACCTTACCATTTTTTTCAGCTGCACTTCGACAACTTTATCTGACTCAGGTTCACTTGATGAAGTGCCTTCTTGAGAACTAGCCTTGGTTGCTTTCAAAAATATATTTGCTGATTCAAAATCTCCACCCAGCTTTAAAAGTTCTATTTGCAATGTTATGTTGGGCTATGATTCATCTTCATTTGGAAAATACAAATCCTAGTCTAAGCTATAGTCAATTAGCGGCACCATCAGACAAGATTCAGAAGCCGCTTCTTCATCATATTTTTCTCTTGCTAGCATGTCTACAGTCATCGAAAAAACCCAACAAGTTTTTACAGGAAGCATATCTTTCTCGGCTTCTTCTGCTTCATCAATTTTAAGTTTTGATATAAAGTCAATGAGTTTAATTGGTCATCTCACAGTCTGGTAAAACTCGTCTAAACTGTCGATAACATTTTGAGTCGACACACGCGTTGCCTGATTGGGAGATTTTGCCCCTTTTTGTGTGTGGTTTGATTTGTAGGGGTTAACAGTCATGGAATAATTAAAGAAATTAAAAAATAGTTTTGTTTTCCAAATGATTAAGGTGTTATCGAGCATGAGGTTCCCTTTCTGCTTTCAATTCTATTTTTAGTATATTATTCTATTATAGTCATTACTTGCAATAATTCCTTTACTTGATATTCTAATAGCACAGACTTATGAATATTTTTAGTGATACCATGGTCAAATCACAAGGAAATTGCAAATCAACCAAATTGTTTGATGTAGAGTAACATAGGATATAGGCTTTCTAATGTTCATTAAAACATACAATTATGATAAGAAATTCTTAGTTTGATAGACCACAAATTAAATATAATGTTCACTATTTTTTTATACAATCAAGAAGATACGATGAATCCATCCCAACAAGTTTCCCATTACATGTCTTAGAATTTTTTTATAACTATTAACTTCTTTGTAACTATTTGAACTTCTGAGGCACTTGATCTTGTGAGATTAAATGATTATACAAATCAAATCAAAGGCCTCTAATGGAGAAACTTTCATTACATGAATTTTTTTATTTATATTTAATATTGTACAATTTTTTGGGAATTTACTCTTTTAGATATGGTGTATGACATTGAGAGAAATAATCTGCTTGCATCAGTGTGATGCCCGTATATTTTTCTAAGGTAACTTTATTTTTTTATTCACTTTTGTTTGCTTTTTATTTTTTATTTTAGTCTAAATTGTCAAGGTTGGATTTTGTTGTGCATTTGCAAATTATAACATGTTAGTGGTTCATGATTGTTTCAATTTTGCATTAAATTTGTTTAATTTAATCAATCGTTAAATTATTATTATTAGTGTGGATTCTTCACATTTTTCATTTTGAATCAAAAGTTCACAAAATAATATTTAATTAGTGGTTTTATTAATTCATGGTTCAGCTAGAAAATTCTTATAGCGAGGACTTAAATTATTTTTTCAAAAATTCCCTCAACTATTTTCATATAGGACCGATATTTTTTTGAATTTATTATTTCAAATAGATAAAATATTAAATAAATGATGATTTATTGTACTTCTACAAGTAAATAAATGATTAATAAAATTATACCCGCTATAAAAATCAATGTCTATATCTGGAGCCTATAGTTTCAAAATTAATACATAACATATATATTATTTTTTAAGTGGTAAGACAAGCTCATTCCTCTCCTCCAAGAAACAATCACATGACTGTTATCCATCGTAGCCTTTTTTTTTTTGGTTAAAACCCACCGACGTGCTTACGCGTTAATATCAGAAAAAGGTATAAGGTCCTTAAAGGGACCTCCAACTCACTACTTCTCCGAAGAGCTACAATCAAAATCAAAAAGAAAACTAAGAGTCGGAGTTCCCTACTAAACCAAATTACAAAAGATTCTAATAACATTCTACGAGCCAAAAATAAAAGGGGAAAATTAATCACCATCAGGATATCCCTTCCATCCGCAAACGTACCCTGCACAAAACGAGCGCGAAGCTCCAAAAACCTACAAAAAAAGACTTGCAAGGATACTGAAACAAAAATTATAGAGCCAAAAAGAGTTTAAAGTAGAATGGAAAAGGATAAGATAAATGGTTAAACTCCCTGGGTGAAAAAAGTTCAGCTTGATTTTATACCAAGTGTTAAAATAACCTTTGTTAATCCCAAAAGTATCAGCCATGTTGAGAAAAAGGTAGTTGTTACCCAAATACTAGACCCACCAATCCATCCAATACCACAAATCATAGATAACGTCATCAGAAACAACACCATTCCAGTCATTCCTCGGGTTGCCCCTTAATGAAAATATGCAAATAAAGCAAAGTGGAGCTAATCATCTCCAGATTCAACCCCAAGGACAAAAACAGAACTATGCACACCATGAGCCATAAAATGAGAGCCATGAATCCAACACAGAGCATAGATAAATATAGTTCTATCGAAGCCAACAACATCAATAACAACAACCTTATTGGAAACAGCCACGGTATTACTCAGATTATAGGAAATGAAACCCAACCACATATCACTACCGTCCATCCCAAAGTCCCAGCCAAACAATATAAGACATTTAAAATACTCCAAGACTTGTTCCCAGTATACCCAGCCACAATGAAAAGGGTAAACGTGAGACAAAACCCAGGGCAAAAATCCATTCTACCAAAATGGATGAAAAAAGAAAAAGAACATTTGCAAGACTGAGATAAAACATTATGAGCATTGTCAACATAAGTTAACACAGAAAAACTGGAAAGCTTCAAACTATCAGCCACCACCATAGTAGAATAAACAACAACAAACGTCCAAAAAAAAATAGAGTAAACATCAAAAGCTAAAAAATATAAAAAAAAACCAGTAGTAAACACAACCAACTCCATTAATAAAAATGAATATAAGGTAAACCCAACCGATCCAGTTTAATAAGCCCCTTTATTTCCCTGGGAAGCGAATGCTCATTAAAATCAAAGAAGTCAGTCAAAGAACACCCAAGCTTAGCTAACCCATCAGCCACCGCATTACCCTCACGCATTATATGAGAAATATATTAACTAATAAAAGAAAGAAAATGCTTAATATCTCTAATCTTGTAGAAATTAGAGGGGTTAAGAGACGTTTTACCTTCAATATAATGAATTAAAAGCATAGCATCAACTTCAACCCAAATATTGTAGAGGCCAAGAGTGAGACATAATTGAACACCATAGAGAAGGCTATCAACTTCAGCTTGGATAACATTAATACCAGAAGAGGGACCCACAAAAGCCGCAACAACCTTACCACTATAATCTCGTATAATGCCACCACATCCTGCATTGACATTATTATAAGAACCATCGGTATTAAGTTTGAAACAACCAACCACAGGTAACCTCCAATGAATCAACTTATCTTTTCCAGTGGTGGGATGAAGGTTCAGATTCAGGCCAAACTCATTGGCCACATGAATGCAATTCTTGAAAGATTCAACTTTAATTAAATTAGCACCATAAAGTTGAAGAATTTTATTCTTCACTTTAGCAATGACATTTAAAGCATTTATCACCATATTATCGTGTTTAGAAGCATTCCGGCTATCCCATAAATACCAACAGATAATAACAGGGATAATATTTCTAATGTGACCTTTGGTAGGAATCAACCAATCTTTGAGAAGACAAGTAATCGAGTATTAATGAGTAGTAGAAAGGACATTAAACATGTTGTCAAAGTGAATCCACACTTTAGTAGCAATCGTGCCATTGATAAACACATGATTCAAATTCTCAGTATGATAGCAACATTGACATTTAGAAACAATATACAAACCTTTTCTCACTAAAAGAGAATCAACAGGTAAATAATTGTGTAAAATTCTCCAAAGTAAAAAAGAGTAAGTACGAGGAATACTAGCATTATCATCGTAGCCTTAGATATAAAGGAAACTTGGATGTTTGAGCCGCCGATGCTATACCCTCACTAATGGTGAAGAATTGGGAAATGGGGATGTCGACATCGACTGTGCTATGAGGCATTGATGGTTTGATTGAATTCATACATCATGTGATAAATTAGTGTCATCCCGATCGGAGCCGTCATACCTCCCCGAGATGTGTATGAGAATTGACTTGGGAGATATGCACCTCATGCACCATAATGA
The DNA here is from genome assembly GCA_019514585.1 of Dendrobium officinale. Taxonomy (NCBI): domain Eukaryota; kingdom Viridiplantae; phylum Streptophyta; class Magnoliopsida; order Asparagales; family Orchidaceae; genus Dendrobium; species Dendrobium officinale. Next base: position 50,561,208 of record CM033684.1, read on the forward strand.
TTTACTTTTTGCATAATTAAGCCGCATCAACCTATGTTCATGAATTGAATAAAATAAATTATGGCAATACGAAACATATAAATTAAATTGTATGTTTAAAATTAAAAAAAAAAAATTACTTACGTTTTTGGCACAAGGTAAGACGGAGAGTGCCTGAAATCAAATAAAAAACTTTTTTAAGTTGAATAAAAAAGACCACGCTATACATGAAAATTTTCTATGTCCATTCTATTTTCACTTCTTAATCTATCTCTTTAAAAATTCAGAAGCATGTAAATATTTTAATTTGGTAGGGTAGAAGTCACCTTCAAGAAAATTGTTGAGATGATTAGGTTTGGCTTTGTTGTAAATGAGGAGATGCCATGAAACACAATCTATTAGCAATCTCAATGAAGCAAGGCCTTTTTGATGGTTCTCTTGACCAACATTGTTCCATCAAGCTTCTCCACTCAGGGTCACAAAATTCTGAAACTGAAGGCCCTAGAGTGTTTGCAACTATTCCATCTATTAATAATGCGTGTTGTTAAATTCATGTGATATTAGTACAAAAAAAATGATGTGAGATAGAATGGTACCTATAATTATTTCATCGGGTATGTTGGCATATGACTCTTGGCCCATAAGAAGCTCCCACATCACGATACCAAAAGAAAATACATCAACTTAGGTTCATGATACAAATATTAAAAAGAATTTAAGATAAATACTTACTGAATTTTTTGTGCATTTGAATTTTTATACATACCTTTCGGAGACAAAATTTCTTCTTCCATTCATAAGCTCAGGGGCCATCCAAGGGATTATTCCACGTGCACTGACACATGATATTAAGGTGTTACACTTCACTTTTGAAAGGCCAAAATCACCGACCTATAAATAAATTAATCCACAAAGAATTATCCATTAATATATTCAACCAATATAAAATGATTCTAATTGCTTACTTGTCAGGCAGCCTAAGTAATGCTCGCATAAGAATTGTGCATATTTATTTGCATAATATTATACATATCATTACAAAAAAATGGAAAGAAATTATTATCTTTTGAAACAACGCATAATTTTTTTAGAAAATAATCACAAGGCATTAACTTTTAAAAAAATGAAATTCTGACATAGTATTACAATTAATAAGTTACAGCCACAACAAATTAGAAAACAAAACAAAAAATAGTCATAACATATATACACAAAGATTTTCATGGGTTGTTTACATGAAAACATAAAAAATAATAAATCTTGAAATAGATACAATACTAAAAATGAATTAATACCTTGCAAATTGGTCGATTAGGATCCCTCAAGTTAACAAGCAAGTTGTCACTTTTCAAATCAAAATGAATAATATTTTGATCGTGTAGATATTCCATCCCAAAAGCCACATCTATGCCAATTAATAGTCGTTTCCTTTTATCAAGAAACCTGCTTAAATTCAATATATAATTTATCCATTACAATGAAAAATATATGAGTACAAATAAGACAAATTTATAGTGCTAGATGTATTAAGCTAAAATAAAGAGCATACTTGCTATAGTTTATAAGTGCACTTCCTAGTGAACCATCAACCATGTATTTAGTGATGGCTGCAAAAGATCCCTCAGAGCCATCCCAAACAATACCATAAATTCTATAATATTTGGGTGGTGCAAATTAGTAAGAATGAACATTTCATTCCAAAAGTCAGCTCTCTAAGAATATGATAGACAATGACATATAGTTAGAATTTCAAGAATGAGATGATAAAAATAATATAGAAAAATATTTTTTTTTTGCATTTGAAAGACATACCATCCGTTCACGTATCCAAGATTTTCCAGCAAAATATATATAATGGATATTTTTTATGGCAACATAAGCTCCTCTCCGTTTACCATGATAGACTACTCCAAATGTTCATGAACCTAGCACTCACAACGTGTCAAGGTCGCAATTCTTTATTTTCTACAAAAAATGTGGAATATCTTTAAAACTAAATATTTATATAATTCATATGTATCATACATATTATATGCAATGTGTTTCATATATGCCATAGGAATCGTGTGAATTCTATATTCTTATACCGGACTTATCAATCATGTCACGTCTAGAAGTTTTTTCTTTACTATTTTTTCCATATGATGGAGCTTCTGATCTCACTATATTTCTTCTACTATTAGTTTCTCAAATAATCAAATAACATTAAAATTTTTAAAAATGTTAATGTTACGTTTGTCACTTATCTTATTTAATTTTCAGAATTTTTATAGCGTATAAATTAAGATGTATTCTTATAATTATGAAGCAATATAAACGACATGAATATAGTTCACATTCAGCGAGTTGGCCATTAGTTGGCTTCGATACATATGGGTCGTATAATCAAGATTCATGAATCTATGTGATAGTAGACTTCTTTCCAAGGAAAGGATATTGAGAGAACCTGTGTATTGTGACTCGATCTTTAATATAATATTTTGTACATTATAATACATAGAAATATTATGGTTAAATGTATGTAGCTTTTTTTTTGTATTTTGACAGGTAAAATTCTTTCCCATGATTAAGTCCATGCCACTTCCAATATTGATGGGGGGCATAGAGATATTGCATGAGTTTTTTTTTTGCATGAGTAGATGACGATATAATATGACCTGGATTGAAATGCATATATATGTTTCATACACTAAGGAAGAAGAGCCCGCAACTACAATAAATTGTTAAAAGTGGAGAACTCTGTGATGTAATCGCTATTAACAACGCAAGCCTTAAGTTTTCCAAAAAATAGATAACCTATCTAAAGAAAATGTTAATTTTGTCATTCAATGTATTTGTGGATGAAAATATATTTTAAGAAGTGCTAGATTTGTTATCATGCATTCATTAAGAATGAGATATTGACATCCTAATTTTTACATGATTTTAAAGCTATCATCAATTATTTTTAGCTTTGTTAATGGGTATTCGTATTTCTAACTACATCCAATAAAATGAACGAGACTTCCAAAAATCATCACCTTTTCAAAAAAAAAAAAAAAAAAAAAACTACTGCAAGCAATCAAATGTACCCTAAGTGAAACTCAAACCCGAATGCTAATCAAATCAATGAAGCAGTAAAGTCAATCTAACCTAAACATTGTGCAGCATTGCTAGCTGCTTATGAAAAATGGAGATTAAAGCTTAGAGGATATCCTGATGATCAACCATGATGCATATTCAATGAAATCAGGCAGTCATCTATCACCCCGTCCCCTTGACAGTTGAGGTATCATGAATGCTACACACATTGTCGACCACATGTCATATTGTGTTCTCACTGGGCTCGTGAATAGTTGTTATTGGATGTTATGATTGGATGAAAAAAATGTCACCAATGAAAGCCCATCTTTAATTATTTCAGTTGAGGGTGAAGATCAGTCCGACATTCTCACTTAGAGAGAAGAGGTAAGCAAAGGCTTTAAATGCAACAAATTAATTTTATATGTCTAGAACTTACTTTAAAAATTAATATAATATATAATATAATTAATTAACATTTATATTATACACATAAAAATTTTTTTTTACCAGAATTTGGTAGGAACTAAAGTAAACTAAGTGATGATTTTGATATCAAAATTCAATAAAGTTAAAATAAGTTGAAAAATATTTGTGGTAGCCGATATTCGTTATATCAGAAGTAGAAAATTAAATTATAAAATATATAATACTTTAGTTTTCAATTATTTATTAAATTCATTTTTTTTACATAAAGTAATAAAGTAATCTATTAGCTAACTGAATACAACAACCCTCCTAAATAAGAAAATTTAAAGATAACATTTGAAAAATGACATAATCCTAAAATATTGCATTCAAATTTGATTTATCTAAAACAAAACTGAACAAAGTATCTTATAAATTTTTAGTTAACTCCAATATCTCGAGTGATTTTGTTGGCTTTAAGTACTTGAAAAATCATTTTATTTGAAAAACTTAATATTCATTGAAGAGATAATTGTAGTTAGAGTCATGATAACAAGTTATATTATATAAGATGATAGCTTGATTTAAATATTTTTTCTTTCACGTTATAAGCAATTAAGTCATGTTAGTAATGTAATAGTCACAAGGCATGCATGCATGGCTCATGCAATGAAAAATTTATTCATGTTTTTATGGCTTCATAAACACACCAAAAGCATGAATGCATGCAATAGTTTATGTATTACGGTTGCTCATTAACAGCTTAAATTAATGAGAATAAATCGAGCTGGAACACCTTCTTCCCATTTTCATTTCTGCAAATTCGTTACTCTCTCAGCGACTGATCACCACCCTATTTTTTTTTTTTTTCAAAAATAGAAATATCCAAGTAAATAGAGACCTCATGTAGTAAACGAGCAGCTAAATTCAGCTCTAGATCTTCAATTTTATGAACTATTTCAATAAGTTATATGTCATGTCACTGATACTTATATCCTGATGAAGCTCAACAGTATGTTTTAGACAGATAAAATTGTTCAGATGTAGTTTAAGGATATTGATATATTATGTTATTACTAGTTCAATTTGTGTGAATGTTCATGTATATATTCGTATTAGAGCCAGCTAATCAATACTAATCTGTGAAAGAAGGCGATTCATGCTAAGAAAAGATATGCATTTTATATTATATAATGATTTTTTCTAAACTATATATTTATGTATTAAACTTCATGTTTCAATAGGGTTTTTGCAGCGCTTCCTTTTTTTACCAACTGTAGTGCTTTAAAAAGCCACTAAATTCATTGCAACTATTTAATGACTTCTATAAATTTATTGTATTTGTATTCAATAGAAAGGATTGCTGCAGTCAATTCCAAAAAACAGTATTTTTCTCATCAGTTATTAGGAGCGGTTTTTAAAACCGCTACAAAAATACTTATTTTGCATCGGTTTTTAACCGGTACAAATTGCACCAGTTTAAAAACCGATGCAATTTACACCGGTTACAACCACAACTAAAATCCCACCCACTATTCTTAAACTGAATCCCTAATTTGTTCTCCTCAATCGTCTTTCGTCCATGACTCTACGCTTGGAGCGAACTGCCACTCAAGATTCGTAGTTCTTCTCTTCACGCGTGGACCCATCCCGACAGCCCGGACCCTTCCTCATTGTGAGTCACTACCCCTTCTTCTTCTTCTTCTTCTTCTTCTTTCATATTCTTCTCCCACTTCTTCTCAATCTTCTTCTTGTTTCTTTACCCTAATCCCTAAAATCAGAAAAGGATATTTTGTATTTGTCTTAAAACTTAAACCCAAAGTTTATTTCAATCTTTTATTGAGAAACTAGATAATGTCTTCAACGATTGACAACAATGTTCTAGAGCTCACCATGGCGCCTCCCCAATCTCATTATTAGCTAAGTTTTCCCCATGCATTTTTTAGAGATGTTTAATTAGCTGCTTCCAACTCGATTGTTACTAATAGAGATATTCATCCCTAATTTTTAATCCCTAATTTTTATTAAATGAAGAAATGTTTTTATCATATGAATTAATCCCTAATTTTTGTAATTGATCTCGCTTGTTAGCATTGGAGTAATGTAAAACTTAAACTTTGAAAACTTAACTATATGCTAACCTTATATAATTCTCAAGACAGTCAAGTATGCTATGAAAGATACCCCATGTAGAGAAATATTTTTCTCTTTCTTTTTAGATAACTTATGAATTGGGAGATTCTTACATTAGATTGCAAGTAACCTTGATTGTTCTAATCCAAATTATTTGGTTGAAAATGGCATAACTAACAACATGAAGGAGACAATGTTTAGAATTCAACTCCACCTTCTCCATTTTATATTGATAGTGTTTTTTGCTAAATTGCTCAACATAAAGGGATGGAAATCCCATGCAGCTTGAAAAATTACATTAGATCTTAGGAGGGGACCCTTCAATTTAAGTTTATAGGTGACACATATCTCTTACAATGCAGAGGAAAATCATTATTTAAAAGCATTATTCTTCTAGATATTTTACTTTGGAATGTGATGGGAGAGATAGTATATATGAATAATAAGATGACACAAATGTGAGTTTTTGAGGTATTTTACTTCTAGAAATCTAGGGCAAGAAAATATAAAGTATTTTATATTGAATAAATTATGGAATATGTTTGTCTTGATTTCAATTCATATATTTTCCTTTTTTGGTTTCAAAATCATAAAAGGGAGAATTTCTTATATTGGTTTCTCTTTGCTTGTTCATAATATCATTATGTTATGATTTTGAAAAAAATAGCATATTATCGATTTGTTGATCCATTTTATTATGAATGGTTATTTTCATCTTGATATAATTGTGTGTCTCTATGTAAATATATACAAAATTTGAGGTTTTGAGGTAATTATATCAAACTCATTAGGCTTATATGAGAAATATTTTTCGTAAGAGAACTGAAATCATCCCTCCTATTATTATGTTATGATTTTGAAATAAGTAGCATTATATTTAAATGATTTTGTTTTGTTTGTAGCTTTATAATTTAGTCAAGATACTTTTTTATGAAGTCCAAGAAGAAAGTATTGTGAACATTGATTGAATCATTTTTTTTTTTTATGTTATGAGGCTTATACACATACTCAGTGCAAACCCTTATTTGCACCGATTTAATTTGGTGATTTAATTCGGTGTAACTTACTTGATGATTGCATAAAAAATTGAGTTACCTAATGAATCTTTATTCTTAGCAGTAACTTGGAAACTCATTTTTCATTAGTATGAATAAGAGTTGGATTACAAAAGCCAAGTGGAGTTGTGATTATGTAAATGGTGTAAACAATTTCATAGGGTTTGCAAATCGAAGCCAGAATTTATCAGGGAAAATTTTTTGTCCGTGCAAGTCATGCATTAATAGGTACTTCTATTCTTTAAAAGATGTGAAATACCATTTAATTTCCAAAGGATTTTTTTCTGGTTATGTTGTATGGAATCGACATGGAGAAGAGCATTGTCTTATGCAATAAATGAAGAATCTGGTGCACATCAAAGTTAAAGGAAGGTGAATCTCTTTCTGAGGATATAAGAAGAGATGATATAGATGGATTATTAAGAGACATGTTATATCCAAATGATCCATTTCAAAATCCAACGATGGAGCACAACAAGTTCAATACTAATGAAAAAAATGATCATGGTGAGAAATTTGCAAATTTAATGCAAGATGCAGGAGCAAAGTTGTACCTTGGATGTAAAACCTTCTCAAAGCTTTCTTTTATATTGAAGTTATTTCATTTGAAGTGTTTGTATTCTTGGACGGCAATATCCTTTGATATACTACTTGAGTTACTTGTTGATGCCTTTCCTAAAGGGGTGTTGTTGCCTAAAAGTACATACGAAGTGAAGAAGATAATTAAAGCATATGATCTTGGATATATGGAGATAGATGCATGTCTTAATGATTGTATGTTTTTCTGGAAAGATAGTTTTGATCAAAATATATGTCGATATGTGGAGCATCAAGATGGTCAACTATAATAAAGAATACTTCTGGAGGGAAAAACTCATATGAAGTCAGCTAAAATTGGCAGATATTTTCTATTAATTCCAAGACTTCAAAGATTTTTTAAAACAAAGAAATCCGCTGAAGAGATGATTTGGCATGCTAAACACAGAAATGTAAATGGTTTGGTACAACATCCAGCTGATAGAGAAGCATGGAAAGCTTTTGACTCTCAATACCCTTATTTTCCTTTGGGCCCATGTAATATTCTCCTTGGTTTGGCTAGTGACGGGTTTAATCCATTCAAAATTATGAATAGTACATATACTATTTGGCATGTACTTCTAGTTCAATATTATATGCCACCTTGGGTTGGGATGAAATATGATTCTTTTATCCTATCAATTATAATACCTGGGGAGAGAAGTCCAAGAAATGCTATTGATATTTACCTTCAACCTTTGATTCAAGAGTTATGCAAATTATGGCATGAAGTTCAATGTTATGATACAACAAGTGGATAAACTTCAGCATGCGAGCTGCATTACTATGGACCATTAATGATTTTCCTGCATATGGTATGTTGTCTGGGTGAAGCACGAAATGAAGGTTTGCATGTCCTTGTTGTGCTCAAAATACAAAATCGTTGTGGATATACAAAGGCAAGAAGTTCTCTTACATGATTCATCATCGTTGGCTTCCAAATAATCATATTTTACAATGCCAAAAAAACTACTTTGATAACACTGAGGAAGTTTGAAGAGAACCTAGAAGGAGAACTAGCACTGAAGTTTTGTCACAATTACATAATATAGAATTTCCAATTGCATCCTTAATTAAAGCTAGTAAAAAAAAGAGGACGTGTTGTACAGGGAATTGAAGGCTGGAAGAAAAAAATAATTTTTTTACATACCTTATTGGGAGTATAACTTACTGCCACATAACTTAGATGTTATGCATATTGAGAAGTACATTTGCGACAATTTTATTGGAACTTTGCTTGATTTGAAAAAATCAAAGGATAACTTACAAGAAAGACAAGATTTGGTTGATATTGGAATTAAAAATGAATTGCATCCACATACTCTAGAGGATGGTAGCTATTCATTGCCACGAGCTCCTTTCACAATGTCAAAGAAAGACAAAGTTATGTTCTGTGAAGTTTTAAAAAATTTGAAGTTCCCTAAAGGCTATGCATCAAACATGTCAAGATGTGTCAATGTTGCTGATTGTAAAATTATGGGCTTAAAAAGTCATGACTGTCATGTTCTAATAGAAGACATTCTACCCATTGCGCTTCGGTCATGTGCACCTTCAGATGAAGTTATGTGCATTGTGGTGGAGATATCACATTTCCTCGGAGCAGTATATAAAGTATCTTACATTTCTTGGATCATATAAGATCAATTGATTTGTTAGTTTACTCTTATTTTTTATCTTATAATTTTCATGACAAAAAAAAGGAAAGAAATTATTATCTTTTGAAACAACACATAATTTTAGGAAATAATCATAAGATATTAACTTCTCTAGGTTATTCATCCTAATCTCTTGGTATAGGTCTTTTGAAAAATGAAATTATGACATTATACAATTAATAAATCATAGCAATAACTAATTAGAAAAAAAAAAGTCATCACATATATATACAAAGATTTTCATGAGTTGTTTACATGAAATCATAAATAAAAAATCTTGAAATAGATACAATACTAAAAATGAAGTAACACCTTGCATATTGGTTGATTAGGATCCCTCAAGTTAACAAGCAAGTTGTCATTTTTCAGTTCAAAATGAATAATATTTTTATCGGGTAGATATTCCATCCCAAAAGCCACATCTATGGCAATTAATAGGTGTTTCCTTTTATCAAGAAACCTGCTTAAATTCAATAAATAATTTATCCATTACAATGAAAAATATAAGTACAAAACAAGTTAATTTGTGGTGTCAGGTGCATTAAGATGAAATAAAGAAAATACCCGTTATAGTTCATAAGTGCACTTCGTCGTGAACCGTCAACAATGTATTCAAAGATAACTGCAAAATATCTGCGAGGGCCATCCAAACAATACCATAAAATGCTATAATATTTGGGTGGTGCAAATTAGCAAGAATTAATATCTCGTTTAAAAAATCAATCCTCTATGCACAATATATAGTTCGAATTTCAAGAATGAGATGATAAAATAATATAGAAAATTTTTTTTTTTTGCATTTGAAAGTTTTTCCTGCAAAATATATATCATCCGTTGTTATATCCAAGATTTTCCAGCAAAATATATATCATGGATCTTCTTTACGGCAACATTGTTGAAACTCTTTAAAGAGAATTAGGATGTTAAGCCTAATTAAATGTCCCAAGGCTAACCAAGAGGGGGGTGAAATGGTTCTAAAACTTTTGTTAATGAGTTTTTCAGAAAAAGTTTTTCAACCACAAAGTTTTTAATCACAAAAAGTAAATAAGCAGCAGAAAATAAATGACATCAGATTTTATAGTGGTTCGGTCAAAACCAGACCTACATCTACTCCCCAGAGGCACCCTCTGAGTATTGCACTAATACCAAATAGTAACTCTCCTTTAGCACCCACAGCAAGGCAGAGAAGCCTTTACAAACTCTTTTCACCACTACCCAGTGCGGCAGAGAATCGTCGTCCTTTCATACTCCCCCTATGTCGGCAGAGAACCGTTAGTTCTTTCACACTATCCCAAGAGTTTGGCAGAGTACCGTCGTCCTTTCACACTGTCACCAGTGTTGGCAGAGTATCGTCGTCCTTTCACACTCCCCCGATGTCGGCAGAGAACCGTTCATCCTTTCACACTATCCCAAGTGTTGGTAGAGTACCATCGTCCTTTCACACTATCACCAGTGCGGGCAGAGAACCATTCGTCCTTTCACACCCTCCAAGTGTAGGCAGAGAACCCTCGGCTGTTCACACCCTCCAAGTGTCGGCAGAGAACTGGATCTTCTTCCAAGATCTTCTTCACAAGTCCAATCTAAAAGAAAAGAGAGAAGAGTGAAGTAATCTCAAACTTGAAAGTGGAAACACTTACCCTTGAGTACCAAGTGAAACCTTCATGCTCCAACGACAAGAAATCTCCTTCAAATGCTCTCTCAAACTCTCTCCTTAACTCTCTTCTTAATAGGCACGAAGAACAATGACCAAAAAGATTAAGTTTCAGTTTAGAAAGCCTATTTTATTGAAGAGACAAGAAAAACCATCTAAAAATGGCAGATTTCAAGTTAAGTTGATCGTGAAAGTCCCGTATGATCGAAAATCGTCCAGGACGATTTTACTTAAAAGCCTTGAAACGAACCTGTTTGCATATGTGTACGAAATAATTTTGTACACGCTAATCGTCTGTACGAACTAGGTTCATCCAAACGAAGAGTTTTCATAAGGTCGGTTCCAAAAACTTCAGAACTGACTCACGAAACTGTCTTAAGTCGGTTTGATCGTCTGTACAAAATTGCTATCGTCTGGACGAAAATTCGTCCAGAGAGCAAATCGTCCTGACGATAATTAATTTCGTTTGGGATGAAATTCTTACAGAGAGCAAATCGTCCCAACGATAATTAATTTCGTCCCGTACGAACATGACTTAGAAAATTTTTCTTGGGCAGTTTCTGTTCGTTCCATGTGCTCTTATTTAGAGATAACTGACTGATCGTCCCGTACGATCTGATATCGTCCTGTACGATCAATACAAATTTTTATGTTCTCCTTAAGTTCGTGTGTATATTTTTTATTCACTCAATTACAATCACTCCCTCTCAATTCAAATGATAATTTTAAGCTTCAAAAACCAAAAGTATTTCTTGTTGATTTTTTATTTGAAGACTTCGTGTTTGAGAGTTTGATTCACCTGAAATTTTAGTACACAAAAAAGCAAATATAAGTCTTCTAAAATTGTTTAGGAGATAACTACACATTTGAACAATAATAATTGGAATCATCAAAACTATACAAGTTGCAAGAATATAAAACATGCAAATAGCAAGAATCTTAACAATCCCCCCCCTTTTTGATAATGGCAAAATAATTATTGTTTGTATGATTTCAATTTAAAAAATCTCCTAAACTCCCTCTGAATTGATGAATACATGAAAATAAGGAGGTATTTTGAACTAAAGAACACAATTTTTGTTTTTCAAAATTTTTAAAATAAACAAACAAACAAAAAAATTACAAAAACAAAAATACAACACAGGCAAATGACACAAAACCAAAATACAAACATGCAAATGACACAAAAACAAAATACAAACATACAAACACAATAATTTTCTCCCCCTTTTTGACAACAACAAAAAGTGAAGAAGAAATAGACAAGAAATGTATGTAATTATATGAAATCCATTTGAAAATTTAATCTAAAAAATGATTGACATAAGGTATGCAAATTAAAAACTAATAACATTAGGTAAATCATAGAAATTCATAGAAATTAAGAAGTTATATAACATTGTAAGTAAGACGAATTTATAAAAGACATGATTCAATTTAGACATTTGAGATAAAGAAAATCATTACAAGAGAGATGAATAAAAATTGTATATTTCAAATTTTAATAGAAATATAAATGAACATAAGATCAATTTGAATTAAGAGATTGAAAGAATCTGGAAAGAAGAGAATTACCACATGTGCGCTTTGCGCATCTTTTTCAAGTATATGGCACATTTTTGTGCATCTTTTTACATTGGGCTTATTTTATGCCTCTTTTTAACATTTACAAACTTTTTGCGCATTCCTTTTGATTTTTGTATATTTGTACAATTTTCAAGAGTAATTGATACCAATTATTTCAAAGATCAATAATCTAAAATTTCAAATTTTTCTAAGTGCATAAATATCATTTGAACAAAGAAATACAAAATAAGAAAATATCTAAATTGTAATAATAATATTAAATATAATGTAGTCTAAATGAAAAGACATGAAATTAAAAATTCTAAATATAACAAGTTATAAACAAATTTTAAATTTAGAAAGACTAGATTTTATAATAAAATTAATCTCAAATTATAATCTAATTTAAGCACAATTAATATTAAAAAGACTAATGGAATTCATAAAGACTAAACACATTTAAAAAACAAATAATACTAAAGCAAAACACACAAAAAATATATATTGATATTAATAAAAGGATTACATGATCAATTTATAATATCAATACAACTAGAAAGAAAAATACATAGAACTCCAAAAACAAATATATAACTAAAGAAAAGATACATGAAACCATCTAGTACTCAAACATATATCACCTTAATTTTGAGGAGGAGGCTGAGGAGGAGGAACACCACCAAATAAATCAAAATAGGAACTAATAAACATAACATTGGTATTTATGTGATGAACATCATTTCTTATACTACCAATGTCTTGTTGCTGCTGTTGAAGTTGAGCTTCAAATTGATTAAGGCATTGATCAAAATGAATCTCAAATTCATCAAATCTGTCAACCAAATTCTGATAATCTGGTTGATGTGTAGAACTTTATCCTCCTTCTTCTTCTTCAGAATCACCTGCTTGCTTTTTCCCTTTGTCCTCTTTGAAGATTGTTCTAAATGAAGCATCGTTAAAATAAAGAGGCTCTTCATAATCTTGGATAGGGTGAACAATGTTGTACTTTTTCTCCAAAACATAACAAACTAAGTGACCTAATGCAATGTTTCTTTTTCTTTTCAAATCTCCATGCCCAATTTCGGAAAGCCCATAAAGATAGTCTAAAATGAGTTGGGCTTCATCAATTTCTTTTCCTTTCATAATTAGGAAGGTTACAACAGAAAGAAGTGGGGTAATATTGACTCTATCACCAGCTTTTGGGATAATTGAAGATCAAAGTATATGCTGGATGATTCGGGCATTTTGAACAAGTACTGAAACTTTAGCAATATGATCGTTAACATCATTTCCTCTAATCACTCGATTTATTTCATACCATCTAAAAACATTAGAAGTGATTATGAAATGGGCTATAAGTCCTTCAGTTCTAAATTGTAGAAATGCACCTAAGTCATGCTTTGTGATTTCTACTCTTTGTTTTTGGACATAGGAGCGAATGGCTGATCTATCCGAGTTAAAGGTCATGTTTGCAAGGAAATAGTGAAAGGTTTCCTTGTTGTAGAAGTGGACGAGAGTGAGGATGAAACCGAATTGAGTGGTAGCGAAAAGGTGCATTACCTTGTAGTTAATTTCTTCTTGAATCAAGATGCGAGATGGAGTGATCTTTGCTGAAGCAAAACGAGGAAATGTTTCCTCATTTTCTTTTGAAAGGAAGTTTTCTGATCTGTTTGGCTTCTTTGCTAGAACCTTTTGTCTCTTGCTTGAGGAGGCCATAGTTGATCTAGAATTCGAAAGAATTAGATAGAGATGTTTGAAAGTGTGAATGTTGAGTTAGAAAGCCCTCTAATTTAAAGAAAAATGATCTGTTCGTACCGGACGAAATCGTTCGTCCTGGACGAAATTTTAAGTTCGTCTGGACGAAACCATTTTGTACAAACGATCAAATCAAATACGTCCAAAATGAAACGTCTTTTCGTAATCAACACAACTTACGATGCATCCTTTCGTACAGATGTTTGACTTGACCGATCGTCCCGATAAAAATAATTTCGTACAGACGATCCACTAGTCATCATTTTCATGACAGTTTTAAAACCGTCCCTCACAATGAACCGCCATGTTTTCGTCCAGATGAACTTCAAGTTCGTACAGACGAAGTTCATTAAAACTACCTTATCCACTCAACCGTTTTCTCATTTTTCCTGCACAGTTTTAAAAAGAAAGTCCGTCCCGGACGATCTGAGAATCGTACAGACGAAATAAATTAAAAACTAAAAAAACTATACGAATCAGTTTTAAAATCTGACAGTTTCACGCATTCCAACACATCGTCACATACGAAAAATATTCGTCCCGGACGATCAACACACAAAACATAATGAACAACGAAAATGTACATACTCTAAATAAAAATCACTCAAAAACAAACAAAAATCACAAAAATCATAAAAACATAAATTAAGAAAACAAAACATCAATGTTGCAAAAACATTTTTATTTAAGCATTTAAATCAATCACACCAAGCCTTGTTCTTAATGCACTGAAAGTATCAAAGGCTAAAGGTTTTGTAAAAATGTCTGCAAGTTGATTTTCAGTAGAAACATGTGTAAGTTCAATTTCACCTTTTGAAATATGATCCCTTATGAAATGATGCCTTATGTCAATATGTTTGGTTCTTGAATGTTGAATAGGATTTTTAGAAATGCAAATAGCACTAGTGTTATCACAATAAATTGGAATAGTGCCTATTATTAATCCTAAGTCAATCAACTGTTGTTTCAACCAAAGTACTTGTGCCACACAACTTCCTAATGTAATGTATTCAGCTTCTGCAGTAGATAGGGCAACTGAGTTTTGTTTTCTACTAGACCATGACACTAAAGAGTTTCCTATAAACTGACATGTACCAGAAGTGCTTTTTCTATCCACCCTACAACCTGCAAAGTCAAAATCTGAATAACCAATTATTTCAAAAGAAGTGCTAAACTTAGGATACTAAATTCCTAAGTTTTGAGTTCTTAACAGATATCTTAAAATTATTTTCACTGTTGTCAAATGTGATTCTTTTGGATCTGATTGAAATCTAGCACATAAACAAACACTAAACATGATATCGGGTTGGCTAGCAGTCAAGTAAAGTAAAGATCCAATTATCCCTTTAAATTTCTTTTGATGAACAGATTTTCCCTTAGGGTCCTTATCCAACTGAACTGAGGAACTCATTGGTGTACTAACAGGTTTAGTATTGTCCATTTCATACTTTTTGTGGATGTCCTTAAGATATTTAGATTGACTAAGAAAAATACCCTCCTCATTTTGCTTAATTCTAAAGCCTAAAAAGTAACTTAAATCTCCCATTAAACTCATTTCAAAATCACTACTCATTATTTTAGAAAATTCATCACAAAGATTTTTATTTGAAGATCCAAAAATGATATCATCCACATAAACTTGAACAATGAGTATGTCTTTTCCAAATTTCTTTAAAAAGAGAGTTGTATCCACACTTCCTTTTTTAAATGATCTTTCAAGTAAGAAAGTGCTCAACCTCTCATACCACGCCCTAGGTGCCTCTTTTATTCCATATAATACCTTTTTCAACTTAAAAACATGATTTGGGTATTTAGAATTTTCAAATCCATGTGGTTGTTCTACATAAACATCTTTTTGAATTACCCCATTTAAAAATGCACTTTTAACATCCATTTGAAACAATTTAAATCCTCTAAAACAGGCAAAGGCTAACAAAACCCTAATTGCTTTAAGTCTAGCTACAAGGGAAAAAGTCTCCTCAAAATTAATCCCTTCAATTTGATTATACCCCTTATCAACTAATCTAGCCTTATTCCTAATGAATACTCCTGAGTCATTCATTTTATTTTTGAATACCCACTTAGTTCCAACTACACTTTGATCCTTTGGCCTTGATGTTAATTCTCAAACATTATTTCTCACAAATTGATTCAATTCTTCTTGCATGGCCAAAATCTAAAATTCATCCAATAATGCTTGATCAATATTAGTGGGTTCAATTGTTGAAATGAAGGCTGAATGATTGACTTCTTTGTTTAATCCATGCCTAGTCCTTACACCCTCACTAGGTTCACTAATTATCAACTCCTTTGGGTGGTTTTTAGAAAATCTCAAATCTCTAGGCAAAGGGTTTTCTATCTCCAAATTTTTTTCCAATCCTTCTTCCAAATTCTCTTTCAAATTTATCTTTTCAATCTTTTGGAAGTTATCCTCAATCTCATCTTCTACAATTTTTGGCTTTTCAAAATTTTCAATTTCATCAAAAGCAACATCTATGGTCTCTTCAATTTTCAAAGTTCTTTTTCTGAACACTCTAAAAGATTTTCCAACACTTGAGTATCCAACAAAAATTCCCTCATCTGATTTTGGATCAAATTTTCTTAAGGCAAATTTCCCATTATTATGAATGAACACCTTGCATCCAAAAACATGCAAATGACTTAAATTTGGTATTCTACCTTTTAACAATTCATAGGGTGTTTTATTTAATTTTGATCTCACAATCACGCTATTCAGAACATAACATGCAGTGCTAACCGCCTCAGCCCAAAAATATTTTGGAAGTGAGTATTCTTCCAACATGCTCGGACAGTTTCTATTAATGTTATGTTTTTCCTTTCGACTACCCCATTCTGTTGAGGAGTTCTAGGTGCAGAAAAGTTGTGATCAATTCCATTTTCCTTACAAAAATCTTCAAAATATTCATTTTCAAATTCTCCTCCATGATCACTTTAAATATTTATGATTTCACACCCAAGTTTTCTTTGAATCCAAGTTGCAAAGTTTTTAAATTATTCAAATGATTCACTCTTATGAAATAGAAATCTAACCCAAGTGAATCTCATGTAATCATCCACAATCACAAATCCATATACCTTTCCTCTTAGACTTACTGTTACAACTGGTCCAAAAATATCCATATGCAAAATTTCCAAAGGTTTACTTGTTCTAAGATCCTTATTGGTTTGAAAAGATGACTTCACTAATTTTCCTAATTGACATGCATCACAAAGGTGGTCCTTAGTAAAGTCTAGTTTTGGTATTCCTCTCACTAAGTCTTTTTGGGTAATTCTTCTAAGATTTTTCATGCTAGAGTGACAAAGTCTCCTATGCCAAAGCCATGACTCATCAGATACAGTTTTCAAACAAAAAGCAGTAGGAGAATGTAAGCAATTCAAATCTAGCATATAGACATTGTTTACCCTTTTTCCATTTAAAAACATTTTTACTATTAAGGCTTAATATGCAGCTAGTAGGAAAAAATTTGACACAATACCCTTTATCACATAGCTGACTAATACTTAACAAGTTATGCTTTAAGCCTTCTACTAATAGCACATTTTCAATGAAAACGTTATTAATATTACCAATTATACCTGACCCAATCACCTTCCTTGTGGTGTAATCACTAAGTGTAACCTTGCCTCCACTCCTGGCTTCTAGCGAAATGAATTGTGTTGAATCTCTAGTCATATGCTTTGAACATCCGCTATCCAGGTACCATATGCTCTCACGAGGTCTTGTGTGAGAGACATCCTGCAAAAATATCAAACGTTAGACCAGGGAACCCAAACAAGTTTGGGTTCACCTTTTGACAATTTATAAAAAGATGCATGTATGATATGTCTAGGGTTATGCATCTTAGGTTTCCACACCATATAATTTTTCATCCTCGAAGTACAGGTGTGACCTATATGATCAATCAATCCACAAAATATTGAATTTAACATTAGGAAAGGGTTTCCTAAGTCTCTACCATTCATTTGATTTTTTAGGGATTACATAAAATTAGGATACAAAATAGGATTAGTGAAATCTTCATGTTTTGGAGGTATCATATTATCCTCGAGAGCTTTTATCTTCAAAATATAATATGAGTTCATATCCTTCAAAATCCGATTTGAATAATTTGATCTATAAAGTTTGCTCTCCGATTCATCCTTAAAAATTTTAAAATCTTTCTCAAGTTTCTCAAAGGATGATTTATAATATTCAAGGTTCTTATTCAAGTCATCAAATTCATCAAGTAATTTCATGTGGTTGCTATCAATTAAAGCATGATCATTCCTAAGAATTTCATGTTCCTTTTTAAGATCTTCCAATTCTAAACAAAGATTAGCATGCAATTTCTTTGTCTTCCTATATGCTTCATGCATGTGTTCAGAAACTTCAAAAAGTTCATCATATGTTAAGTCATGTACCTCTTCTTGATCTGAATGATCAAGTATGTCAGCCATTAAGCACAAATTTGTAACTTCCTCTTCTTTCTCTGTTTTCGATGAATCTGAAGCTGAGTCCGCCCAAAAAGCTCTTTGAAACTTCTTTTGCCCTTTTTCACAAATGGTTTCTCCTCTACTTTATCCTTGCTAGGATTGGCTTTGAGTAATGGGCAATCAGTTTTAACATGTCCAGGTTTCCTGCATTCATAGCAAATAACTTCATTAGAAAATTTTGCATTTCTATTGAACTTACCTCTATTCTATTGTTGGCATCTCTTTTTCTTTCTCTTCAAAAAGTTTCTGAATTGTCTTGTCATTAAAAAGCAAGAAATTCTCACTTTCAGGCTCTTCCACATTCAATGCAATGTTCTTCTCCCTTCGAGGTTCACCTGCATTAATCTTTCTTTGGCTAACTCCTTGCTCGTAAGCAATTAGCGAACCAAGAAGATTGTCAATGGAATATATGTTTAAATCTTTAGACTCTGTAATTGCAGTAATTTTAGCATCATAAGCAGTAGGCAAGCATCTCAAAATTTTATTAACCATTTCAGCATTAGTTAACTCCCTACCTAAAGCATGCAAAGAGGTGACAATTTGTGTGAATATTGTGTACATTTCAGAAATTGATTCATTTGGTTTCATGCGAAACAGTTCATAGTCATGTAACAAGATATTAAGTCTAGATTGTTTAACCTCATTAGTCCCCTCATATGTAATAAAAAGTCTATCCCATATGTCCTTTCCACTTTTGCAAGTAGAAAAACCCGCATGTAGTATTCAGATTTTAAAGCACAAAAGAAACTATTTAAGCATTTGGCATTAAATTGTGCTAAGTCACGTTCTTCTACTGTCCAGTCCGTAAAAGGTGTTTCAACTCTAATTCCATCAACTAGTCTAGTTGGTTTTATATATCCTTCTTGAACTAAAATCCACATGCGATAATCAAGTGACTATAAAAATGTGTAGACATGCGTGTTTTTTAAAAATTAAAAGAAATATTTTCAAACAGTGGAGGTCTAGTTATAGAATAACCCTCAGGTGTATTTCTGTTTCCAAAAGTAAGCCATTTACATTAATTAAAAAGTAGTATAAACTTATGGTTTTGAAACAAAGCTCTGATACCACTTGTTGAAACTCGTTCAATGAGAATTAGGATGTTAAGCCTAATTAAATGTCCCAAGGCTAACCAAGAGGGGGGGTGAATTGGTACTTAAAAATTTTAACCCTCTTTTAAAATTATTGGAAACTAAAACTTTAGTTAATGAGTTTTTCTAGAAAAAGTTTTTCAACCACAAAGTTTTTAATCACAAAAAGTAAATAAGCAGCGGAAAATAAATGACACCAGATTTATAGTGGTTCGGTCAAAACCAGACCTACATCCACTCCCTAGAGGCACCCTCTAAATATTGCACTAATACCAAATAGTGACTCTCCTTTAGCACCCACAGTAAGGCGGAGAAGCCTTTACAAACTCTTTTCACCACTACTCGATGCGGCAGAGAACTGTCGTCCTTTCACACTCCCCCGATATCGGCAGAGAACCGTTCGTCCTTTCACACTATCCCAAGTGTTGGCAGAGTACTGTCATCCTTTCACACTATCACCAGTGTTGGCAGAGTACCGTCGTCCTTTCACACTCCCCCGATGTCGGCAGAGAACGGTTCGTCCTTTCACACTATCCCAAGTGTTGGCAGAGTACCGTCATCCTTTCACACTATCACCAGTGCGGGCAGAGAACCCTTCGTCCTTTCACACCCTCTAAGTGGGGGCAGAGAACCCTCGGCTGTTCACACCCTCCAAGTGTCGGCAGAGAACCAGATCTTCTTTCAAGATCTTCTTCACAAGTCCAATCTAAAAGAAAAGATAGAAGAGTGAAGTAATCTCAAACTTGAAAGTGGAAACACTTACCCTTGAGTACCAAGTGAAACCTTCACACTCCAACGGCAAGAAATCTCCTTCAAATGCTCTCTCAAACTCTCCTTAACTCTCTTCTCAATAGGCACGAAGATCAATGACCAAAAAGATTAAGTTTCAGTTTAGAAAGGCCTATTTATTGAAGAGATAAGAAAAACCATCTAAAAATGACAGATTTCAAGTTATGTTGATCATGATCGTCCCGTACGATCGAAAATCATCCCGGACGATTTTACTTAAAAGCCTTGAAACGAACCTGTTTGCATATGTGTACAAAATAATTTCGTACACGCTAATCGTCTGTACGAACTAGGTTCATCCAGACGAATAGTTATCATAAGGTCGGTTCCAAAAACTTCAGAACTGACTCACGAAACTGTCTTAAGTCGGTTTGATCGTTTGTGTACGAAATTGCTATCGTCTGGACGAAATTCGTCCAGAGAGCAAATCGTCCTGACGATAATTAATTTCGTTTGGGATGAAATTCTTACAGAGAGCAAATCGTCCCGATGATAATTAATTTCGTCCCGTACGAACATGACTTAGAAAATATTCCTTGGGCAGTTTCTCTTCGTTCCATGTGCTCTTATTGAGAGATAACTGACTGATCGTCCCGTACGATCCGATATCGTCCCGTACGATCAGTACAAATTTTTATGTTCTCCTTAAGTTTGTGTGTATGTTTTTATTCACTCAATTATAATCACTCCCTCTTAATTCAAATGATAATTTTAAGCTTCAAAAACCAAAAGTATTTCTTGCTGAATTTGATTTGAAGACTTCATGTTTGAGAGTTTGATTCACCACAAATGTTAGTACACACAAGAGCAAATACAAATCTTCTAAAATTTTTTAGGAGATAGCTACACATTTGAACAATAATATTTGGAATCATAAAAAATATACAAGTTGCAAGAATGTAAAACATGCAAATAGCAACTATCTTAACAAACATATGCTCCTCTCCAATTACCGTGATACACTGCTCTGAGGCTCTAGAACCTTGCTGTCGCAACACAACAAGATCATAATTCTTTATTATCTACAAAAATTTGAATAATATTTCAAACTAAATAATTATAATTAAACTAAAATAAGAAAACCAAATAATAAAATCAAGATGGTTAACCTGAATCTGCTTGATATCATTTATAACACCAAAATGTTGTGCATAAGATTGGTTGACTTTATTGAGCTGATTGATTTGTATATTTGTTAAAAAAATTCAAAAGGAATTAAAAAAAAAAAAACATATGAAATAAAAAGATGATCACCTAAAAAATTTATGGCCACCTGGTATAGCACCATTAGGAGAACTTAAGTTGTTCATATGGATCACAACCTCATGATAAAATGTTCAATTATATTCATTTGGCTCAAGGAAAGAAATGTAAAGATACATACCTAATAGGTGATTGTAGCACTTATTCTACTCGTTCAAAAAGATGATGGAAATCATGATCAAATTAATTTATGCCTGGATTTGAATAAACAAGCATAACAAAATTTTATCAATATATATTTTATTTCAATTAATAATAAAAATTATATATTGGTACTTCATACTTATACTCTTATAAAACGATATTCAAATCTTGTATAGGTCTAAATTGCCCAAGACATGAATCCTTCTTCGATGGGCCAGAAATATTTTGAGGACATTGATTATGAAAGATTGCATATGAATCAGAATCCTCAAGAAATTTTTCTCCATATAATTAATGTTGTGGTTGCAAAGAACTCACTTGATCAAGCTAACAAAGGATATAAGAAAAGTCAAATTTGACTGCGAGACTAATACATATCGAATAAGAATTATATTTGATTAGATATTGCAAAGTTCAAATTTTGCCATTTTCTTGCATAGCAATTAACATTGGCATTTGATATAATTTATTTATTAGCATAATTCCTCATCGAAAAACTTAGTATGATTTTGCAGGACGCCATTGCTAAGACGTGGCATGAGCTTGCCACCGAATTTGCAGCAGAGTTTCACCTTGTAGGATGATTGGAGGTCAGCTGTCTGTGGGATGGTGGTGGCAGAGGAGTTCCTGTTAATGTTCAAAGGGCCAATAGCCATTGGAAAGAAAGGGTATTTGGAGTTGGGAGAGTTGGAATAACTACAATGAAGAATAAATGGGGATGAGAGGAACTTGATTTGAGGCTCATGCAGGTATTTCCGAAAAGATTGCAACAACCAATTCATTTTGGCGGTGGAAGTGGATTTTGGAAAGCGAAGAGAGGAGAAGCGGATATTCGATGACAATGAAGAAGATAAACTTCAAGGATAAGAAGATATATATAGGCGAAGTGAAGACAAGAAGAAGCTTAAATGGATCCTCCAAGCCGAAGGGGGAGCCCGCGAAATCCTTCTATAGGAAATAAAAAAATGGGTGAAGATTAAGACGCTCAATCCTTCGGAAAAGGTGATCACGAATAGGCGATCTCAACTGATTATCGATGAAGGAAAAGCTTTTAACTTTTGAAGCGGAAGTGGCTCTTTGGGCTTTTATCATTTGAATACTTTTACATAGTTATATTTTAAACCATTCAAATTCCTCAATCTAAGCCTACTTATTCTCCCTGCTTCAATATCGGGGATAAACCAAAAAAGATTTTTACTGAACTAAATTTATGTATCCTTAACTCTCCATTAATGACTGATAAAATTCTCTAGTACTTTTTCTTAATTTACAATTAAGATATATTCATTATGATTAGGTATTTAATCTTGAGGTTTTTTCTCAAATTATCCTATTTTCTCGAATGATTTCTATAACAAGCTTAAATTGGTTTCTTTGGTTATTTGAATCTCGGATTTGTAGAGCACTTACATTACAGCACATTACGTTGGAGCAAGAGTAGTGCAACGATGTGATGGATAGATTAAACTACCAATGGACTTTGTTAATTAAGCATATCTCTTTAAATTATATATATATATATATATATATATATATATATATATATATATATATATATATATATATATATATATATATATATATATATATATATATATATATATTCAAATAATACTTGAGGCTATTACAAATTTGCGCCGCTCTTCTAGGGTTGTTTTTGCTATGTTGCACCGATACGAATACGGCGATACGGATACGACACGATACGGATACGGGACACGCCAATTCTTAAAAATACAGGATACGGATACGGCGCGGATACGGCATTATAATATATAAATAATACATAAAAAGTCATAAAGTATTCAAAGTGTAATATTTGAAATGACAAAAAAATTGAAATAAAAAAGTAAGCATTAAATATTAAAATGTCTAGTACAACAACAAAAACAAGAAGATAAATTGCCAAGCACATGAAATTTCAACTATTCAATAGAAGGAATGATAGGATTAGCTTCTTCAGTGGTTTGTCTTTGAGTTTCTATATCATCTTCAATAAATATCATAACTTCTAATTCAGGCTCATCAAGTGAAAGATTAGCAATTTCTAATATTCCCATATCCTCAAGAGATTCAAATCCATCTCTCGTAACATCCCACATCCTGTTGTCTTCTTCCAAATAAGTTGGAGTTTTCCTTGAGAGAAGTCGAAGGTTTGTATGCACGTAAACTAAATCTTCAGCCCGTTGTGGAGTAATTTTATTTCTCTTCATTGATTGGATGAATGCGTATGTGCTCCAATTTCTTTCACACAGGATGAGGATGAAACTTGACCAAGCAATTTTATGGCGATTTTTTGTAGTAGAGGTGCTGAAACTCCATGTATAATCCACCACATTTTCGGATCAATTCTCCACCTATCACGCAATGACTCTTGGTCACCAAAGTCCTCTAAATAACCAAAAAATTTAGCAAGCTCAATATTCACTACAGGAAAAATGCCTATTACCGGCGATTATAACCGGCCATGTCGCCGGCGGTTTGACCGCCGGTTTTTACCGACGGCCTAACCGATGGGTTTGGTACGTTAAGCCGTCGTACTACCGACGATCCATAAACCACCGGCAAACCTCCGGACATCAATATGAACCGGCGGTTTAACGGCGGCCGGGACTGCCGTTGATAAGTTATTTTTTACCGGCGGTTTGGACCGCCGGGCAAACTGCCGATAAATGCTTTAATACGAACGGACCCTAACCACGCATTTCAATTATACTCTTTCCCTTCATCTCTCCGATTTGATCTGCTCTCCATTGCCTCCACTCGGATCGACTTTACCCGTTTAATCGCGCCGCCCGACAAATCCTCTTCTCTTCTCCGACCCCACCCCAATCGACCGCCGACGGTTAATCTCTGGACCTCCGAACACGCCACCAAAATCCGACCCCAAACAAAACGCACCGCCGACATCTATTATTCAACCCTAATTTCCTATTTTAAGGTAATTTTTTAATATTTTTCATTTGAATTATTATGTTCTCATAAGACATTTGCAAGTGGGTTCTAGTTAATTTTGAATGATTTTGTAGTAAAGCAGAGGTAAATGTTGTAATCATTTGGGTAATTCAAATTTTTTTTTTTTATTATTGTGCTATTTAGTTTAGGGTAAATCTAATTTGTTGATTGTGACTTTTGGGTTAGAGCAGATAGGAAAGAGAGAGATTGGAGAGAGAGGAAAAGAGAGGGAGAGGAGAGAGATATATGGAGAGACAAGAGAGAAAAGAAGAGGAGAGAGAGAGAGAGAGAGAGAGAGAGAGAGAGAGAGAGACAAACCAGCAGGAGTGGCTCTCTCTCCCCCCTCTCACCTCCAACCTCACCTTTACCTGTCTCTATCTCCCCCTCTCTCATCACTCACTCCCTATACTCTCTCCTCCTCCAACACTCGTGTCGCTCTCAACCCGCTCTGTCTGTTCTGTTCTTCTCTCCCCTCTCTTTCTCTTTCCCCTCTCTACTCTTGCTCTCTCTCTCGCCCACCAACATCGATCAAAGTATCCCTATGAGAAAGACGCAAACCCCGATGTGCTAATTCATATCATTGAAGAAGTAAGTCAATCTTACCTGAAAACATTGTGCAGCATTGCTAACTGCTTATGAAAATGGAGATTAAAGATTTGCGGCTATCTTGATGATCATAACCATGATGCATATTCCACGAATTCAGGCGGACTACCATCACCACCCCCTCCCCCTTGACAGTTGAGGTATCATGAATGCTACACACAGTGTCGACCACATGTATATTGTGTTACTCGCTGGGCTCATGAATTGTTATTATTGGTGTTTTTGATTGAATGACAACTATGTCCACCATGTGGAAAGATCATATGTAATTATTTCCAAGGAAAAAGGAAGTTGAGAATGAAGATTAGCCCGACATTCTCACTTAGAGAGAAGATGTAAGCAAAGACTTTAAATGCAATGAATTGATTTTATAGGTCTAGGAACTTACTTTAAAAATTAATATAATATATTAATATATTTAATTAACATTTATATATAATACACATAAAAAAAAAAAATAAAAAATTACATAATTTGGTAGGAACTAAAGTAAACTAAGTAAAGTGATGATTTTGATATCAAAATTCAATAAAAGTTTAAAATAAGTTTAAAAAAATTTTGTGGTAAGTAGATATTCGTTATATCAGAAGTAGAAAAGTAAATTATAAAAATATATAATACTTTAGTTTTTAATTATTGATTAAAATTCAATTTTTTTTACAAAAAGTAATAAAGTAATCTAATAGCTAACTGAATACAACAACCCCTCTAAATAAAAAAAATTAAAGATAACATTTGAAAAAAATGACAAAATCCTAAAAATATTGCATTCAAAAATTGATTTATCTAAAATAAAATTTGAACAAAGTATCTTACAAATTTTTTAGTTAACTCCAATATCTCGAGTGGTTATTGTTGGCTTTAAGTACTTGAAAAAATCATTTTATTTGAAAAAAACTTAATATTCATTGAAGAGATAATAGTAGTTAGAGTCATGAAAAACAAGTTTATATTATATAAAGATGATAGCTTGATTTAAAATATTTTTTTCTTTCACGTTATAAGCAATTAAGTCATGTTAGTAATGTAATAATCACAAGACATGCATGCATGGCTCATGCAGTGAAAATTTTATTCATGTTTTTTTATGGCTTCATAAACACACCAAAAAGCATGACTGCATGCAATAGTTTATGTAATACGGTTGCTCATTAACAGCTTAAATTAATGAGAATAAATCGAGCTGGAACCCCCTTCTTCCCATTTTCGTTTCTGCAAATTCGTTACCGCTCTCAGCGACTGATCACCACCCCTATTGTTTTTTCTTTTTTCAAAAATAGAAATATCCCAGTAAATAGAAACCTCATGCAGTAAACAAGCAGTTAAATTCGGCTCCATATCTTCAATTTTATGAATTAATTCAATAAGTTATATGTCATGTCATTGATACTCATATCCTGATGAAGCTCAACAATAGGCTTTAGACAGATATAAATTGTTCAGATGTAGTTTAAGGATATTGATATATTATGTTATTACTAGTTCAATTTGTGTGAATGTTTATGTATATATTTGTATTAGAGCCAGCTAATCAATACTAAATCTGTGAATGAAGGCGATTCATGCTAAGCAAAGATATGCATTTTTAAAATATTATATAATGATTTCTAAACTATATATTTATGTATTAAACTTCATGTTTTCAATAGGGTTTTTAGGCAGCGCTTCCTTTTTTACCAACCGTAGTGCTTTAAAATGCCACTAAATTCATTGCAACTTTTTACTGAGTGCTACAAATTTATTGTATTTGTATTCACTAGAAAGGATTATTGCAGTCAATGTCAAAAAAACAGTATTTTTCACATCGGTTATTATGAGCGATTTTTAAACCGCTACAAAAATACTTTATTTGCATCGGTTTTAACCAGTACAAATTGCACCGGTTTAAAACTGGTGCAATTTACACCGGTTACAACCGTACCTAAAACCCCACCTGCTATTCTTAAACTGAATCCCTAATTTCTTCTCCTCGATCGTCTTTCATTCGTGACTCTACGCCTGGAGCGAACTGTCGCTCACGATTCGCAGTTCTTCTCTTCACGCGTGGACCCATCCCGGCAGGCCGGCCCTTTCACATTGTGAGTCGCTACCCCTTCTTCTTCTTCTTCTTCTTCTTCTTCTTCTTCTTCTTCTTCATATTTCTTCTCCCTCTTCTTCTCATTCTTCTTCTTGTTTCTTTACCTTAATCCCCTAAAATCAGAAAAGGATATTTTGTGATATGTCTTAAAACTTAAACCCAAAGCTTTATTTCAATCTTTTATTGAGAAACTAGATAATGACTTCGAAATGATTGACAACAATGTTCTAGAGCTCACCATGGCGCCTCCCCAATCTCGTTATTAGCTAAGTTTTCCTCATGCATTTTTTAGAGATGTTTAATTAGCTGCTTCCAACTCGATTGTTACTGTTAGAGATATTCATAGGAATTAATCCCTAATTTTTTGTAAATGAAGAAATGTTTTATTCGTAGGAATATAATCCCTAATTTTTGTAATTGATCTCGCTTGTTAGCATTGGAGTAATGTAAAAGTTAAACTTTGAAAACTTATAAGCTAGCCTTATATAATTCTCAAGACAGTCAAGTATGCTATGAAGATACCCCATGTAGAGAAATATTTTTCTCTTTCTTTTTAGATAACTTATGATTTCGGAGATTCTTGCATTAGATTTGAAAGTAACCTTGATTGTTCTAATCCAAATTATTTGGTTGAAAATTGACATAACTAACAACATGAAGGAGACAATGTTTAGAAGCTTTTAAGAGGTTACAATTCAACTCCACCTTCTCCATTTTATATTGATAGTAGTTTTTTTGCTAAATTGCCCAACATAAAGGGAAGGAAATCCCATGCAGCTTGAAAAGTTACATTAGATCTTTGGAGGGGGACCCTTCAACTTAAGTTTATGGGTGACACAATATCTCTTACAATGCAGAGGAAAATCATTATTTAAAAGCATTATTCTTCTAGCACTACAGGAAAATCACCCAAAACAGGCGATTTTTTGCCGGCAGTTTGGGTGAAAAAAACTGGCGGTTTTTGAAGCTACCGGCGGCTTTTTCGGCGGGGTAGTGAACTGCCGGAAAAAAATGGCGTAGGAAACTATTTTTTTGGCGGTGTTTACCGACGGCTTAATTCACCAACGGCGTTCCGGCGGCTTAAACCGCAGGTTATTTTATTGCTTTGTGCCGGCGATTTTCCGTCCGACGTACCGCCGGTCAAGATACCGACGGCGTACCGGCGGTCCTGCAATGTACCGGCGGTCCTGCAATGTACCAGTACCGGCTTTCAACAAACACCCCCGGCTGCCGTCGGGTAACTGCTTGGCATATTACCGGTGATTTTAACGAATGTACCGGCGGCTGTTGAAAAGCCGTCCGATATCGTCGTTTCCCGGCGGCCAAACAGCCGGAAACCTTATAGCACCAGCAAAAAAAAAATTGACAGCCTCCCCTCTATATGAGGGAGGTTTACCCCTAGATTCTAAAACCTGCAAAGAAAATAATATATAACAAGATTTGGGCAACATGCCGCTATATTCAATCATGGGCAACACACCGTTATATTCACAACAATATACATAAGCACAACCAATATTGAACATTTACATAAAACATAAGTTCAGAAGTTTATCCAATGATAAGCACAACCAATATGTTCAACAATAAAACATAAGTTCACAATTTCAGAATTTCACAACTTTACAAAGTCACAATAAACATAAGTCATAAGTTCTACTCCTCATTTGTATCCTCGCTGTCTCGAGATGTTCGTCGCTGCTCTTCTTCTTGCTTCCTCTGATTTTCAACTCTGTAGGATTGCAGCTCTACTTGCATTTCACTTTGAACCCTTCTCATTTCTTCAATCTCTCTAGTCAATGCTGTAACCCTCTAACTCACAGTTTCTTCAACTCCAGTACTTGGATCATAAAATGCTGAGGTGGATGAACTTCCCTCATACACATAGCCTTGTGAACCCAAGCCATATATCCTCCCCTTCTGTCTTCCACCTACAACATCAGACCAAGTATGATACTCTGAAGTGTGGGCTGATCCTGAAGATGATCCCTCGCCAGTGGAATGGCGGCTTTCTCGAGCTCGTACAAAATCATCCAGCGAGAATACAACCATAAAATAAATTGTAATTTGATATTACAATTAGTTTTATTAAAATAAGTTTTTATTCCCAATTTCCAAAAAAAATTACTCACATGAGCCTTCTTAGCCTTTTCATCAACCCACTGATGATCAGCTTGATGTTGATGAGTTCTTGTATGTAACTCCAGTGGTATTGGCTCTCGACCAAGGGACTGTTTCTGAAAATTTAAGAAATAATGATAATAACATAAATATATTTAATAAACTAATTTAAAAACTATTACAAGTCGTCGCCTATGTTTCCATATGAGGTACCGATCCACCAGTATGAAGAGAGCTCCCTAAACCTCCACAATCAGAGGCTCTGTTTGTTTTATTTTGTTATATCATTTTTATAAACTCAGGGGTCGCCCAAGCACTACTTAAATCAGCCCAAACGCACTCTCCAATCCAATTAGGACGCTGCCCAGACTTTCTAATGTCCGTGAATATGTCCCTGAGATGGGTCGCTCCTCCCTCTCAAAATTTGTTCTGATCCTCGTGCTGTGCTCAGACAACCACCTAAATTCTTTATGTAAATATTTAGGCAATAACAAAAATACTAGTACAAATTAAATTACATATTTGAAATCATACCAAAAAAAGTATACCTGAAATTCTCCAAACCATATATCTCTAACTGGCTTCGGGATCTTCTTCCAGGATAAGTAAGGAGCATCATATTTATTCTTTATTATATTCCGGATCATATGTATAGGTGGCCTTGAAGGATTGAAGCTGCAGGTAACCTTTTTTGTCAATAACATGTAATATATCAAAAAAAAAAAACAACTTAATAACTTAAATTGAACTTACTTATCGCCCTCAGGTTCAATGTATTGACGTTTATCTGTTACAGCTGCATGATCGCTAACGCCAACCTCTGGTGATTTTGATGGTCCACCCTGTTCATTCTGCACTGAATAGGGTAGTAATATGGGTAGGGGTAAGGAGGACGTGGACTAGTGGATGGACCTGCTACTTGTGATTATGGTGGAGGATAATATAGATAGAATGGAGAGGCATGTGTCTAATCTAGAGAGGGGTAGTGAGGACTCGTCGAGGGAGGAGGGAAGTGTACAGGGAAGTATGGAGGTACAACAGCAGGTGGATCTGATTGACCCTGACCCCTGACCCTGCTCACTCGAGGAATGCTGCTGGCTCCTAGCATGTGGTGGCGGTGGTGGTGTAGGTAGATCTGATTGAACTGAAGGCCCCTCACCTTCCTCAGGCTGTGTGGCTCTGCTAGCAGTAATCTTCTTCCGGCGGAACTTTGAGGCAAATGATTTACGAGGAGGATCGTCGCCTGAAGCCATCTATAATATTAAAAATAATAATTCATAAAGCATTGTAAATAATTAATAAAGCAGGTAATGAATTACGAGAAGCAGTTATTAATGCAGGTAATGAATTACAAAAAAATAGTTAATAAAGTAGTTAATGAATTTCAAAAAGTAGTTAATAAAGCAGTTAATGAATATGAAAAGACTGCCAACTTACTGTTTCAACTGTGGTAAACTTGGGCACTTATCGGAGGAATGCTTGACAAATTTCTACTTCTAATAAGGAGGAACTAATCAATGGTAGCCATAACAACAGAGATTTTACTGAAAAAGAAATTCCAATCAGCATAGGGAGAATTCAAACCACTGTTGGCAATAACAGAGAAACTGAAGAGGGATGGATCAAAGTTGATTATAAAACAAAGAAGCAGCAAAGGAAAGGAATAGACAGCAAGGAGGAATCAATAGAAATTTGTAAGACAGCAAGTAAAACAGTGGAATCGGATGGAGCAGCTCTTCGCAATAACTATGTCTCAGATAAAACTGATTCAGAAATCACATACGATCCTCCATTCATAAATCTCGAGAAAAGAAGAGGGCCCAAATAATAATAATGTTGTTGAAAAGATCATTATTGATGAGGAGAAGGTTTCAGGAGAGGAATCTGAAGGAGTTAAAGCAATATCAAAAAAAACAAATTTGATATTCTGGGAAGATTATCAGAAGAAGGTGAATCATGTGAGGAAGAACAACAAACAAATGAACAGGGGATCAATAATATGCAATTTTCTGAATTATCAAGCAAAGTTTGTGATGAAAATTCATCCTCAGTGAAGAAAAAAAAGTACTAAGCAACTCAAGAATCTGGGACCTATCAGCCTTAAGACGAGAAACAGGAAAATTGATAACAATGCTAAGGAGAAAGGGGGAGTTCCTTCCCCTCTCATCCAAAGATGAATTCCATACTATTTTGGAATTGTAGAGGAGCTAAAAAAGTGAAAGCTTCTCTTTACCTCAAGGAGGTAGTAAAAAATCAAAATGTTTTGTTTGTTGGGCTTTTGGAGACGAAATTAGTATCCATTGATACTAAGGATGTGGAATCTTTAATTGGCATAGGATGGAATTTCAGCTATGAACCGTCTAATGGGTTATCAGGAGACATTCTTGTTTTGTAGAGAAGCAACCAAGTCAACTTCAAGTTAATTGAGTCTTCATCTCAATACATCATTGGGGACTTGGATATCCTTAATAAAGGGATATGGAGAGTTGCTACTATTTATGGAAGCACTAATGTGATCAGGAGAAGAGAATTATGGAATGGGTTGAATAAACATATCACTAAAGGTTTACCCTTGGTGATAGGTGGAGACTATAATTGTATTCTGGCTAAAGAAGATAAGATTGGAGGTAGGAAATTCTCTTTTTCATTGGGGACCAAGAGAGATGAATTATTTCATTACTTCCAATGACGTCCATGAGCTCAAGTTTACTGGTCCCAAGATGACTTGGAGTAACAACAAGAAAGGTTATGAAAGGATAATGGAAAGATTGGACTGAGTTTTAGTTAATGCTAAAGCAGTTAACAGCAATCAAAAGTTGTTTGTGAAACACCTCCCAAGAATTGCATCTAATCACTGTCCAATAATCCTGGAATTATCTCAATTTCCTTCTAATAATAGGAACTTCATCAAATTTGAAGAGGTATGGGCTTCTTACCCTTCATCTTTTGGCATAGTTAGAAAGGCATGGATGAGGAGAGACTTGGGGAACCCATCAGAAATTCTAAATTACAAATTTAAAAGAGCTCTTAAATCCTTATTCTATTGGAATAAGGCAAAGCACAAAAATTTGAACCAAAATGAAGGATTTGCTCAACACAGAGATTCTCAATCTTCAAACCAAAGAGGCCGAATATGGAATGCTTTCAGAGGAAGAAAGTTTCCTTCTTAAATCAAAGATTAACGAGCTTAATTCTACTCTAGCACGGCTAAATTCTTGGTGGAAACAACGATCCAAAATCAAATGGATTGGAGAAGGAGATCAAAATACAAAGTTCTTTCATTCTATGGCAAGTGCAAGGAGGATCAATAATAAAATTCTAAACTTAAAGGATGAAAATGGAATTGTGGTGGATAATCAGAAAAAATTTGAAGACATATTGGTTCAGTTTTTTAAACAAAAATGGTGTAAAAGGAAATGCAATATGGAAGGATGGCCGGACAATAATTTTGTGCTGAACGATGAAGAAAAGGAGCAATTAAGTAAAGAATTTTGCTTTGAAGAAGTTGAAGCAGCAGTCAAAGAGTCTTCAGGAGGTTCATCTCCAGGAATTGATGGTATTTCCTACTCCTTTCTTAAAAATTATTGGGGTATTATAAAGAATGAAGTCTGGGAAGCTTTGAAGAACTTTTTTGAAAATGCTGTTTATGGATAAGGATTGAAAAAAAAACCTTGATTGTTTTGATTCCCAAAAATAACAATCCTATCTTTACTAATAATTATAGGCCAATAAGTCTTTGCAATACTGTGTATAAAATTGCCTCTAAAGTCATTCTCAATAGAATGAAATTCATTATCCCGAAACCAATTTCAGTTGAACAAGCTGCTTTTGTTAGAGGGAGGTCTATTCAAGATCATATTCTTATAGCACACGAAATCATTCACAAATTCAGATTTTTGAAAGACACTAAAGGTCTTGTTTCTATCAAATTAGATATGGAACAAGCATATGGTTCTATGGGTTGGCCTACTCTTCAAAAAATTCTCTCTTACTTTGGATTTCCGGTATTTCTTTTTTTCTGATCTTATTCTTGAATGTGTGCTAAACCCGGAATTCTCTATTTTAATTAATGGTAAACCTTCTATCTGGATCAAAGCTAATTGTGGATTTAGACAAGGGTTTCCCTTGTCCCCTTACCTATTCATTTTATGTTCCCAAATTCTATCAAATGCTATTAAACGGAATGAAGATTTTGGAGTTCGTATTAGCAATAACAGCCCAAGGATTTCTCATCTTTTATTTGCTGATGACATTATTTTTTTCTCTGAAGCCAAACTTAAAAATATGAGAACTATTAAAGGCATTGTGAATGATTATTGTGGGTGGACAGGCCAAAAAGTAAACATTAGCAAATCAGGAATTCTATTTGGCAAAGCTGTTTCTAGATCTAAGAGACGGAAAATCAAAAATATCGTGAAGTTAAAAGAAATGAAGGAATTCAATTATTTGGGAACAAAATTGGCTTTAAAAAGAATGTCTAAATCAGATTTTCATTTCATACTGGAGAAGACATTGAAGATGTTTAACAGCTGGGGTACTAGATTTATCTCTTTGGCGGGAAGAATTACGCTG
Organism: Dendrobium officinale; assembly: GCA_019514585.1. Lineage (NCBI taxonomy): Eukaryota > Viridiplantae > Streptophyta > Magnoliopsida > Asparagales > Orchidaceae > Dendrobium > Dendrobium officinale. The sequence goes on from CM033684.1 coordinate 50,595,158, forward strand.
GTAAAACATGTAATTCTATCTATTCTTACTTATCATACCACGGTTTCATTAGTTCCTAAAGCTATTCTTCAAGAAGTGGAGAAAATGTGTCGGAATTTAATCTGGGATAAATCAAATGTAAACCACGGGTTACATTATATTGGTTGGAAGAAGCTTTGTGAGCCAATAGAGATGGGAGGAAGAGGCATTCATTCTTGTTTGAATAAAATGAGTCCTCTTAGAGCTAAACTTACATGGAAAGACTTGAAGGAGAAAGATTCATTGTTGCACAAAATTCTATTTCCCAAATACGATTCTTGTTGGGATAATGCAAACAGATTCAAGTCAAATTCTACAGCCTAGAAAATAATAAAAAATGGTGGTATTTCATTGAGGAACATTGTTAGATGGAATATTTCCAATGGTCAATCTATAGATGTATTTAAAGACATCTGGATTTGGGACAAGACCTTAAACAAATGGCATACTTTTGTTAACATTCAAGATGAGATGGCTGTTGATCTCAAAGTAGAAAATTTTATTTCAGGAAATCAATGGAGGACGGATGAATTGCTGAAATACTTTGGCAAGGAACTGATGGAAACTATTTGCAGGATTAAAATTGAACCTGATATGATGGAAGATCAAATGGATTTCATTTTATATGGAATCTGGGAAAACCATTACTTCTATGGCTTCGGATAGCATTGCAAGTTTTTCTAAAGATTTGGCTGGAGAAAGAAACATCTGGAAATGGATGAAGAAATTGAAACTTAATGCTAGAATTGACAATTTCTGGTGGAGAATTTTGAATAAAGCATTACCTACTAATGATTTCTTATGCCATAGAAAAATTAGTTAGGATTTCTAAATGTCCTAGAAAATTGTAATGAAGAAGAGAATATTGATCATCTCGTTTATAAATGCAGAAAAATGATGGATGTTATTTGTCAGCTTAATAGATGGGGATTTCTCATTTCCTCCTTTTGGTAACAAAGAGGAATTATATTCTTGGCTATTGGATAAAAACGTCTTTCTTCTGACTCTACTATGTAATGTAGTTTATCAAATTTGGAAAGACAGGAATGACATTGTTCATGGTAAGAAAGAAAGAAGCTCCCTTCATATAGCAGCTGAAGCAATTAGTAATACAGGAATTCTAAATTCCTGGAACTATGAAGTAAAGGAAAGGTTGGATACAAATCAGCAAAAGCTGTCTCAAAATCATTTGTATGCTCCTCCTCCCAATTGGATAAAGGTTAATGTCGATGCTACTTTATTTAATTCATATAAAGGAGGTATTGGAGGAGTGGTTAGAGACCATAAAGGTAGACTCATAACAGCATATGGATTTTCTCAAAATCATTGGGATATCACTTTTCTTGAGCTTCAAGCTATTACTTCAATAAAAGAAATGATTAAGGATCGAGTGGATGGAGGTCAAGGCATTATTATAGAAAGTGATAACTTCAATGTTATCAAGATGATTAAAAAATCCATCAGAAAATGAGATCGAGGTATGGATAATCTTTATTTTGAAGATAAATTTCATTGTGTTATTTTTAACCATGTTAGTAGAGATTGTAATAAGTTAGCTGACTTATGCGCTAACTTTGGTATTTTTTCTTCTTTCTTTTGGGATGATATAGAGTTTGATAAGGTTCCTTCTTCTTTTATCACTCTTTTAAAGAAGGAATCTCATGATTGTAATAATTAGGTTCTTTGCTCCTTTTTTATAATATTGCTTTATGCTGTTTCAAAAAAAAAGCAGTTAATGAATTACAAAAAGTAGTTAATAAATACAAGTTGGAAAATAATAATTTCATTTCTTAGAATTCAAAAAGTACTATTCAAAATATTACAAAACATTAAAATTCTAAATTATAAAAACTAATCAGAATCATCAAAACTAATTTTATTTCTCTCAAGGGTATCTTCACTTTCATCCTCATTCTCATCTTCGCCTGAACTAGTTGAACTGTTCACATCTTCTAACTTCATTTCAATAGTAGAGGTTGTAGTTGTCATCTCCTCAATTTCAACAGGCCTACAACTTGACATCTCATCCTCTTGATGTGGAGTTGCTACAATATATTCTTGATAAATTATTACCCGTGCTTTTATTTTTATGACAGCTAGCTAATCTTATTTGTCTCTACGACCACTGAGATATTTGCTGAAATAAACTTGAATAGCTTGACTTGCTAACACAAATGGATCAAACTTCCTGTATCTTCTACTATGTTTTACATCTACTAAACCATACGCAGGATGAACCCTTGCGCATCTATTCTGTACTGGATCATACCATTGACAGTTAAACAAGCTACAAAGTCCCCATCTTCGCCTGGGTATTCCAAGTCAAAGACCTCATTCAGAATACCATAATAATCACACTCATCTTCTCATGAGTGTTTCCTCTAACACATACTCCACAATTTTCAGTTTTTCTTCCTTCACTCCACCATTTGGTATGAAATCTGAACCCATTCACTATATATATTGGCCAAGTTTTTACTTTTCGCATTGGACCCCATGCTAGTGCTTGTAAACCTTTATCGACACAAAACCTTGTACCTAGAAATATTTTCAAATATTAGTATTTTTATAATAAATAAGATTTAAATTTATAAAAAAAAAAAACTATACTCACATATGATCTGAACCAAGTTGAAAATTCATTTGCAACAGGTTGCTTCAATATCCCTCGAATCTGACAAAAGCAAATTGCTTACAAAATACCTAGTGACAAATAATACTTTATTATTTTAAATAAATATTACTAATTATTAATATTATGCAAGAACTTACTCTAAGATTGGCTCAACTTCTTCACAGTCAGTAGTACATACAAATTTGATGTATTTATTTTTAAATCATTTAGAAATCTTTCAACACATTTGCCACCAAGCTTTCCTTGCCTTCTAAATACTGATAGTGCAGCATGAGATTGTTCTTCTACATCGAAGTCCATGTTAAGACCAATTTTTGTTCTTGTACTCCTTACATGGGGCTCGAAGTAGTAGGAGCAAATGTGAGTTGTTTCTTGAGACAAATATGCTTCACATATTGATCATTCTGGTCGTGCTTTATTCTTAACATATTTCTTCAACTTGTTCAAATATCTATTAAATAATTATAATCATTGTGAAGTTAATAAAAATATGTTATCTAAACTGATTCAAAAATATTAAAGACTTAATAAAAATCTGAACACATTTACCTTTTGAAAGGATACATCCAACGATATTGTACAGGTCCACCAACTCTAGCTTCGTAAGGTAGATGGACTGGAAGATGTTCCATAAAATCAAAAAAACCCGGGAGAAATATCTTCTCTAACTTGCAGAGGATGATTGATATGTTATCCTCGTACCTTTGTAAAGCATCTTCATATAATTTAGATGAACATAAATCTTTGAAGAAAATACTAAGCTCAGTCAACAGATTTGATATGTAATCGGGTAACATACAGACTATGATCGGAAGAAGAACCTCCATAATTATGTGACAATCATGACTTTTAAGTCCAAATAACCTTACAGATTTCAAGTCAACACATCGGCTTATATTTGATCCATAGCCATCAGGCATCTTTAAACCTTTAAACCACTGACATATCGATCTTTTTTGCTCTAACATGAAAGAGTACGGAGCTTTGGGCTTCATTAGTTTACCATCAATTGTTGTTACTAACTCTAGATTTTTTTACCGGCAAAACTCTTTAATGTTCATCCTTGCTTTGACATTATCTTTAGTCTTACCTTTAACATCCATAATTGTATTAAAAATATTATCCATAAAGTTCTTCTCAATGTGCATAACATCTAAATTATGTCTTATCAAATTAGTTCTCCAATAAAGTAATGTCCAGAAAATACTTTTTTTATCCAATTATGTTCAACACCATAACCCGGAAATTTAGACTCTGATAGCATTAGAAAATCAATAATTATTGGAATGTCGGAAAGTCTCTATAGTACATCATCACCACTTAATCTGGGTGGAGGAGGTGACCGCTCAATTCTATTTTTAACAAATGCTTCCTTATTTCTTCGAAACTGGTGATTTGTATGTAAAAACATACGATGACAATCAAACCAAGTATTTTTCCCTCCATGTTTTAATGTGAAAGCTTTACTATTCTCCATGCAGTAAGGACATGCTAATTTTTCCTGCTGTGCTCCAACCAGACAACATATCATAAGCTGGAAAATCACCGATGGTCCACTGCAAAGCAGCTCGAAGGAGAAAATTTTGTTTTGTTGATATGTCATATGTGAGCATTCCTTCCCATAATAATTTGAGGTCATCAGTTAATGGTTGCAAAAAGATATCAATTTTTGCTTTCGAATTATGTGGTCCAGGTATAATCAGAGTTAAGAACATGAACGGAGTAGTCATTCACATCTCTGGTGAAAAGTTGTATGATGTTAATATAACTGGCCAACAAGAGTACGGTGTAGCTGTTTGACTATAGGGAGTAAAACCATCAGTACATAATCTCAATCTTATGTTGCGGGGTTCAGCAGCAAATGAAGCATGCACTCGATCAAAATGTTTCCACGCTTCAGCATTTTATGGATGAGAAAGAACATCACTTTTTTCTATTTTCTCATTATTCCATCTCATATGGCCTGCTGAACTCATTGATGCATAGAGTCCCTGAAGTCTTGGAATGATTGGTAAATAAAATAAACGGGAATATGACACATCTTTCTTTGGACGACGTTGTTTTCCCGAGTTTGGCTTAAACCGAGGAGCATTGCAGGTACGACAAATAACTTCTGCTGCATCATCCTTATATTATAACATACATCCATTGATACAACAATCAATTTTTGTATCAATGAGACCCAGCTTGGATACTAATTTCTTTGTTTGGTACAAGTCTGAGGGAATTAAATTGCCAGCTGGATTAGTTCCCTTCATAAGACCAATAACGTCATTAAAACACTCACGGGGACTATTATACTCAATTTTAATACTTAGCATCCTCATTGTAATGGATAATTCTGAATGTGTACTGCAACCATCCCAAATTGGCTTTTGAGCTGAATGTAATAACTCAAAGAATTTTTGTGTTTCTGCATTTGATGGCTCTTCCACATTAGACCTTAAATTATGACATACTACATCAAAATTAAGGTCTTCATAGGGTCTACTCATTTGATCTTCATCAAATGTTTCATAAGTTGTAAATGAACCGGCATGAGCATCTCTGAGTGGCTCGTACTCGCCATGTGATGTCCAAATCCAGTAGTTTGGAAGAAATCCCCTACGATATAAATCAAGCTTCACATCACCGGGCTTGAAGAATGCTAGATTATGTGTGATCATAGGGCTACAAGCAGACCAAACTATCTTATTCACGCATCTATCTTATGTGTGATCCCATAGGACTACAAGCGGACCAAACTAATCATCTACATCAACTATCAACAACAACAACAACAATATCAATTTTTTATCCCACCATATGGCATGTATCAAATCAACAGAAATTAATCATCTACATCAACTATCAACTATCAACTACATGAAATTAAACTCATTTACATCTAAAGAAAAGTTCATTTTGATGCCTATAATTTTCTTAACATGTATCAAATTTAACAATTATGCGACCAAATCAAATAAGGCAAGTCTATCTAATTAATCTTATGTACCACAGGAGGTACTCCAAACTTTTCATATATATTCTCATTTCTCTCTCTCTCTCTCTCTATCCCTCTCTCTCTCTCTTTTCACTCTCCCTCTCTCTTTTCCATATCTCTCCCTTTTCACTCTCTCTCTCACTCTCCCTCTTTCTACTAATCGCTCTTGCTTTCTCTCTATCTCTCTCTCTCTCTCTCTCTCTCTCTCTCCCTTTTTTTATCTCTCCCTCTCCCTCTCTTTTCTCTCTCTCTCTCTCTCTCTCTCTCTCTCTCTCTCTCTCTCTCTCTCTCTCTCTCTCTCCCTCTCCCTCTCTCTCGCTCTCTCTAACACTTTCTATCTATCTATCTCTCTTGTTCTCTCTCTCTCCCTCTCCCTCATCTCAATGCTCTTGTTCTCTCTCTCTCTCCCTCCCTCTCTTTTTCTCTCTCTCTCTCTCTCCCTCCCTCTCTTTTCTCTCTCTCTCTCTCACTCTCCCTCTCTTTTCTCTCTCTCTCTCCCTCTCTCTCTCTCTCTCCCTCTCTCTTGCTCTCTTATATATCTCTCTATCTATCTATCTCTCTTGTTCTCCTCTCTCTCCCTCTCTCTCTCTCTCTTTTATCTCTCCCTCTCTTTTACCTCTCCCTCTCCCTCTCTTTTCTCTCTCTCAATCTCTCTCTTGCTACCTTACTCTAACCCAAAGTCACAATCAACAAATTAGATCTATCATTACTAAATTAACAATTAATAAATAGAAAATTTAGATCTACTCAAATGATTACAACATTACCTCTTGCATATGTCTAAATATCTACCTAAATCATACATTTTATTTAAAAACTCTTACAAATGTCTAGTGAGAAAAAATAATCAAAGAAAAACGTTAAAGATTACCTTAAATTACTTATTTTTCTTCAACTCACATGAAACTTAGGTTAGCCGGTGTGATCAGATCCGGAGTGAGATCGACGGCGGCAAGTGACAGCAAAGGTTGACCGAGCAAGAGGCGGCTGATGTGGGGTCGACGGTCGGAGATACTTCGTCGGTGGCGACAAATGGAGCTCGATCCAGTGAGATGCGGGCGGAGGCAACGGGAGAGCGACCGAAGCGAGAGAGAGAGAAGGAAAGAATAGAAATGAAATTCAAGGTGTGGGTCTATTCATTTTAGGGCATTTACCGGCGGTCTAGACCGCCGATAACAAAATAACTTATCAACGGCGGGCCAAGCCGCCGTTAAACCGCCGGGCAATATTGATGTCCGGCGGTTTTCCGGCGGTTATGTGACCATCGCTTGCACCGGCGGCTTAACGTAACAAAACCACCAGTTAGGCCGACGGTAAAAATCGGTGGTCTGACCGTCGGCAAAACCGCCCTTAAAACCGGCGGTTCATAAACCGCCGGTTTGAACCGCCGGTAATCGACATTTTTTCTATAGTGTAGATATTTTACTTTGGAATGTGATGGGAGAGATAGTATATTTGAATAATAAGATGACACAAATGTGAGGTTTTGAGGTATTTAACTTCTAGAAAGCTAGGGCTTAGAAAATATAAAGTATTTTATATTGAATAAATTATGGAATATGTTTGTCTTGATTTCAATTCATATATTTTCCTTTTTTGGTTTGAAAATCATAAAAGGGAGAATTTCTTACGTTGGTTTCTCTTTGCTTGTTCATAATATCATTATGTTATGATTTTGAAAAAAATAGCATATTATCGATTTGTTGATCCATTTTAATATGAATGGTTATTTTCATCTTGATATAGTTGTGTGGCTCTATGAAAATATATACAAATTTGAGGTTTTGAGGTAATTATTTCAAACTCGTTAGGCTTATATGAGAAATATTTTTCGTAAGAGAAGTGAAATCATCCCTCCTATTATTATGTTATGATTTTGAAATAAGTAGCATAATATTTAAATGATTTTGTTTTGTTTGTAGCTTTATAATTTAGTCAAGATACTTTTTTATTAAGTCCAAGAAGATAGTATTGTGAACATTGACTGAATCATTATTTTTATGTTATGAGGCTTATACACATACTCAATGCAAACCTTCTTTTGCACCGATTTAATTCGATGTAATTTACTTGGTGATTGTATAAAAATTGAGTTACCTAATGAATCTTTATTCTTAACAGTAACTTTGAAACTCATTTTTCGTGAGTAGTATGGATAAGAGTTGGATTACAAAAGCCAAGTGGAGTTGTGATTATGTAAATGGTGTAAACAATTTCATAGAGTTTGCAAGTCAAAGCCAGAATTTATCAGGGAAAATTTTATGTCCGTGCAAATCATGCATTAATAGGTACTTCTATTCTTTGAAAGATGTGAAAGACCATTTAATTTCCAAAGGATTTTTTCCTGGTTATGTTGTATGGAATCGACATGGAGAAGAGCATTGTCTTATAGATAAATATGTAATAAATGAAGAATCTGGTGCCACATCAAAGTTAAAGGAAGGTGAATCTCTTTCAAATTATAAGAAGAGATGATATAGATGGATTATTAAGAGACATGTTATATCCAAATGATCCATTTCAAAATCCAACGATGGAGAAGAACGAGTTCAATACTAACAAAGAAAATGATCATGGTGAGAAATTTGCAAATTTAATGCAAGATGCAGGAGCAGAGTTATACCCTGGATGTAAAACCTTCTCAAAGCTTTCTTTTATATTGAAGTTATTTTATTTGAAGTGTTTGTATTCTTGATGGCAAGATCCTTTTATATGCTACTTGAGTTACTGGTTGTTGCCTTTCCTAGAGGGGTGTTGTTGCCTAAAAGTACGTATGAAGTGAAGAAGATAATTAAAGCATATGATCTTGGATATACGAAGATAGATGCATGTCTTAATGATTGTATGCTATTCTTGAAAGATAGTTCTGATTAGAATATATGTCACATATGTGGATCATCAAGATGGTCAACTATAATAAAGAATACTTCTGGAGGAAAAAAAAACACATATGAAGTCAGCTAAAATTGCCAGATATTTTCTATTAATTCCAAGACTTCAAATATTTTTTAAAATAAAGAAATTCACTGAAGAGATGATTTGGCATGCTAAATACAGAAATGTAGATGGTTTGGTACGACATCCAGCTGATGGAGAAGCATGGAAAGCTTTTGACTCTCAATACCCTGATTTTGCTTTGGGCCCAAGTAATATTCTCCTTAGTTTGGCTAGTGATGGGTTTAATCCATTCAAGATTATGAATAGTACATAGAGTATTTGTCCTGTAGTTCTAGTTCAATATAATATGCCACCTTGGGTTGGGATGAAACACAATTCTTTTATCCTATCAATTATAATACCTGGGGAGAAAAGTCTAGGAAATGCTGTTGATATTTACCTTCAACCTTTTATTCAAGAGTTATCCAAATTATGGCATGGAGTTCAATGTTATGATACAGCATGTGGACAAACTTTAAGCATGCGAGCTGCATTACTATGGACCATTAATGAATTTCCAGCATACAGTATGTTGTCTGGGTGAAGCACGAAAGGAAGATTTGCTTGTCCTTGTTGTGCTTAAAATATAGAATCGTTGTGGTTATACAAAGGCAAGAAATTCTCTTACATGAGTCATCATTGTTGGCTTCCAAATAATCATATTTTACGTTGCCAAAAAAATACTTTGATAACACTGAGGAAGTTCGAAGAGAACCTAGAAGGAGAACTGGCACTAAAGTTTTATCACAATTATATAATATTGAATTTCCAATTGCATCCTTAAGTAAAGCTAGTAAAAAAAGAGGATGTGTTGTACAGGGAATTGAAGGCTGGAAGAAAAAATTAATTTTTTTTTTACCTTATTGGGTGTATAACTTACTGCCATATAACTTAGATGTTATACATATTGAGAAGAACATTTGCGTCAATTTTATTGGAACTTTGCTTGATTTGAAAAAATCTAAGGATAACTTACAAGAAAGATAAGATTTGGTTGATATTGGAATTAAAAATGAATTGCATCCACATACTCTAGAGGATGGTAGATATTCATTGCCACGAGCTCCTTTCACAATGTCAAAGAAATACAAAGTGATGTTCTGTGAAGTTTTAAAGAATTTGAAGTTCCCTAAAGGCTATGCATCAAACATATCAAGATGTGTCAATGTTGTTGATTGTAAACTTATGGGCTTAAAAAGTCATGACTGTCAAGTTCTAATAGAAGACATTCTATCCATTGCACTTGGGTCATGTGCACCTTCAGATGAAGTTATGTGCATTGTGGTGGAGATATCACATTTCCTCGGAGCAGTCACTACCAAAAAATGAGATCTTTTACAACACTTGTTATGGGCGGTTTGAAAACTGCCGGCAAAAGCAGGTTTTAGCAACGGTTATAACCGATGCAAATAGCGGCGGTTATAACCGATGCAAAAAGTTGCGATTTTTTACTTCTTACACTACAGGAAAATCACTCATTACCGGCAGCATTTTTCGGCGGAAATTGAGCCTTTTTTGGCGGTTTTGTAATTTAGCGGCGGTTTTCCGGCGGTTCAAATTCCGCCGGAAAAAACCGCGCCGGAAAATGAATTCCGGCAGTTTTTTCTGGCGGCAAATTATTCCGGCGGCTTACCGGCGGGCTTAAACCGCCGGTCAAATTAGAAAAAAAAAATTCCAAATTATTCCGGTGAACCGTCTCGCGCTACCGCGGCTGTCAGCGACGACCGCCGCTCCCAGGCGCCACCCTACCGCTCCCGCTAACGCGCACCGGCGCCGATGCCACCGCGTCCTGGCAGGTCCCCCCCGTTCCCGCGCCGGCGGCTTCATTTTCGCACGCGAGTCGCGTGCCCGCTCCAATCTGTGCATGCGTTGGCAGTGAGATTCGAACTGCGGCCATTCGCGTAGAAATCAAGCTTCCGACCGAATTGTCGATTATGAAAACAAGTAATATTTGTCAATAGTTTTTATTTAAAGTATATTCAGACCAAAATTCAATTAATTTTTTAATTATTTAATAAAAATGAAACTATTAAATTTAAAATAAAAATAATATTTAATATAAAATAAAAATAAACTAAATAATTAATTTTAAAATGAAAATTAATTAAATTATTAATATAAGTTTTAATAACTTTTTGTTAAATCATTTAAATAGTTAAAATTTTATTCATTTTCATTAATTTTTTAAAAGCCGCCGGAAACGTGAAAAAGCAGCCGGAAACGTGAAAAAGCAGTCGGAAAATTCCGTGGGGAAAAACTGTCGGAAATGCGCCGGAAAGCCGCCGGAAAATTTCGCCGGAAATCAGTGATTTTCTTGTAGTGTTAACCAAGCTAGTTGGGCGTTCGATGCGGCATTTCATTTCTTCCTTTCGATCTCGCCCCCTTCTCCTCCGAGCCTTTGACCTCTTCTCCGATTTCATTTCGATCGATCGTCGCTGTCAAAGGTCAAAGTCCAGCCATCTGTTCGTCAGCATCAAAGACCAAAGTTCGATCATCCTTTTGTGTCTAGCTACTCCGGACCCCCCTACTCAAGATCAGTTTATCTCCTAACATAGGGTTTTTAAAATTTTTTTGAATGCTTTTACATTAGGTTGAAGAAATATCATGTGCTTTTATTGTGATGTCTAAGGAAATGATTTCAAGTGGGAAACAACTATGATAGCAATGTGCATGTAAGCAATTTTATATAAAATCCTAATTGTTTTAGCATGAGATTATGTTTTGCTAATATATGTTGATTTACAACTTGATTTCGCTGTGAGATTCATGCCCAATCAAGATAATTTTTTGATGGTATACCAATAAGAATTATAAAACATAAGCACTAACATTAAACATTTATCAGTTAACACCACAGAATTTAAGGGGCCTTTCTCTCATGTAATTTTTATGCATGTTGGTGGAATCAGTGTCTCTTGCTGTGAAAAGGGAAATAAATTCATTGAAGATAGATACATATGATTTTTAGATAGAAATTATATAAGTAGCTTCTTCTTCTCCATGAAATATAATTACGAAGGCCATATCATTTGGCAGTTGTGAAGATTAGTGCAATACTCATAATGGGTAATAGTGCTGTGATTATGTCTTTTAGAAGTTAAAAAAATTGTGGGGAAGATTATGATGATGATATGTGCTTTTGTGGTGTGCTTTTGTGGAGTTTCTCAATGTTTCCTATGAAATAACATGTATCGTTGGTTGAATATGAGCTATTCATAAACAACAAATTTTTATATAACAGGGGATTTGAAGTTCGATTCACATGAAGGCAAGTAACTCTTTTACTATGGGAATTTCTTAGTGTTAGTGCTGATGATGCCCAAATATGCTTTCCTCTACACCCTTTGATTGTATTGATAAGTTATTCAGGTTGGCTTTTTGTGGAAACTGATGTGGCCATCAGCTATTTTTACTCTTCTTTTGGATGCTTAGTCTACCACATCTTTTACCTTTTATCTATCTTCATTAATGGGAAGATTCAATGGTTTTAAAGTTTCTTTCTCTATGCTACACTCTCTTTATATGTATATGATTCAAATGTTTTAAATTTTTATAATACTTTTATATACCTTTTATTTACCTTCCAACAACAACAACAATAACTTCAAACCTTTGCCCCACTACATGGGGTTGGCTACATGATTCCTTTTTTGCCATTGTGTCATGTTAAAAATCAAAATCTAATTTAAATCTAATAAAGAAAGCTCATTTCTTATATTTTTGAACCAAGTCTTTTTAGGTCTACCTCTGCCTATCTTAACATAAGTCAAATATAAAACCTCAACTTTCCTATTTGGGTCATTGGAAGGCCTCCATTTAATGTGACCAAACCATCTAAGGCAACTCTCTCTAATCTTATCTTCCACTGGAGCTACTCCAACCTTTTCACGTATATGCTCATTTCGTGTCCTATCTCTAAGGGTAAAGCCACTCATCCATCTAAGCATTCTCGTCTCTGTAACACTTAACTTAGTATTATGCTTCTCTTTTAAGGGCCAACATTCGGCACCATAAAACATTACAGGTCTCACCCCCATCTTATATAATTTTCTTTTAATTTTGAGGGGGACTTTTCTATATTGTTCCTATATTATTGTGTGTATGCTTATTAAATGTGCATTTTTCGAGTGCTTTACAGGCTTGATGGATAAGAGTTGGATGTCAAAATCAAAATGGAGAAGCGATTATATTGAAGGTGTTGATAAGTTTTTAGAATTTGCAACACAAAGTCAAAGTTCAACACAAAAAAATTTATGTCCATGCAAATTATGCATTAACAGATATTTTTATTATGTAAAAGAAGTCAAGTTGCATTTACTCTCCAAAGGAATTTTCCCGTGATATGTTGTTTGGAATCGACATGGAGAGGAACATGCTTTTTTAGCTGAAGTTACAATATCATATATATGTACTGATACTAGTATTGTTGTTGAAGTAAAAACTCAAGGCGAGCTGCACAGAACAAATGATATAGAAAGATTGTTAAGGGACACATTCTGCTCAGGCAATGCTAATTTAGATGATGAACAGAATGAAAATAACATAGATTTGACAAATGATGAAGCAATGAAATATGATGATTTATTGCTAGAAGCAGGAACAAAATTATACCCTGGTTGTAAGTCATTCACGAAGTTATCCTTCATCTTACATTTATTTTGCCTAAAGTGCTTACACTCTTGGTCTGCAAGATCTTTCGATCAATTGATTGAGTTATTGATTGAAGCTTTCCCTGATGGTTCATTGCTACCTAAGAATACATATAAAGTGAAGAAGATTGTTTGATCTTGGATATATAAAGATAGATGCATGTCCAAATGATTGTTGTTTATTTTGAAAAGATAGATCAATTCAAGAGCTTTGTCATATTAGTGGTTCTTCACAGTGGGCAGGGGCTAAAAAAAGTTTAGCTAGAGGAAAGGAAAATCAAATGAAGTCTGATAAGGTTGTTCGATACTTCCCATTAATTCCTAGGCTTCAAAGATTGTTTAAAACAAAAAAAAATCTGCTGAAGAGATGATTTGGCATGCCAAACAGAGAAATATAGATGGGTTGTTACGACATCCAGCTGATGGAGAAGCCTGAAAATCCTTTGACTCTCGATATCCTGATTTTGCTTAAGATTCCCGTAATGTTCATCTCACTTTAGCCTGTGATGGTTTTAATCCATTTAAGATTATGAGTAGTACATACAGCATTTGGCCCATACTTTTAGTTCCTTACAACATGCCTCCTTGGATTACAATGAAACAAATGTCTTTCATTATGTCTACTATTATACCATGGGAGAAGAGTCCAGGAAATAATGTAGATGTCTATCTCCAACTGCTAATAAATGAGTTATCTGAACTATGGCATGGAGTGATATCCTACGATGCAGCATCTAGACAATCTTTTACCTTATGAGCTGCATTAATGTGGACGATCAATGATTTTCCGGCTTATGGTATGCTTTCTGGTTGGACCACTAAAGGTAGATTTGCTATCCTTGTTGTGCCGAAAATACAAAGTCTTTATGGTTATATAAAGGAAAGAAATTCTCACATATGGGTCATCGTCGTTGGCTTAGAAAATCACTTATTCCATCAACAGAAACGGTACTTTGACAATATAGAAGAGATCCGTAAAGCACCTAGAAGGAATACTGGTACTGATATTTTACAAAAATTATAAAATGTTCAGTTTCATTTGGGCAAATCTAGAAGCTTGGAAAGAGGGCATACTGTAGAATTCGGTGAGCCTCATATTTAGATGAAAAAATCTATTTTTTTTAGCTACCTTATTGGAAGTATAATTTACTACCACACAATCTTGATGTCATGCATATTGAAAAATATATATGTGATAATTTCATTGGCACTTTACTTGATCTTGAGAAATCTAAAGAAAACTTGCAAGCACGACAAGATTTAGTTGACATTTAAATTAAAAGTGAGCTGCATCCACAAATTCTTGAAGATGGTTTTTATTTTTTTACACCAACTTGCTTCACAATGTCAAAAAAAGAGAAACTGATGTTTTTTCAAGTTTTGAAAAATATGAAAATGCCCAAAGGTTATGCATCTAATATCTCAAGGTGTATTAATGTTACTGAATGTAAGATTGTGGGCCTAAAAAGTCATGATTGTCATGTTCTAATAGAAGAAATTCTACCCATTGCTTTGAGGTCATGTTCTCCATCCGATGAAATTGTACATGCTCTAGTGGAGATTTCAAAAATTTTTAAGTCAATTTGTACCAAGGTTATCGATCCAAAAGAGTTGGACATACTCCAGAATAATATTGCGATGACATTGTGTAAAATGGAAAGATCAATACTCCCATCATTCTTCACGATCATGGTTCATTTACTTGTTCAATTTGCTGAGGAAGTAAAATTAGGTGGTCCGGTTCAGTATAGATGGATGTAATCCATTTGAGAGTCATTTCAATAGTAATTACTAATTCAAGTTATTATTGATGAACTTTACATAATCTTCATAAAGGTTTTTATTATTACATAATTTTTATAGTATTATAAGACTATGTAGCTAACAAAGCACAACCTGAAGGTTTTATTGTGGAGGGTTATATTGCTGAAGAATGGATAAATATCTGTTCTAAATATCTTGAGTGGTCTCAATTTTTGAATAAAGCTGCAACAACAACTGAGGCACAATTTATTTTTAAATTTTCAAGTGGTGGTACTCCCTTGGGAAAGGTGACTTCATTCACCTTAGATGATAACTCTT
The DNA here is from genome assembly GCA_019514585.1 of Dendrobium officinale. Lineage (NCBI taxonomy): Eukaryota > Viridiplantae > Streptophyta > Magnoliopsida > Asparagales > Orchidaceae > Dendrobium > Dendrobium officinale. The sequence continues at coordinate 50,610,462 of CM033684.1, forward strand.
TGGTTCAGGCACATAGATATGTCCTCCGGCATTGTAATAATATTGAAAGTTATAGACAATTTTTCAAAGATAGAGAGAGAAGAAAGCGACGCAGGCATACAAATCTAACAATATTAGATTTAAAGAGACTTATCAATGAAAGATTTCATGAGTGGTTGCGTGATACAGTACGCTTTTGTATTTTATATTTCTTAAACTTCATATATGACATTAAATTAAAGTATTTGATATAGTAAATTAATTTTTTTATTTCTTGTTAGGTTTCAAGTTCTAATGATTTGGAAATCTCAAAAGAAATCAAAGCACTGGCTAAGGGCCCCAATAAAATTGCAAATACATATAAGGGTCTGCTCATTAATAGTTATATTTTTCATACAAAAGAACGAGATGAAGGAAAAAAAAACATAGAATTTTGGTGTTGTTAATACGACGGAGATTGGAAATTTTAGTTATTATGGAAAAATTAATGATATTATTGAAATTAATTACTCTAACATATTCAAGGTGATATTATTTAAATGTGATTGGGCAAACACAAGTTTAACAGGCATAAAACAAGATGAATTTGGTTACACCCTTATGAACTTCTCAAGGCTTATTCATACAGGTCAGAAAGTCCATGACAATCCTTTTGTTTTCTCTTCACAAGTGGAACCTGTATTCTACATTGAAGATGCTAAAAATCTGAATTGGAATTTTGTTGTGAAATTTAAACCATGAGATGCATTTGATTGTAATATTTCTTGCTGAATTGGAATTTTATTGTGAGAGGCAATATTGGAATTTTGAAACATTATGCTCTTCTCAAGGTTTATAATCTTGTTGATGGCTTTCATGACAATCTTTAATATATTGCTCTATATATTGTTTATTTAGTTGGCATGATTAGTTAGTTTGTATATGACCTTTGTATAACTTTATTCTCACTGGCTGCTGCAAGATATCTACCCAAATGAGGTTGGAACCGCATTTGAGTGGTGCCACCATTTGTATGAAGACATTAAAGGTAATAAAAATCTGGATGGAGATGACATCCAACTAAGCTATTTTAATGTTAAGGGACCACAATTCTGTCTATGCTTTGCTGTCAAGTTCATTGGATCTGATAAGCCTAAGGCAGGTAACTTACAGAACGCTATTATTTTGCTGTTTGAAAGTGCTTAATTTTCCTAACACAACATGTAATCATATTCTAACCTTAGAGACAACTAGATAATATTATGCTAATAAAATTGGAATTCTAGCATATTTAGTTTGTTTTCTTCACCTTATTTTTTTGTTAACTTAATAACATCTTCATTTCTGGGCTATATTATTATGCTTAGACTGTTTTGTTCTACATTTTCTTATTCATTATCTCTCTTTTGGTTTCATTAAATCAGCTTCCAATTACTCTCTTTGGGCATTTTTGTCACAATTATTCTGTACCCTAAACAGAACTATGTTGTTAATGATCATATGCTGTTCTACATTTATATGTTATTTTCCTCCAACAGAACTATTTTTTTCTACATTTTTTTGTTGTTCTTTATTAATGATCATATGCATTTCAACATATAAATAACAAACACTTTTAATTTTTTTCCATTGCAGGAAATGACAGGAGGTAGGTTTTTCAGATAAGCAAAGAAGGCAGTTTGTAGAGTTGCATCAAGTAGAGGAGGATCAAGTATAGGTGAAAGTACTAGGGAGACTGAATCAATCACACCTTCTACTCCAGTACACCCAGATTCAGAAGAAGAGATAGAGTGCAGTGGGACACAACAGGCTTCACGACATTCATTTTGCGGTGCAGCTCCAGCCCTAGAAGAGGGGGTATGGCTCATAGGTATGATTTTCTTTTTATGACATTCATTTTATTTTAAATGAATTGTGTAGATGAGCAAGGACCTATCATGCTTATTAATTTATTTTGAATTATGTAGATGAGCAAGGAAATCCATTAAGGCGTAGGGGGAAAATAACATGTGTTGATATACAGAATATGCCACCAGGGACACAAATACATATAGAGGTAAATGAAAATAACGTCCCTTGTAACATACCTAAGTCAATTTAGCTAGAAACATATCTTGGTGTTGTTGCAAGAGACCATGTTTTGACTCCAATAGCTTTTCCTGATTGGAGAAATAAGGTTATGGAGCCATTCAAGAAAAAGATGTTTGCTGAAGTTGAGGTATATATATATATATATATATATATATATATATATATTTTCATAGCAAATTTAAATTTTTTTATGTTTTATATTATTAACCATAGCATATTTTTAACTGCGGTCTAAATTTGAGGTTCCTGGTCATATACGCCATTGGATTCTTCAATCCCTTGGTGTAAAGTGACGTAATTATAAAACCACCTTAAAGGCTGAGTATTGGGACAGTAGACCAATTGAGGAAATTTTGGAGACAGCTCTAGCTGGAGTAGATCAAATGCAATGGTGTCAACTTGATAACCAATGGTAAAAGCCGGAGGACCAGGTAAATATTGAGATTAAGTTTTTTTGTTACATATTTTTTACTATTTTAAAAATTAGAATGTAAAATTATCATGTATCATATGAAAGGGCTACGAAAAATTCTTCCAATGCCAATAAACAAACTTGTCCTCACACAATGGGTCGTGTGAGTTAATTTCGAAGACAAAAGGAAATGATATAAAATTAAATATTGATTTCTAACTACTAAATGCTTTATTTTCAAACTTACACTGTTATTATAATTTTTTATAGTCGATTAAGGATAGATTACAATTATGGAAAATCAATTGGATGCACAAAGATGGGACATGGTCATTTGAGGACGCTATGCAGCGATGGGTACATATATATAATTATTACAATTTTTAAATAAATCATTCTTTAATATATTTAACTATATGTATTTGTACTGTAACGCATGCATGCAATCTTCTTGCTGAAGAAGGGCTTAAACCTGAAGAAGGAAATATTGAAGCTAATGAGAGAGTTTTTGCTATAGTTATGGGACTAGAGCATTCAGGTTAGTGTTCGTACCCAGGGATTTGGTTTTACGCCGACTAGATACTTTCCTCAAAACAAAAATGAAGAAGGTAGTGGTAGCGGCAGCAGTTTTGGACAGATAGCTAGTCTTAGAGAGGAGTTCAGATCATTTTGTGATAATCAGGTGAGAGAATTTGGCTCATTTCGTGATGAGATGAGACAGTTTATGCAAGAAATTCAAATGAATCATCCACCCCATGGAGGATCAGAAATGGTATGAAAAAAAATATTTAAGTTAAATGTAAATTTCTTGATTTTTATTATCTCATTCTCTTTATACTATTTTCAGGGTGGAAATGATAATTCACCTAAGGCCTGACAGTCTACTGATGAGCTCTAAAATTAGATGTGATGTTACTGTTTATATGTATATCTTATGTAATTTTGAACTTATGTTGTTGGTTGTATGGATATCTTATGAAATTTTGAACTTATGTTGTTTTGATTTTGAAATGTAAGATTATTATTTTGCGCTCATTTCCTTTCTTGTTATATATAAGGAATAGTGTTCCCTAGTAATTTTTCTTGAGTTTGACTTGGCATTTAGTGATTTCTTTTTGCTGAAATACTCATCATACTCAAATATCTCAGTTTAAGTTATAATTCAGGTCAATACTCAACGTTATGAAAAATGATGAGCTGGTTTCATTTCCAAATGAGGAAGTGACTCAAATATATTGTTCTAGTCATGTGATTCAAATATATATTTCAATATTCTCTTGTTGTTGTGAATCTCTATTATTTAACTCTTGTTTTTGTTTCAGCTACAACTCCTATTTATATGGGTTTTATGTTTTGATTTAGTGAATATCTCTGATTTGTTATATTTATGAGGCACTGTTGGCTAACCAACTAATCTAGCTCTAGGGTGAACGGTCAGGTTTCACTTTTTTTTTTTTTTAATTTTGGACTTTGGTGGCAGTTATAACCGCCACTAGAGCCCAGAAAACCACCGCAAATTTGGATGTCGGTCGATTTCGCTCAAATTTGTCGCAGTTATAACCGATACAATTATGTATAATTGCAGCGAATATAACCGCCGCTAAAATATGCACTCCGTAAAAACCTACCCCGACTGTCTTCAAACCGCTGCAGAATGTCGTTGCAGCGCATTGCAAAAACAGCGGTTATGTAGTGGTTCTATAACCACTGCAAAGTAAATTGTGGATGTAAAACCACCGAGATAGGTAAAAAATTGTGCTGCGAATACCCAATTTTTTTATAGGGGTATGTAAAGTATCTTACATTGCTTGGATCATATAAGATCAATTGATTTGTTAGTTTACTCCTATTTTTTATCTTATAATTTTCATGACAAAAAAATGGAAAGAAATTATTATCTTTTGAAACAACATATAATTTTAGGAAATAATCATAAGGTATTAACTTCTCTAGGTTATTCATCCTAATCTCTTGGTATAGGTCTTTTGAAAAAATGAAATTCTGACATTATACAATTAATAAGCCACAGCTATAACTAATTAGAAAAAAAAAGTCATCACATATATATATATATATATATATATATATATATATATATATATATATATATATATATATATTTTATATGAGTTATATATATATATTTACAAAAAATCGTGAGTTGTTTACAAGAAATCATAAATAAAAAATCTTGAAATAGATACAATACTAAAAATGAAGTAATACCTTGCATAGTGGTCGATTAGGATCCCTCAAGTTAACAAGCAAGTTGTCACTTTTCAGTTCAAAATGAATAATATTTTGATCGGGTAGATATTCCATCCCAAAAGCCACATCTATGGCAATTAATAGGCGTTTCCTTTTATCAAGAAACCTGCTTAAATTCAATAAATAATTTATACATTACAATGAAAAATATAAGTACAAAACAAGTTAATTTGTGATGTCTGGTGCATTAAGCTAAAATAAAGAAAATACCCGTTATAGTTTATAAGTGCACTTCGTCGTGAACCAACAACAATGTATTCATAGATAACTGCAATTAAAAGATTCGCGAGGGCCATCCCAAACAATACCATAAAATGCTATAATATTTAAGTGGTGCAAATTAGCAAGCATGAATATCTCGTTCCAAAAATTAGTCCTCTAAGCACATGAAAGACATCGATATATAGTTCGAATTTCAAGAATGAGATGATAAAATAATATAGAAAAATATATATTTTTTTTGCATTTGGAAGTTTTTCCTGCAAAATATATATCATCTGTTATTGTATCCAAGATTTTCCAGCCAAATATATATCATGGATCTTCTTTACGGCAACATATGCTCCTCTCCAATTACCATGATACACTGCTCCAAGGCTCCAGAACCTAGCTCTCGCAACACGACAAGATCACAATTCTTTATTATCTACAAAAATTTGAATAATCTTTCAAATTAAATAATTATAAATAAACTAAAATAACAAAACCAAATAATAAAATCATGGTTAACCTGAATCTGCTTGATATCATTTAAAACACCAAAATGTTGTGCATAAGATTGGTTGACTTTTATGTGCTGATTGAATTGTATATTTGTTAAACAAAATTCAAAAGGAATAAGAAAAAAACATATGAAATAAAAAAATGATCACCTAAAAATTTATGGCCACCTGGCATAGCACCATTAGGAGAATTGAAGTTGTTCATATGGCTCACAATCTCATGATAAAATGTTCAATTATATTCATTTGGCTCAAGGAAAAAAATATAAAGATGCATACCTAATAGGTGATTGTAGCACTTATTCTACTCGTTCAAAAAGATGATGGAAATCATGATCAAATTCATCTATGCCTGGATTTGAATAAACAAGCGTAACAAAATTTTATCAATATATATTTATTTCAATTAACAATAATAATTATATAATGGTACTTCATACTTATAATCTTATAAAACGATATTCAAAACTTGTATAGGTCTAAATTGTCCAAGACATGAATCCTTCTTTGATGGGCCAGAAATATTTTGAGGTCATTGATTATGAAAGATTGGGTATGAATCAGATGCCTCAAGAAAATTTTCTCCGTATAATTAATGTTGTGGTTGCAAAGAACTCACTTTATCAAGCTGACAAAGGATATAAAAAAAGTCAGATTTGACTGCGAGACTGCTACATATCGAATAAGAATTATATTTGATTAGATATTGTAAAGTTCAAATTTTACCATTTTCTTGCATAGCAATTAACATTGTCATTTGTTATAATTTATTTATTGGCATAATTCTTCATCAAAAAGCTTAGCATGATTTTGCAGGACTCCATCACTAAGACGTAGCATGAGCTTGCCACCGAATTTGCAGTAGAGTTTCACCTTACAGGATGATTGGAGGTCAGCTGTCTGTGGGATAGTGGTGGCAGAGGGGTTCCTGTTAATGTTCAAGGGGCCAACAACCATTGGGAAGAAAGGGTATTTGGAGGTGGGAGAGTTGGAATAACTACAATGAAGATGAAATGGGGATAAGAGTAACTTGATTTGAGGCTCATGCAGGTATTTCCGACAAGATTGCAACAACCAAATCATTTTGGCGGTGGAAGTGGATTTTTGGAAAGGGAAGAGAGGCGAATTAAGCAGATATTCAGTGACAATGAAGAAGATAAACTTCAAGGATAAGAAGATATATATAGGCGAAGTGAATACAAGAAGAAACTTAAACGGATCCTCCAAGCCGAAGGGGGAGCCCGTGAAATCCTTCTATAGGAAATAAAAAAAAAAAAAAGGCGAAGATTAAGACGCTCAATCCTTCGGAAAAGGTGATCACGAAATAGGCGATCTCAACTGATTATCGCTGAAGGAAAAGCTTTTAGCTTTTGAAGCAGAAGTGGCTCTTTGAGATTTTATCATTTGAATACTTTTACATAGTTATATTTTAACCATTTGAATTCCTCAATCTAAGCCTACTTCTTCTCCCTGCTTCAATATAGGGGATAAACCATAATAGATTTTTACTGAACTAAAATTATGTATCCTTAACTTTCCATTAATGACTGATAAAATTCTCTAGTAGTTTTTCTTAATTTACAATTAAGATATATTCATTATGATTAGGTATTTAATCTTGAGGTTTTTTTCTCAAATTATCCTATTTTCTCGAATGATTTCTATAACAAGCTTAAATTGGTTGCTTTGGTTATTTGAATCTCGGATTTGTAGAGCACTTACATTACAGCACATTACATTGGAGCAAGAGTAGTGCAACGATGTGATGGAGAGATTAAACTACCAATGGACTTCGTTAATTAAGCATATCTCTTTAAATTATAAACAATGATATATATATATATATATATATATATATATATATATATATTCAAATAATAAACTAACTAAGATTAAATTTAAAAAATAATTATAATATAATTTATCATATGCTAGAATTTAAAATTAAGAAAAAAGTGAACTCGAACAAAATAATTATTATCTTGCTATAATAAGAATTTTGATTCAATTGTCTAGATTTCCTACCTCAATTATTTTGGCCACCAAGGATTCATTTTGGACAGATACCTTATGGTTTTGCTTTTCAAATCGTAATAATAAATTTCATTTGGCTATTATTTTTTTATTGCTTTTAAAAAATTTCTCTCTATAAAATGCAGTAGGAAGCTGATTTCTATAATAGTTTTATGATTAACGATTAAGCTTTGTCAATGGACTCCTATGATGTCCTCTTTGATTCGAACGATAGGATATAAAAATATGATAATTATAAACTCAGCTTGCTATTACAATTTCTATAGCCACACGAGCCATTCCTCTACTCATAGTCCAATTTTTTTGTAGCTTTATGGGCGGATTTGTATCATTCAATTTTAGATTTACTGTTCATACTTCTTCCATCTGTGCTTACTGCATACTAAATTAAATGAATTAGTCATAAATGATTAGTATTGAATTATTCTTTATAGAAATGCATGACATAGCGATCAATTGTTAAATTTATAGGTATTTTGTTTTTGCCGCACTTGTTAGAAGTGTTTCCTTTTGCAGAGGATGAATCTACAGGCATGAGCTTAAAGAATGTTAGTGATCAATTGTAAAATTTAGGGTTTAGGGTTTTCTTATACCAAAAGAAAGGTAACCATAATTAAAAACCTGATAAAGATGAAAAGAGTTACACATCATTTTTGAAAGATCATAGCGAGCTCATTCATTTTTATTCTTTTGTAATTAACTGTCAATGGAATCCTTCCAACCATTAGAATCAACGCCATTCCATAGCTGGACTCTTCTCATCAAAGATTCATTGAGTCATCATTCTCTCTCCTCTTTTTCACTCTCGCCCTTGCGCCGCTCGAGCGATTTTAGGATTTTGTCTTTCCGGCCTTCTTCATGCGCTTCCGGAGGGATTTTTGAGCGAGATCTTGTGTTTTTCTTTGCTGCTGGTGCTCGCTTTCCAATTTGGCCCTTCGGACCCCCTTGCAATGGCTAGATCTTCCTCTGCAACACCTTGGGGGAACATCTCGTCCCAAGCTCAAGATGCTAACAAAGGCTTTTTCATCCCTGAGTCAGAGACACCTTCCCCTACTAAATCTCATTCTTTTAAAGATGTGCTAACTGGATCTTCAGGTGATTACTTACCTTCTCTGACCCAATCTACCTTCAATGGTGTGCTGGCTGTTTTGATCTCCGATGATGATGTCTTAAAGCTTGCTTCGCCTTTTTGTTTTACCTTGGTCGGTAAGTTTGGCTTGCGTAGGCCAAACCTTGATGAGATTCATGCTTTTTTCAGAAATCTTAAACTGTCGGGTTTTTACTCTGTTGGTCTTTTAGATTCTAAACATGTTGCTATTCAGTTGTCGAATGATTTGGATTATAGTCGTGTTTTTGCTCGTAGATTGTATTTTATTTTGAACTGTCAAATAAGGATTTTAAAGTGGACGCCATTTTTTGATGTTAAAGAATAATCGCCTATTGTGCCGATATGGATTTTTTTCCCCAAAATCTCAGACTTCATTTTTTTAATCACAAAATGTTGTATGCTTTGGGTTCTATTTTTGGCCGTCCGTTGCAGACAGATCAAGCGATTGCCTCTAAAACTAGACCTTTTGTTGCTAAGATTTTAGTTGAGGTTAATATCACTAAGAAGCATGCCAAGGAAGTTTGGGTTGGCTCTAAAACTTTTGGGTATTTACAAAAGGTTGAATTTGAAAAGGTCTCTGATTTCAGTAACCATTGTAAAGTTCACGGGCATGCTGTTTCAGATTATTTTAAGTTACACCCAGAATTGAAGAAGGGTACTAGCAACTCCAATGGTAAGGGGGGGGAGGGCTTTGGTTACAGCAAATGACAACTTAATTACCTCGGATAATGATGCTCATGATGGAAATATTCCCATTATTGAGAAGACTGGTAACCTTCCAATTAATTCATCGGATGATGTTGTTTTGATTGAGAATTCCCCTGTCTCACCTGAGAAAGTTTTTATTAGTAAGGAACCTAGTGAGGAAAGTGAGAAAAGTCCTAAAATTTTTATTTATGTGGATTCTATGCTTCATCCTGAAGATAAAGTTGATGATCTACCTAACATTGCTATTGCTGATAATGAAAGATCTTACTGAGGATTGTGAAGAAGGGGAATTTATTCCCTGCCAAAATTTGATTAAAAACGTGGATAGTAGAAATAATATTAATATGGAATCTTCCTCTAATTCTCATGCAGCTACTACTAAATATATTGAGGAAGAAGGTTCTCCAAATATGCAAAAGAAAAAAAAAAAGAGAAACGGGAAAGCTCCTTTACCGGATACGCCTCGCTCGACGAGGGCTTAAGCTAATCCTAGAAGTTTTAATGATTAATACGATTATTCAGAATATTAGGGGTATTGGGGGGGGGGAGCTGATTCTAAAACTCGGGTTAGGAACCTTTGTCGTATTCATAACATTAATATGTTGGTGCATTTGGAACCTTTTTTTTAGTTCTGATAAAGTTGCGTCTGTGACCAAGCATTTGGGTTTTGATAATTTCTTTACTAATTGCTCTAATAAGATTTGGATTATGTGGAAAATCCATGTTAGTATTTCGATTATTTTAGACTTTCATCAAGTTGTCCATACTCAAATCTCTTATGCTAATTTTACTTTTAATGCATCCTTTGTGTATGCTCTTTGTACTAGAATGGGCCGTGTTCCTCTTTGGGAGCAATTAGCTAATTTTGTTCTGAATTCAAATGGTCCCTTGTGTGTGGGAGGTGATTTCAATGTTATCTCCAATGCTAATGAAAGGGTTGGGGTAACCCTCGTAATCATAATGCTATGGATGATCTCGGGTTAGGAACCTTTGTCGTATTCATAACATTAATATGTTGGTGCATTTGGAACCTTTTTTTAGTTCTGATAAAGTTGCGTCTGTGACCAAGCATTTGGGTTTTGATAATTTCTTTACTAATTGCTCTAATAAGATTTGGATTATGTGGAAAATCCATGTTAGTATTTCGATTATTTTAGACTTTCATCAAGTTGTCCATACTCAAATCTCTTATGCTAATTTTACTTTTAATGCATCCTTTGTGTATGCTCTTTGTACTAGAATGGGCCGTGTTCCTCTTTGGGAGCAATTAGCTGATTTTGTTCTGAATTCAAATGGTCCCTTGTGTGTGGGAGGTGATTTCAATGTTATTTCCAATGCTAATGAAAGGGTTGGGGTAACCCTCGTAATCATAATGCTATGGATGATCTTAATCAAATGATTGCTAACTGTAATTTATTTAACATTGGTTTTTCGGGTAGTGCTTTTACTTGGAGTAGAGCTTCTATGTGGCAAAGACTTGATATGATCCTTTTTTATAATGAGTGGGTTAGCAGTTTTAATATGACTACTGTTCAGCATTAAAGTAGAACGTTATCTGATCACTCCTCGCTCCTTATGAATGTTTCTCAAAGTAACTTAAAGGCTTCTAATTCCTTTAGGTTTCAAAATATGTGGATTACTCATGATGACTTCCTTAATGTTGTTTCTATTAATTGGGCTGCTAATATTTTTCCTAATAATAATATTAATGGCATGGCCAGGTTATAGGCTAAGCTTAGCAGGCTTAAACAGACGTTGAGATGGTGGAATAAGCATATCTTTAAAAACATTTTTGATAATATCAAAAATGCTGAGAAGGATGTGGTGGAGTTGAACAAAATTGTGTTTGATAATACCTCTAGTGTTAATTTGTCCAATCTTATAGTGCTAAACTTCATCTTTTTCATTTACAGAATCAAGAAGAGATTTTCTGGAAACAAAAAGCTGCTTTCAAAATGAATTTAGAGGGCGATAGGAACACTGCTTTTTTTCATGCTCTTATTAACAAAAATAGGATTAAAAACCATATTCATAGAATGGTGGATAGTCATGGTAATATTTTTGATACTGAGGAGTTAATTACTTCCTCTGGTGTTGATTTTTTTAAAGATATATTTAATTGCACTAGAGTTACTAGTCCGATAGTTAATGCCAATGTTATTCCCAAGCTGGTTGGGGATGATGACAATTTCATGCTTACTCAACCCCCTTCGGAGGATGAAATTTGGAATATTATTAAGGAGATGAATGGGGATTCGGTAGCTGGGCCTGATGGGTTTACTACCAAATTTTTTATTCATGCTTGGGAGGTTATTAAGAATGATGTTGTGGATGCTATCCATGACTTTTTTAAAGGTAATGCTTATCCTGAGTTTTTTGCTTCTACTAATATTGTTCTTATCTCGAAAAAAGATAATCCTACTTATTGGAATGATTTTAGACCTATTAGTTTGTGTACTTTTTTCAACAAGTTGGTGGCTAAAATTATTGCTATTAGATTGTCTCTCATTTTATCTCAGATTATTTCTATCAACCAAACTGGCTTTGTTAAAGGTAGAAGTATATTTAATAATATTTTATTAGCTCAAGAGGTGGCGCATGATCTTAATGTTAAAGGTAATGATGGCAACATTATTTTTAAACTTGACATCACTAAGGCTTATGACAACCTGAAGTGGAATTATCTTTACAAAATTTTACATATGTTTGGTTTCAATCAAAATTTCATTAAACTTATCAAGAATAGTTTTGAAACTTGTTTTTTTCTATTATCATTAATGGTAAGAATCATGGTTTTTTTCCTTCCAAGCATGGGTTGAGGCAAGGGGATCCTTTATTGCCTTCTCTATTTATTATTGCTATGGAATATCTGTCCAGAGATACTGAGAAGCTCTATAGAATTTATCCTATGCTTAATTTTTGGAATGTAGGTGGTTTTCCTTTAACTCATCTTAATTTTGCTGATGACTTTATTATTTTTGCGAATGCTTCCATTAGAAATGTTTAAATTATTGCTGAATTTCTTACCTCTTTCTAGAATATTATTGGCCTCTCTATTAGTAGGGAGAAGAGCAATTTAATTACTGATATCAATGTGAATAGAAACAAAAATAATAGGATAAAAAATGTTTGTGGCTTTAATAAGACTTTGCTTCCTATTAAGTACCTTGGCACTCCTTTATTTAAAGGTAGAAAAAATCTCTGTTTGTTTGAAACTATTTTTACTATCTTTCAAAAAAAAATTCTTAATTGGTATTCAAATTTTTTTTCTTTTGGGGGTAGCTGATTTTAATCAAAAGTGTTTTAAACTCTATTCCTATATTCATTTTTCATACAATGAAACCCCCTTCATCGGTTTGTTTGCGTATAGAGAAAATGATAAATAAGTTCTTTTGGGGGGCCACTAACAACAAGAATTGTATCAATTGGGCATCGTGGAAAAACATGTGTGGTAATTACAATGAGGGTTTTCTTGGTTGCTTGTCTATTTTGGATATTGTTCATGCTTTTACCCAAAAACTTTGGTTTTATTTTAGAGCTCAGAATAGTTTATGGGCTCAATTTATTTTTGCTAAATATTGTAAGAACCTCCATCCTTTGTCCTGCACTTTTAAAGCTTGTGATTCTCTTGTTTGGAAGCGACTTTGTGATATTAAATGGGAAGTAGAGCAGAATATTCAATGGGGTATTGGTAAAGGGGAGATTTCTTTTTGGCAAGACAATTGGATGGGTTCCTTTTCTATTGATAATTATCTTAACACCCATAACATTGTTAATAGCAAAGTCAAGGAATTTATTCATTATGGGGGTTGGGACATTCATAAATTACGGGAGACTGTCCTTAATGAGATTGTTGAAAAAATTTTGCAAATTCCATTACAGTATAATCAGAAGGATAAAATTCTTTTTAAATTATCTTTTTCGGGTGATTTCAATATTAAAAAGTCTTGGGAGGAGTTTAGATTAAAAGGTGAAAATTCTATTTTGTTTAATTACATTTGGCATAACAACATTCCCCTCTCCTATTTTATTTTAACATGGAGGTGTCTTAAAGGTTATTTGTCGGTTGATAACCTTTTGTGGAAAAAAGGTTTTAGCTTTCCCTCTAAGTGTCAATGTTGTTCTAATATTGAGAGTATCCAACATGTTTTTGTGAATGGTGCTATTGCTAGGAGAGTTTGGCAACATTTCTTTAACTTGGCTGGTCTTCATACTTTCAAAGTTAACTGTGATTTAGCTGGGATTCTTAAAATGCGGTTTGTTACTAGCAAAGGTCATATCCAGAATTTATTACCTATTGTTATTATTTGGTACCTTTGGAAATGTAGAAATGATTCTAAGCATAATGAGATCAAAATGTATGCCAATCAGATTATTTCGAATGTGAGGGACATAATTCTGCAGTTAATTTCGGTTAATCTTATTTCTAGTAAACATTTTTTTCAATTGTCATCTGCTGGCTACTCACTTTGGCGTCACGAATGGTTCTACTATTTTGAGTAAACCTGGTTGTATTGTGAGGTGGGATAAACCTAAGGCTCCAGCTGTTAAATTGAACACTGATGGCTCTGTCAGTGCTAATAATGCGGGTATTGGAGGTATCATTAGAGATCATAACGGTAAGCTTCTGGCTATTTTTTCTGGCCCCCCTGCTGTCTTGCTCTGTTCTGTCGGCTGAGCTTATGGCCTTGCACCAGGGGTTAGAGATTTGTGTGAATTGTGGTTATCAGGTTGTCAACATTGAGGTGGATTCTAAACTTCTATTTCAAGTTATTTCTGGCATTTCTGTGGGTTTTCTTCAGGATTTCTACACTATTAGAAAAATTAATATTATCCTTGCTAATTTAACCTTTACTATTTCTCATGTTTACTGTGAAGGCAATGCCTGTGCTGATTGGCTGGCGAAGTTTGGTGCTCACAGTGGCATGTTTCTGGAGCATAATCTGAACAATTTACATGTTCCCCTTACTGTCATGATTTGTTTGGATAAGTTGGGCCTTCCTTATATCTGTCATACTTGAGTTTTTGGGTTTTATGTCAGCTCTTGTTTCTATAATTCTGTTGTGTGGGGGGTCGTTGCGTCTCCCTATTTTCTGGTGGTTGCCTTTAATTTTTTGTAGCTTTTTTAAGTTTTTTTGGGTTGTTTACGGGGTATTCTATTTGCTTATTGGTTGTCTGGGGAGGTTCTGGGTGTGCCATATTTCCTTCTAGCTGATTTTTTATTTTCAGTACATGAGGGGGGAGGTTTTTAGATGCTATATATGTTATGCTTTTAAGCTTTATTATTCTAGGCATTCTCCTTATGCGAGCAGGCTGGAGTTTTTTTTTTTTCTGGGGGGTATTATATGAGATATTGGATGTCTATGCTGGTTGTGAGTTTGGAGGATAGGTTGCAGGTGATTTGTGCTGAGAATTGGACCGATTATCAGATTTGGAAGGGGCTTTGTTGGGCTACCTATGGCTGGAGGGTTAATTGTGTTATTCTTATCTGGAGTATTTATGTTCTCTATTTTGTTGCTTTTAACTTACTTCTTTGGAGCTCTTCTTGCAGGTCAACCTGCTCGATTTTTTGGATACTAAATACAAGTAAGTTCTTTACATTTTTTCTTCAAGTTTTTTGGAATTTTGGTTTCCTTTTTTGCAGGAAATGTGAGCTGAATGATATCTATATGAGCTTCCTTTTTTGGGTGCTGCCTTTTTGTAGCCCTAGTTTTTATTTTTGTCTCTATTGTATTAGTAGGAAAAGGGAACACTGGCTTTTAGGTTTTAATTTAAACTATTTTGTAGCTCATTGGAGCAGTAGAAAGCTGGAGGACCCTTCTACGGAGTTCTGTAACAATTTTTTTTTATATCAACGCGTAAACCCCTTCTGTGGGTTTTAACCAAAAAAAAAAAAAAACTGGACTCTTCTCAGTACTGAATGCTTTATTCCCCTTGTAACCCGGTGATGACCTTCAGAAGCTCCGACTTCTCAAAAGTTTCAAGTTTATGTTTTTATTGATTAGCCAAAATTGCTTGCACCATTGACTGAACAGCATCTTGAAGATCTGCTGTCAATATGCACTTCTTGGTGCTATGTTCGACCCTCTTTCTTCATGTACTGAGCAACAATCATATGCTTGTCTCCAGGTCCAATTGCAATATGGATCATTATTAATTAATCGAGAGGCAAGGATGACAAGCCCGCATCTACAATAAATGCATAAAAGTGGAGAACTCCGTGATCTAATGGGCAAATTATTAGGTCCCGTCATTAGACCTAAAAATAGATTCGGACATGCAATTAAAACTTGCCACGTGGACTTCGTTTTGACTGTACTTTTTAACTGTGCTTTGTCTGCTCTTTGACAGCGTTTTACCTGCACTTTAGATGTGCTTTACGTGTGCTTTAACTACGCTTTTGACGTGCTTAATTTAAAATGATATTTTATTAGTATCCGAACGTATCTCTACGTCCGGTCCGGTGACCGGATCTAATAGTTTGCCGATCTAATGACATCGCTATGTGCCAATACAGGTCTTTCTCTAACTGCATTGAAGGATCTCTGCCTTCTCAGTTAAATTATTCCTATGGGGAAATAAATGAGAAATCCATTAGAATCAGCACTATCATTGGTTCTCTTAGGCTAACGAGATTGGTCATCACCTAAGGATTCCTTCAAGAAAATGGGTCAATTGCGACAAAAAAAATAGAGACAAAAATAAATTAGTCGCTAAAAATATCTTTTAGTGACCAAAAATTAGTAAGGCCTCTAAATAATAGGGAAGTTTATATTAGCCACAAAAAAGGACGCTAATTTTGTCGCTAAAAATCTAGGGAATTTTTTTCTTAAAAACATACAAGTCATTTTAGTGACTAATTATTCTTTTTTAATTGTGTTCATAATCGTATGCTTTACAGATATGTTAGGGGTCAAAGGGGGTAGCACCCTCTAGCGGGGTTCGACCTACTCGGTCAGGTCGCGAGGTCAAGGGGCAGTGCCCCTACGGGTGTTTTCGGGGGCAGCGCCCCTGGAAAATTTTTTTATTGTAATAATATTTTAAAAATTCAAATTAATAAATAAAATGATGAATTTAATTTAGTATTTATATTTTTATGATGATAAATCTAATAATTTATTGATGGAATAAATTAAAATATATAATATCTAAATTTCATCAATTACTTTTTTAAATAAAATTATACATTATATCAAACCCTACTCTCGCGATCTCCTTCTCAGGCACGCGAACTTCTCTTGTTTTTGCCCTACCTCTTTAGCCACGATATCAAACTGCAATCGCCAACCAGGGCCGGAACCATATAGGTTTGAGGGAGATTCGTTCCAAACGAGCAAATTTACACACAAGAATACATAGAAAAAGGAAATAAAATAAATTTCTCGACGAGTCGGCCGTTCCAAACGAGGAAATTTGCATAGAAGGGTCAGCATAAGCATTTTATTAAAAAAAAAAAAAAAAAACTTATAAGAGGACCTTTTATTAATTTTGCCCCCCTAAAATATTTATTTTGCCCTAATCGAACTGGTTGCTCTCTCCGTCTCTGGCATTCATCCTGATCCCGCACAGCCGCTTCAAGCCTCCAACCCCGTTTCTCTTCTCTGGCAAACCGCGAGCGAGAGATCGCCTTCGATGCCGATGGCTCTGCCTAGTGCCTTCCACCTTCATCGCTTCTTCTGGGGGTTCCACCTTTGGGCTTCGTCGCTTCTTCAACGCCGACGGGCGACGCCTCTGCCAGCAGGACTGCAGGCGTTAAATCCTCTATTCGGTATTCCACATTTCTTTTCTACTTAATATTGATAGTTCGAGTATGTATGATTAAAAGATGCTTTCAACTGTTTGTTGGGTGATTCCGTCATTGCTTGTCTTCATCTGGTCGACGGGATTTCTGGTTCATTTTTTTTCATCTTCTATAGTTTTGTTGGGTTATGTGGTTAACAGGCATCATTTTGCATTACTTCAATGTGTTGATTGGATTATAAGGCTTGAATGACTTGTCTATTGATTTATCTCTATTTTTAGTTAGACTTTTTCAATCTCCTCCTAGCACTGCCCAAAATTCACATGACAATTTTTGTCACCAAGATCTCCCTCTCAAAAATAAAAATGTTTCTAATGGTTGACGTTATTGTTGAAAACAATTAATTAAAGGAAAAGCCTCTTTTGGCTATGTTTTGGTAATTTACCTAATAGTTGCATCTTGACTGTTTGGTTTAGGTGGTGTTGTTAAGGAATTGGTTTGACCAAGTAAATTAGAACGTGTGTATTTACCTTTATGATTTTCTACTTAAAATTTAAGTGTGTGCAATTTTAAATTTGGTTATTCTTCAAAATTTCCTCAATCAAAAAAATGGCGAAGCCTATTTTTTTTTTAATTTTGTTAATATTTTAATTTCCACTTCTGTCATTATTCCTGCACAATGTGTAATGCAATACACTTCACTTTCTTTAAATTTCCATTAATAGTCCTTATTAGGCAGCTAAATATGTATATTCGGAGCAGAAGGGATTGTTGTGTAAGCATCATGGCTTTGAGTTATTCAGTAAGTTTTTTTGTTTCAGCGCCCATTACGAATCATTAATGTCGAGTGCTTAGTTTGTTTAGAAGATGAAGGTGTGGGAACTGATTGCGAACGTTCTCATTCTCATTGTTTTAAAAGAGCATGGGTCCTTATCTTTCCATATCTTGCATCTTTTAATTACTTACACGACTGAGGTTTGAAGTGGATTTCAACCAAAAAAAAAAAAAAATTTTGATGTTGGTAACTTGGAAGGGAGTATGAATTGTAAATTTCAAACATTCAAAAAAGTGCGTGAATAGTATAAGATGTGTGAGGATATGAGCTACTATTCTTGTAAAAGGCATAATAGTTCGAAATTCTCTCTTGATAAGAGCTGATTCTTCTAAAATAGGTAATAGTCTCTCGCTTATGCAAGTTTGAGGGCTTTTGTGTTCATTTATAATTTTTATATGTATTTTGAACCCCGCCAGGGGGCACTGCTCCCTTGGACCCTGGCATATCTGCAGGGGCGCTGCCCTCTTGGACCCCCGGCATATCTGTGAAATCTCTACACTCCCCTAAATTTTAAGGCTGGTTCCGCCCCTGTCGCCAACTGCAATCGACGGAGTGGCCACGACCTCTTCACGCGTTGATATGAGTTTCTTCACTCACAGTTCTTCGGACAATCTCGCAAACTCCCCTCCGTCGGGTTCTCCTTCTCAGATTATCCCTAATACCATTCTTCATGTTTTAATTTTAAAATTTGTATGATCTTCTTTATACTATGCTTGCCTCTCAATTTTATGGCATCATTCAACATTATTGATTGTTATTGTTGCTTTAAGAGGTTAGCGTTTATTTTAATGGCTGAGTGGAGAAGATCTAATGACTGTTTCTGTGTTGATTTTCACTCTCCACTCACTATTTTGCATTCAAATTTTTTTTTTTTCAGTGATCATTCCCTGCTAATGCAATCTGGAAGCTTACTGTTGGATCCTTATACGTAACCCAACCTCTGTCACAAAAATGTTTCAAAAGAATGAGAGGGAGAAACTAGTTGAAAAACTCCATATACAAAACAATTGATAACTACCAGTAGAAATAATTGGAATATTTAAAAACTAACTTATGGCATTGTTTGTGATATTTTTTGGATTTCAGAGGATGATTTACTGATCAGTTAAATTCCACAAATGAATAGAGAAAAACAAACAAAAAATGTTCAATAGTTGAAATACAAAAGGATAAAACCTAAGTTAAAAAATCATCAATGTGTGAAGGAAGGAAACTTGAACAGGTTGGGATTGCCAAATTTTCAATGTCAACTTTCCTTTTTCATTTTTTAAAAGGGTAACTTTGCATCCAAGATTCAATCTTTTTTGTCGCTTCCATTTCATTCCATATGGATTTTCAGTTGGTAAACTTTCTTGTTCGATTATCTAAGTTTAGCTTTTGGTTTTATCGTTCATCTGTGGCGCTTGGTCCGAATTTTCATGGTCGGGGTTTTTCCCCCTGCTTCTAAACCATTATCTTCTGCTCATTCTCGCCTATTGTTTTATTAGTTGGGTGTTTATTGAATGGATCAAGGTCTCTTCTAGATATTCAAGATCACAGTATTGATTTTCATCTTCAACATTAAAGTTGCTAATGTCGCTGCCCATCCCCCGGGCATGAAGGAAATCACGGAAACCTATGAAAAAGTGTGCGAGCTAAACATTAAGAAATAATTCCAAAGAGTCAAAATATATGATTTGAATTATTTTTGTTTTCTAATGAGATCATCAGAGCATCCGAATTAAATATCAAAAATTAAATAAAAATTTAGAGTATCCACACACACAAACATTCTATACATGTTTTTTAATTGTTTAGTAGGCAAAATTGTTGGTTTCCTCTATATTTCTCAGGGCCTACTGGCTGAATGTTCTGTTTATCTAATTAATTTGCTGGTATCTATTGAAAAAACTGCATATTTGGATGGATCTGCTTAGCCCATAATAAGAGACAAAAACATAAGGAAAGAAGTAAAGCGAAGGTCTTTGAGCTCCTCGGCTTATAATTATGTAATACTAGAATGAGGCTCCCTCCATCGTATTATAATTTTGTAACTTTATAATCCAATGGGGGCATTATGTGTTTTAGCTTAATTACCCCTTTGCAATTACGGGCTTCTGCATCCTACCAAATTCTTGCTTCTTGTCTTTCTTTGACTAATTGGAATTCGTTTATGGCTCCTCTTGCATAGTTGCAATTTTACATTGCAAATTCGGCAACAAGATTGAGGATGCCTTAACTTCTTATTGACAGGGTTTATTCCATTTCTTCTTCTCTCATTATTTGATGAGGCAATTGGGAGATCATTCTATGAACTTCCAAGTAAATTACAGAACAAGCATAAAGAACCCCTGAAATCATTTCGTCCATACAATATAGTTCATAGAGGATCAAATGGTAAAATTTCTGAAGAAATAGTGGATGCTTATATGGTAAACAACCAATGACATTAACTATTGTTCCTGCGCCCAATTTTTAATTCAACTATAAGATTTCTATATGGATGTGCTTACTAAGGATATGTAGTATGATGTTAGAAATTTATATATTATTTCCTAAGTATATGAGAATTCCTTTATTTGCATTAAATATAATTTTCTTTTTAAAGCATCAAGTGTAAGCATCTTCCTTGTTTCATGTAGAGAGCTATTGAAGAAGGTGCTGACTTTATGGAAACTGACATCCTTGCTACTAAGGATGGTGCATTGATTTGTTTTCATGATTTACATCACTGATATTGCTGATCATAAGTTTTTGGAGGAAACTATACCTTATAATCGAATTAACACTTGATCACCTCCTTTAAAAACAATTAACGAGTTATCCTACTTTTGATATTTGGTGTTTTTCTTTGTGATCATATCCCTAACCTGTTGATATGGTTTCTTGATTTGGTTATCCCATGAATGAAGTCAGTTCTAAGGGTGTAATAGGATTCTAGTTGTCAACTACTTCAAAAAGAATGCGTCCTGTTGTTTGGCTAAGTGATTTATTGCTAGTTCTTCTTGGTCTAAAGTAAGACCTCATTGTTTGATATTCTTTCTGACTGGAATTGCTTTTGATGCACAACAGGACATACTGTGCTGAGATTGCACACAATGTTTACACCAGAAAACGCAAGGATATTGTGGAGAGAGCAGCACAGCTTGATATAGTAGTCACCAACAAGCTTGCCAGGCTACGCAGCCAAGAAGATGAGTAGTGAACTTCAGTCATTTGAATTTATATTCCTGAAGTTTTAGAACTTATTATTATCCTTTGAATCAGAGTCAGATCTTTTTTTTTTTTTTTTGCTTTGTTAGAAGATTGGCTTTCTGTAGTTGCACTCTTTGAATTTTATCTTCTGTTGAATATGAATTGTTCTCAATTAAAAAAAAAAGTTCATGTTTATTGGATAAAGCAAATATATTTCTTACTTCATTTGAAACATGATACAAACTTGGCTGTTTTTTTATTAATTTTGTTTTCCTTACCGATGAACATTTTTTTATAATTAAAAAGCTTTAAATTCAGTATTTATTTGTAGATTGTTAACTGTTAATTTTGTTGGCAATGATCAGCATCCTCAAGATAGCATAATTGGCATTGATGAAGAGGCTTTAGAAAGTAGAAGATACCAACGTCTTCATGCTAAAAAGTCAAATTCTTTGCATAAGAAGCTATTAATCAAACATGAACATTTGAAGATGGTAATGGGCATGCAGGGTTGTTCATGGCGTTGTAGCTAGAGATTACAACATGTGGGAATAAGGCGGCAACTTTTACTATGGGAGTGAGATTCCTTGTCAGACAAGCTGTTAATGCGACAACCTTCATAGTTGATGACCTTCGCAATGTTCAACTATAGAAGTTATAGTTGATTATTTTGTAAACATTAAAATTTTAGAATTGAGATTTCAGAGATTATATTTTGTTTTTTTTAATTGATGAATGTATTTTTAAAAAGTATATGAATGAATAAAATTTTTATTTTCTTCTAGCAAATTCTTGTTTACTACATTGAAGAATGATTTTTTTTTTTGTTCATTACTTGTTATTTTTGTTGCCTCAATGTAACAAAATTAGTGCTTTTTATTTAATATGTATTTTATATGTCTAATTAATGAGAAGTAATTAGATGTAATAATATCAAAGAGTGATTGATTAATCTTAAATGTTTTAGCAAAGGTATAATAATTAAATAATCAATAAATTTTACTAAATATGACTAAAATTGATATGCATTAATAACCACATTTCATGAAATTAAAAGGGCTTGTGATTTACTTGGTTGATCTTTTTTTTACCAATTTTTATTTTGGTCGCTATTAACAAATGTGAAAAATAAAATTAATAATTAAAATATTAAATAGCATCCAAAGAATTAATCATTAGCGTCAAAAAAATGGTCGCTAAAATGTACCATGTTAGCGACCAATATTAATTGGTGGTCACTAATTAATTTAGCAACCAAAAAAAGTTTTGGTCGCTAAAAGGCTCAGCGACGAGGCTACTGCGACAAGCCAGCGACCCAAAAATTTTTGTCGCTATTTGTTTTAGCGACCAAATTATCTTTATTAGCGACCAATTTTGATGGTCGCTATTAACCTTTCTTCTTGTAGCGTCATCAATCCGTGGCGTTGTGATGACCATAATGACAATCATTGACCAACGCTCGTTGAAGAAAAAAGTAATAGATCTAATAATGCTTTGATACTCATTCAAAAACACATGATGGAATCGGCTGCTTCAGCCGAGGATTAAAGCATCGCTGGCGCCGAAGAATGTTGTCAAAGCCAGCGGCCACTTTCCGTCGATGTACACACCGTCCAACGCTCGCACCCCAACTTCAAAGCCCATTTCATGTACACACCGTCCACCTCGCAACACCACATTTGCCTTGCGTAAGAAATGGGAGACGATGCCAATGAGGACTGCGCCCTAGCCTTTATTGGCGAAGGATTCTTGATGCAGAGTACAAGACTATTTTACCGACTTGAGACTATACTAAACTATCTTATTTACTTCATGTTACATCTTTGCCTTTTTCTTTAACGAAAGTTGCTTATTTGAAAGGATATATATATATATATATATATATATATATATATATATATATATATATATATATATATATATATATATATATATATATATATATATATATATAGTCAAAGAGAATAAGATTGTAGAAGATAATAAGAGTTTTAACATACATCAGGTCTAAAGTTATTATAGTTACATATATAACATCTAAACTATAGCATTTAATTTTCTACCAACTAAACTTCATTCCAATAATCTAAAATACAACTTTCGTTAACTACCGTCAAAACCCCTCCCCAACCTGCGCCTTTCTTGTTCCCTTTGCCTAGGGGTATCATAATCGGGTTTCGGGTCGAGTTCAATTCAAAACTGGAGCTGACCCATGTTCGTACGAGTTGACCCTAAACCGACCCAATTTTTAAAATGGGTTGAAAGCTCTGACCGGACCCTGCTTGTCGGGCTAATGGGTTGACTCGACCCGACATGGTAACCCAAATTTTACTGAGTCAAGTCACTCGAGAGAGAACTCTAGGATTCATTGAAGAAGAGGTCAATCTCTAACCATTTAGGGTAGCTAACGAGATTTTTGACAATGCAAAACATATATCGTTCACTAGACTTGGCTTCCACTTGCTTCACTCGAACCTCTTCGGAGCTGACATAGACCTGTTAATCGACATGCTAGTACCGTGGAAATCAACACTTTTTAGTACTCTCATTGTCCACCAGCCCACACCCATCTCTACCTGTCATTCCTTTGATAGCCCGCGCTCAACTCGCATAGTCATACAGTGATTTACTAAGATTAAAAATTAAGATAAAAAACTTAGAATTAACTTACAAGTGACTTTTCACTTCATCATTAGTCAGCCCGTCAACCTTCATCAGTTCTCTGATATGTTTTGGAGTTGCTACTACAAGAGAAAAAAGGCAACACTGCTTTAATTTGATTTAGTATTTTAAATTTCTGAATAAGCAAAAGAGCTAGTCGAGTTTTGCTACCTAGCTCCTTTGAATCTCAGAAAGGTACAATTCTAATTCAATTAAAGAGGTAGAAATAAAAGCTACACGCTATAAGCACCCCCAAAAAATATATTTTTTCTTCAGATAATGATAATCATACACTAAAGGAGGATACTGTATGAATTCAATCACCACCCTTGAATTTCAAATTCCATTTCAATCTTAGTAGCATCACTAAAAACCACAAGCCAACAGCCTTAAAATTATTACTATTATTATTTTTTTCTGATCATTACACATCAAAGTAAAAAACTTTTAAAGAATTCAGTCACCTTTACATTTCACTTTATGAACAAAATTATCATAACATTCCAATCTAACCTTGCGCACCATCGAGTTGCTAAAGAGTAATGATGAAACGGTAGTGCAGCTCCGGTGACCAGCACTGCCGTGCTTTCCTCTGTGGATGTTGCTGATACTGCTGCTGTGGCAGCAAGCCTAGCTGGTCATTTCCAATGGAAGAGGATCCTAATTTCACTGCCTTTGAGTTCAAGCCACTGCTGTGATTGTATTCTTCCATAGCAACGATGATAGGATCTGAGCAAGTAACCTGGATTGGCAAGGGCACGAAGGAAAGATTCAACAACGAGATGCTTAGCTTCTCATCTTCCTTCCTAGGCGCGGCGCACAGCTTTGAACGGTAGAAATGCGCCGCTACTTTTGGATTCCAGAGACAGAGCATCACAGTCCCTCCGACTGTGGGATCCTTCATCCTTCTTCTGCTAAAATCCCACAAAGCCAATCCTTTTCAGAAATAGCAAAGAAGGAAAATGAGGGGGAAAATGATCAATACTTAGATGAGCACCTCTTGGGAATCTTCCTTGCAATCGATGTTTTTATAGCTCAAATTATCGCTCCAGAGCTGAGCTGAGCTCATCCACTCCATCTTCTCCTTACTCACCTCCTTCAAATTTATTGATTTCTTCTCCTCCTTGTATTCATTCAATCTGGTTTTGAGTGGAATAAATTCCTCAAGAACACACAGTCATCACACGCCCCCGCTTTAGCATTGATCCATCTCCAGTTTCAGCCCACCGATCACTAAACCCTACCAATTCCACAACCATCAAAATGAGAAAAAAAATCTATTTTTTTAACAAAAAAAAAATAATGAGTTGAATATAAATATGATTTGAGATCGAAAGTACCATCAGCGAGCATAAGCATATATAGAGGGAGTTCTCGCTTAAAAGCTTTGATCTTGCCATATTTCCAATAATATAATTCTAATATGATGGTGTTATTAATGTATATGTCAAATTACTGTAAATACAAATTATTTTAATGCCGATAAATGAAATCACACAAGGAATCATTATACATCAAAATGACTCATCACTCATTTATTATTTCCTATTTAAGTTCCCTTATATTTCCTTACATTTATACATTTATTTATTCATTATCAGTTTATCATATACATATCACTGAGAAGATAAACACCAACCTAAGAAAATTCAGTGATTTCTTGTAGAGTCATCACTATAAGGGCCCATTGACACTGGCTAGCCAAAAACCAATAGGGTTATACTGGCATACACATAATAAAAATACTACAATTATTGTTATAAATAACCAACCTGGTTACATATTTCGACATGACAATCATAATTTATATGATCAATAAGATTTATAACAGGAGTATCATTTACTACAATAAATAAAATGAATATGTGAAAGGGTACCGTTCAGCCGAGGAAAAAATGCAAAGGGTTATATGATCGCACTACCCCGATGGATGAAACGATCATAGGCCTTCATACTCTTCACAAGCAACCCAATGAAAAAGCAGATTAGATCGCACATACAATTAACCATTGAGGATATTGGCTCTCGTCAATGCACCCCGATAGATAATAATATGTATGACCTGATCGAAACAGCGTGTTTCCCCACCCAATACATAAGCTTTAATAGGAATTATTTGATGGTGGAGTTCCATTTCCCATGGACGTAAGCCCCTATGTTTAATTACATCTCAGGCCGAGGCTTGAGAATAATCTTGATTAAGGATTCAGCATTATTCTTTCAGGAAGGGGATTGGTACAAAGGGGAGACTAATAAATCCTAATCAAAGGAAATGAAATGGTTCAAAGTGGCTTAGTCAACACATACTGCTCAAATCCACACTCTAAGGGATTAAGGTACGGAGAAGAGAGTAGAAAAGGGAAACAGCGCACTCAAAGCATGCAGAGGGGAATGATGGAGGTGGCATCATCAATGTGACACGTATAGGTAGGATTTATAGCCCCTGAAGAAAAGAGAACTTACCCACCGACGAGTCATATTATGAGACACCAAATGTAGTAGCCTTAAACCCTAAATCTAAGGTGGGTTTAGTGTTCTACACCCAATACTAACACATGTGTCCTAGATAATGCATCTGGGCTTATATCATGCCTAAAAAGAAAAGCCAACTAACCACCTAAATAGATGAAATCCATGCTATCTAGTCTTTATGAAAGATGGATAGGTAGGTTGAGTGTGTTTTAGAAGTAAGATCGACATCTAGATAGTTTCCAAAGTAGCATTGGACTTATGTAGGGTGAATGCTGCTAGAGCTAATGTAATTAAAATTTTAATTTAATGAGTTTATAATGCAATGCATGCTAGTTAAAAGGTCTAAATCAAGTATGCATAGAATTTTAAAATAGGCTTATAGAAAATAATTTTTAGAAAAAGACTCGGCATCCCCAGGTCCGACACCTCATCCTCATAGGTTAGATTATCTGGACTCTACCCGCTGGTGAGGAAGTGCCTTATAACAAGGAAGGAGAGAAATGCAATAATATGCATGCGTCCCCGAATGATTATCGCTATTCCCTAGGTCATTAGATTTCTATGTTACTTAATTCCTAAAATATTAATTTTTAGTTACGGGTAGAAAAATTTTCTTAGTACTTAAAGTACCTAGCGAGATCACGCCATGCACATGCAAGAAGGAAACCTAAAAAAGCATGGTTAACATAATTTCAATTCTCAAAGAAATGCATCTAAATTTCTGATAAATAAGAAAAATTATGTTAACTTATGAAACTATTTATGGTAATTGCAGGTAAAATTAGAAATTTTAGTCTTTCGTTTAGGAATTACAACCCATATAGTTGTTATTCAGTGAATTCTTAATGGAGAAATCAAGGAAATTATAAAAATGAATAAGTGTAAACCTAATTAGGGGTGTAAACGTGTTGAGTCGAGCTCGAGTCAAGGGGTGTCAAGCTCAACTCGTGAGAAAAATATCAAGTTCAAACTTAAGTCAAGCTCAAAAGTTGAGTTTGACTCGAGTCATTATAACGAGCTCATCAAGCCGCTCGATTTCGCACCCAATTTTCATTTTTCAACCCGGTTTCAATTTTCCTGCCTAGTTTTCATTTTTTTGCTCTATATTAATTTTCCTGCCTAGTTTTCACTTTTAAATTATATATATATATATATATATATATATATATATATATATATGAAAATTTCACTTTTAATAATAGTTAAAACTATAACATTTATGAGCATTTATTAGCACAGGTGGAGAGCTCGTATTTTTTAAACTTTTAAATGTATTAAAAATATTAATAATTAAAAAAAATTAAATATTAATTCGAGCTGGTTCGTGAGCTCACGAGCCGAGCCTCATCAAGCTCAAACTCGACTCGTGAGTTCGATAAGTTTGAATTGCGAGCCTATAAATGAGTCAAGCTCGAGTTAGCTCGTCTCACTAACACTCCAAAACTTAATAGAAAGTAGTTATATTGTGGAAATAAGGTTATGGACAATAAGAGAAGGAAAACCGAAGTTCGTTCTAAAGAAGAAAATGAAAGAGTTCCAATCCCTGTAGCTGCAGAAATAAAATAGAATATAGAAAAATAGAGGAGCAGAAGAAACCAAGAAGAAGAGATGAAGATCTGAAGATAAACAAAGTTATATTTTTGCTATCTTTGTATATGTAAATGCATAGTAAATGACCATTATAAATGCATAGAAATGATACAAAGTTCTATTATAAGTAGTAAGGCCATTGACATTCCACTCTAAGGACGAGATCTGCAGTTAGCTTAAAGTGGCTAAGATTAATGCAGTAAATGGTGATTAGCAGAAATAACAAAGAGGTGGATAAGTGGCAGTAAAGTGGTGGTTGACTGCTAGTATAGTTTAATGGAAGACACCGATTTAAATAGGTGTTAAAATCTAATATAATAGAGAACATATTATGTAAATAATGAATAAAATATAAATATTGTAAATCTAAGTCACCATGAGAATTTCCAACTTCTAGCAATGAAATATAAGATCATATTGGTTATTCATAGATCGAAAGAATAATGATTTTTTTTTTTTCTGAAAGCTGAGAGTGAATATTAGTCCGGCATTCTCACTTGGAGAGAAGAGGTAAGCAAAGGCATTAAATGCAATGAATTGATTTTACATGCCTAGAACTTAATTTAAAAATCAATATAGCATATAATATAATTAATTAACATTTATGTTATACTCATAAAATATTTTTTTGACCACAATTCAGTAGGAACTAAAGTAAACTAAGTAAATTGATGATTTTGATATCAAATTACCATGTTAAAATAAATTAAAAAAATAATTATATGTGTTTGTAGATATTCGTTATATCAGAAGTAGAAAAGTAAATTATAAATTATGCAATACTTTAATTTTCAATTATTGATTAAATTCAAAATATTTTTGCATAAAGAAATAAAGTAATCTAATAACTAACTGAGTACAATAACCCTCCTAAATAAGAAAAGTTAAAGATAACATCTAAAAAATGACATAATCCAATAAAATATTGCATTCAAAATTGATTATCTAAAATAAAATTGAACAAAGGATCTTACAATTTTTTAGTTAACTCCAATATCTCGAATGGTTTTGTTATCTTTAAGTACTTGAAAAACCATTTTACTTGAGAAAAGCAAAACTTAACATTCACTGAAGAGATAATAGTAATTAGAGTGATAAAATATTATATTATATAACATGATAGCTTTATTTATTTTTTTTTTTTCATGTTATTAGCATTTAATTAGTCATGTTAGTAAAGTAATAGTCATAAGCCATGCATGGCTCATGTAATGAAAATTTTATTCAAGTTTTTATGGCTTCATAAACACACCAAATGCATGAATGAATGCAATAGTTTATGTATTACGAGCATTCTGATCATCACAAATTAATGAGAATAAAGCTAGCTGACACTCCTTTCCATTTTCATTTTAGCAAATTCATTACCCTCTCAGTTATTCCAGCCCACTTCCTTCACCGTTGCGACTGATCACCACCTTATTATTATATTGGTAGCTCTAAGAAAGAAGCAGTTTGACTATTTTTTAAAAATATAGAAATATTCAATTTCATGAACTAATTCAACAACTTCCATGTCATGTCACTAATACTGATATCCTGATGAAGCTAAACAGTAGGTTTTAGAAATATTTCAAATGTTCATATGTAATTTTAGGGTATTGGTGTATTGTGTTACTAGTTCAATTTTATGTGATTATTCATGTATATATTTGTATTGGAGCCAGCTAATCAATACTAATCTGCGAATGAAGGTGATTCATGCTAACCAAAGATATGCATTTTTATATTATATAATGATTTCTAAACTATTTGTGTATTTGCCTTCACATTTCAATAGGGTTTTAGAAGTGCTTTATTTTTTTCTGACTGCAGTGGTTTAAAATGCCACCAAATTAATTGCAGCAATTTAATGACTGTTAGAATTTTTCTGTATTTGTATTCGCTAGAATGAATTATTGCAGTGGTTTAGAAACTGCTTTATATTTTGGACGTAGCAACGATTTTAACCATTTTTTAAAAAATAAATAAGAATACTATTCAAATATAAACGAAATGAATATTATCATCATATAAATCTTATGTCCAACATGTAAAAATTAAAAGGAAATAACATTATAAGTAATGAAAGAAATTGTTAAGTACTTAGAAGGATACACTAATCATACATAAAAAGCAACAAACAAACAATTTGTTTTATAGGGTTAATTGAATGCATCTCAAAGGGACATACTAATAACATTCAAAAAAGAGATATTTTAAAATTAATACGATTTTCAAATCAAAATCATTTATCCTTAAAATTTCAAAGTTTCTATAGGTCATTCACATTTTGGCTTACAAAAACATACTCCAAATATAAATTCTCATCTTCTAGCATTAAACCTTCCTTAGCAAGCATATCACAAGTATTCATCTATATTAAATAAGATAAAGTTAGAGCTTAACATTCTCGTTTTACCAACCACTTATGAAATTAATTAGCTTTACCCATTTTAGCTTAGCTTCCTAAGATGACCAAAATCCATCCCTATGTATACAATTGATTCATCATAATTATAAACAATTTAGTTTTGACTGTAAATTACATAAAGATTAATTTCCTTAATAGCTAGCAATTATAATCTAATCAAATGAAAATCATACCATCTCATGCTCTCTCCTAAAAAAGCTCACTTGACCCATAG
The DNA here is from genome assembly GCA_019514585.1 of Dendrobium officinale. Taxonomy (NCBI): domain Eukaryota; kingdom Viridiplantae; phylum Streptophyta; class Magnoliopsida; order Asparagales; family Orchidaceae; genus Dendrobium; species Dendrobium officinale. The sequence goes on from CM033684.1 coordinate 50,640,863, forward strand.
GGCGAGGGCACATTTTTTTTGTTTGTTTGCATTTCAGCATTTTTTTTCGCCTTCTCTTGCAATATATATATAATGATCATATTTTTTTTTCAATTTTTTTAGAAGAAATCATTAACACTTTTGATTCTTATTAATTTACCTGGTCCTTACTTTGTGACCATTAATTAATTATTAGCTAAACACTTCCATAATAATGGAGGTGGTAGCACCTTACCACTTTCTTAGCTGCACTTCGACAACTTTATCTGACTCAGGTTCACTTGATGAAGTGCCTTCTTGAGAACTAGCCTTGGTTTCTTTCAAAAAATATATTTGTTGATTCAAAATCTCCACCCAGCTTTAAAAGTTCTATTTGCAATGTTATGTTGGGCTATGATTGGGAAGATTTCTTCTTCTTCTTCTTTATTTGCTCGGTGTTTTTGTTAGTTATGGAGGTTAAAGGCTATTGGATCCTGATTTTTTATCTGGTTCGTCTTCTTTTCGGTCTTTCCGTGATGCCCTAGAGGGATCTTCTGCTTCGAAATCCTCTTTCCCTGACCTTAAAGTTTTGTCTTTCCGGGGCCTTCCTTCACTGTGGATTTCAGATTAGGAAGTGCTTGCCCTTGCTTTCTTTTTTAAGTTTGCCCTGGTCGGTAAATTTTTGGCTCATCGTCCGTCTTTGGAAGCTATTCGAATTTTTTTTTAATCTCAAGCTTAATGATGTTTTCTCTGTCACTGTTCTTAACTCTAAGCATATTCTAATTAAGTTGGAAAACGACTTGGATTACTGTCGCGTTTTTGCCCATCGCTCTTATTTCGTGAATAACTGTTTTATGAAGATTTTCAAATGGTCTCATACATTTGACATTGATGTTGAATCCCCTTCTATTCCTATCTGGGTTTTCTTTCCGAACCTTAGGCCACATCTCTTTGCACCGAGAATTTTATTTGGTCTTGGCACCATATTTGGTAAACCATAAAAATTGATCAGGCTACCTCCTCTGGTCGGCGTCCTTCGATAGCTCGAGTGTTGGTGGAATTGATGTTACCAAGGTGTATCCTGACAAAATCTGGTTGGGTTCCGAAAGCTTAGGCTATATACAATAAGTTATTATGGATCCCTTTCCTGATTATTGTTCACATTGCAAGTCTCTAGGCCACCTAAAACTTGAGTGCCCTTCCCTTCAGCCTCGTGTGATTGTGTCGCCTGTGGTTGAGGTGACTCCTGTTGCTTTGGAAGGTAACTTACCTGCTGCTGTACCTCTTGTAGTTCATGTGTTGTTGAGTTCGGATACTGGCAATTTGGCTGTGAATAATGACATTGATAGTTTAGGTGGTATTGGTTGTGCTTCTCTTTCTCCTTTCTACTCTAATCAGGTGGTGAGGCCTATGTCTGTTTGTGATTCCCCTATTTTTGCCGGTTTAGAAGCGGTGGAAATGTCTGTGGAAACTCAGGTGGCAGGAAATGCTAATGGTGTTGAGTTTACTACTATTCTATCCCCCGACACTCAACCTTTTACTCCTGTTGGTTTGAATTTGATTTCCAACTGTGTTTGTCATATCGTTGAGGGCCCTCCTCGTGAGGTTCCTTTGGTGTCTGTTAGATTTGCCCCCTTTGTTTTGGTTGGTCAGTCTTTAAATTCTGAGGAGTTGGTTGTCCCGGTTAAGTCTGCTGTCGTGGATAATTTGGATGAGGAAGTGTGTAAGGTGGTTGTTTCTGGTAACTCTAGTCCCATTCATAATGAACGTTTAGTGCTTAATGATTTTGTGGATGTCCCAGTGACTTTTATGGATCCTAAAAGATTAATGTATAATGTGAAGGATAACTCGGGCATTGATCTTAGAGTCCACCTAGACTGGCTTCATGATTACAGTTCTGAATATGAGTCTACTTCTGATTATGTGGAATCTGTTGGAGATGGAGATCCTGGTAATTCTTTCAATTTGTTGCGCGATAAACCACTAGTGCCTGCTGCTTCTCATGGTAGATCTCGTGTGAGGGGCAGGCGTGGTCGTTGATTGTTGGTTGTTGCAATGGTTTTGTTTTATTTTCCATTAAGTGTGGTTTCAGTTGCTGCAATGGTTTGCATTTGTGGTTGGTGGGTTGGCCGTTTTGATTGTTTCGATTTGGACAATGAGGAAGCAGCGAGTCTGCAAGCGTCGTGGACGGCCATGGTTGGTTGGCAACCTGGTTGCCCCTTCGATTTTGTTTTTTACTAGTGGATGACCCCGCCCTGGCAACCCGAAGCTAGTCTGAGTCCGTTGCTGTCACCCATAATCATTCTAATCTTTTCTTTTGTTTTGCTATTTTGACTGTAAGCATCTGATGTGGCCCTTTGAGCGGTCTTCTTTTTGTATACTTTTTTGTTCAATATATTTGGTGGATGCTTTAAAAAAAATGTTTGGCTATGATTCATCCTCATTTGGAAAATACAAATCCTCGTCTAAGCTATAGTCAATTAGCGGCATCATCAGACAAGATTCAGAAGCCGCTTCTTCAGCATATTTTTCTTTTGCTAGCATGTCTACAGTCATCGAAATAACCCAACAAGCTTTTATAGGAAGCATATCTTTCTCGGCTTCTTCTGCTTCATCAATTTTAAGTTCTGATATAAAGTCAATAAGCATAATAGGTCATCTCACAGTCTGGTAATACTCATCTAAAGTGTTGGTAACTTTTTGAGTTGACACACGCGTTGCTTGAATGGACGATTTTGCCCCTTTTTGTGTGTGGTTTGATTTGTAGGGGTTAATAGTCATGGAATAATTAAAGAAATTGCAAATAGTTTTGTTTTCCAAATGATTAAAGTGTTATCGTGCATGAAGTTCCCTTTCTGATTTAAATTATATTTTTAGTATATTATTCTATTATAGTCATTACTTGAAATAATTCCTTTACTTGAATATTCTAATAGCACAGACATATGAATATTTTTAGTGATACCATGGTAAAATCACAAGGAAATTACAAATCAACCAAATTGTTTGATGTAGAGTAACATAGGATATAGGCTTTGTAATGTTCATTAAAACATACAATTATGATAAGCAATTCTTAGTTTGATAGACCACAAATTAAATATAATGTTCACTATTTTTTATACAATCAAGAAAATACGATGAATCCATCCCAACAAGTTTCCCATTACATGCCTTAGAATTTTTTTATAACTATTAATTTCTTTGTAACTATTTGAACTTCTGAGGCACTTGATCTTGTGAGATTAAATGATTATACAAATCAAATCAAAGGCCTCTAAAGGAGAAACTTTCATTACATGATTTTTTTTATTTTTATTTAATATTGTACAACTTTTTGGGATTTTACTCTTTTAGATATGGTGTAAGACATTGAGAGAAATAATCTTCTTGCATCAGTGTGATGCCCATATATTTTTCTAAGGTGACTTTATTTTTTTATTCACTTTTTTGTTTGCTTTTATTTTTTATTTTAGTATAATTCATCAAGGTTGGATTTTGTTGTGCATTTGCAAATTATAACATGTTAGTGGTTCATGATTGTTTCAATTATGCATTAAATTTGTTTGATTAAATCAATCGTTAAACTATTATTTTTAGTGTGGATTCTTCACAATGTTCATTTTGAATCAAAAGTTGACAAAATAATATTTAATTAGTGGTTTTATTAATTCATGGCTGAGCTAGAAAATTCTTATAGCGAGGACTTAAATTATTTTTTCAAAAATTCTCTCAACTATTTTCACATAGGACCAGTATTTTTTTGAATTTATTATTTCAAAAAGATAAAATATTAAATAAATGATGATTTAGTACTTCTACAAGTAAATAAATGATTAATAAAATTATACCCGCTATAAAATCAATGTCTATAACTGGAGCCTCTAGTTTCAAAATTAATAGATAACATATATTATTTTTTAAGTGGTAAGACAAGCTCATTCCTCTCCTCCAAGAAACAATCACATGACTTTGTTATCCATCGTATCCTTTTTTTTTTTTGGTTAAAACCCACAGACGGGCTTACACGTTAATATCAGAAAAAGGTATAAGGTCCTTAAAGGGACCTTCAGCTCACTACTGCTCCGAAGAGCTACAATCAAAATCAAAAAGAAAACTAAGAGCCGGAGTTCCCTACTAAACCAAATTACAAAAGATTCTAATAACATTCTACGAGCCAAAAATAAAAGGGGAAAATTAATCACCATCAGGATATTCCTTCCATCCGTAAACGTACCCTGGACAAAACGAGCGCTAAGCTCCAAAAACATACAAAAAAGGCTTGCAAGGATACTGAAACAAAAATTATAGAACCAAAAAGTGTTTAAAGTAGAATGGAAAAGGATAAGATAAATGGTTAAACTCCCTGGGTGAAAAAAGTTCAGCTTGATTTTATACCAAGTGTTAAAATAGCCTTTGTTAATCCTAATTAAAAGTACCATTCATGTTGAGCAAAAGGTAGTTGTTACCCAAATACCAGACCCACCAATCCATCCAATACCACAAATCATAGCTAACGCCATCAGAAACAACACCATTAATTCCAATCATTCCTCGGGTTGCCCTTAATGAAAATATGCAAATACAGCAAAGTGGAGCTAATCATCTCAAGATTCAACCCCAAGGACAAAAATAGAACTATGCACACCATGAGCCATAAAATGAGAGCCATGAATCCAACACAGAGCATAGATAAATATAGTTCTATCCAAGCCAACAGCATCAATAACAACAACCTTATTGGAAACAACCACGGTATTACTCAGATTATAGGAAATGAAACCCAACCACATATCACTACCATCCGCCCAAAGTCCCAGCCAAACAATATAAGACATTTAAAATACTCCAAGACTTGTTCCCAGTATACCCAGCCACAATGAAAAGGGTAAACGTGAGACAAAACCCAGGGCAAAAATCCATTCTACCAAAATCGATGAAAACAGAAAAAGAACATTTTCAAGAATGAGATAAAACATTATGAGCATTGTCAACAGAAGTTAACACAGAAAAATTGGAAAAATCCAAACTATCAGCCACCACCATAGCAGAATAAACAACAACAAATGTCCAAAAAACAATAGAGTAAATATCAAAAGCTAAAAAACATAAAAAACCAGCAGTAAACACAGCCAACTCCATTAATAAAAACGAATATAAGGTAAACACAACCGATCCAATTTAATAAGCCCCTTGAATTCCCTGGGAAGAGAATGCTCATTAAAATCAAAGAAGCCAGTCAAAGAACTCCCAAGCTTAGCTAACCCATCAGCCACCGCATTACCCTCACGCATTATATGAGAAATATAGTAACTAATAAGAGAAAGACAATGCTTAATATCTCTAATCTTGTAGAAATTAGAGGGGTTAAGAGACGTTTTACCTTCAGTATAATGAATTAAAAGCATAGCATCAACTTCAACCCAAATATTGTAGAGGCCAAGAGTGAGACATAATTGAACACCATAGAGAAGGCTATCAACTTCAGCTTGGATAGCATTAATACTAGAAGAGGGACCCGCAAAAGCCGCAACAACCTTACCACTATAATCCCAAATAATGCCACCACATCTTGCATTGACATTATTATAAGAACCATCGGTATTAAGTTTGAAACAACCAACCACATGCAACGTCCAATGAGTCAACTTATCTTTTCTGGTGGTGGGATGAAGGTTCAGATTCAGGCCAAACTCATTGGCCACATGAATGCAATTCTTGAAAGATTCAACTTTAATTAAATTAGCACCATAAAGTTTAAGAATTTTATTCTTCACTTTAGAAATGACATTTAAATCATTCATCACCATATTATCATTTTTAGAAGCATTCCGGCTATCCCATAAATACCAACAGATAATAACAGGGATAATATTTCTAATGTGACCTTTGGTAGGAATCAACCAATATTTGAGAAGACAAGTAATCGAGTTATAATGAGTAGTAGAAAGGATATTTAAACATGTTGTCAAAGTGAATCCACACTTTAGTAGCAATCGGGCCATTGATAAACACATGATTCAAATTCTCAGTATGATAGCAACATTGACATTTAGAAACAATATACAAACCTTTTCTCACTAAAAGAGAGTAAATAATTGTGTAAAATTCTCCAAAGTAAAAAAGAGTAAGTAGGAGGAACACTTTCATTATCCATCGTAGCCTTAGATATAAAGAAAACTTGGATGTTTGAGCCGCCGGTGCTAGCCCCTCGCTAATGGTGAAGAATTGGTAAATGGGGATGTCGACATCGACTGTGCTATGAGGCATTGATGGTTTGATTGAATTCATACATCATGTGATAAATTAGTGTCATCCCTATCGGAGCCGTCATACCTCCCCGAGATGTGTATGAGAATTGACTTGGGAGATTTGCACCTCAAACACCATAATGATTTGCTTTTTGCATAATTAAGCCGCATCAACCTATGTTCATGAATTGAATAAAATAAATTATGGCAATACGAAACATATAAATTAAATTGTATGTTTAAAATTAGAAAAAAAATACTTACGTTTTTGGCACAAGGTAAGACGGAGAGTGCCTGAAATAAAATAAAAACTTTTTTAAGTTGAATAAAAAAGACCACGCTATACATGAAAATTTTCTATGTCCATTCTATTTTAACTTAATCTATCTCTTTACAAAATTCAGAAGCATGTAAATATTTTAATTTGGTAGGTTAGAAGTCACCTTCAAGAAAATTGTTGAGATGATTAGGTTTGGCTTTGTTGTAAATGAGGAGATGCCATGAAACACAATCTATTAGCAATCTTAATGAAGCAAGGCCTTTTTGATGGTTCTCTTGACTAACATTGTTCCATCAAGCTTCTCCACTCAATGTCACAAGATTCTGGAACGGAAGGCCTTAGAGTGTTGGCAACTATTCCATCTATTAATAATGCGTGTTGTTAATTTCATGTGATATTAGTACAACAAAAATGATGTGAGATAGAATGGTACATATAATTGTTTCATCAGGTATGTTGGCATATGACTCTTGGCCCATAAGAAGCTCCACATCACAATACCAAAAGAAAATATGTCAACCTAGGTTCATGATACAAATATTAAAAAAAATTTAAGATAAATACTTACTGATTTTTTCATGCATTTGAATTTTTATACATACCTATTTGGAGACAAAATTTATTCTTCCATTCATAAGCTCAGGTACCATCCAAGGGATTATTCCACGTGCACTGACACATGATATTAAGTTGTTACACTTCACTTCTGAAAGGCCAAAATCACTGACCTATAAATAAATTAATCCACAAAGAATTATCCATTAATATATTCAACCAATAAAAAATGATTCTAATTTCTTACTTGTCAGGCAGCCTAAGTAATGCTCGCATAAGATATGTGCATATTAATTTGCATAATATTATACATATCATTACAAAAAATGGAAAGAAATTATTATCTTTTGAAGCAACGCATAATTTTAGAAAATAATCATAAGGTATTAACTTCACTAGGTTCTTTTATCCTAATCTCTTGGTATATATCTTTTAAAAAATGAAATTCTGACATGTATTACAATTAATAAGTTACAGCAACAACATATTATAAAACAAAACAAAAAATAGTCATAACATATATACACAAAGATTTTCACGGATTGTTTACAAGAAAACATAAGAAATAATAAATCTTGAAATAGATACAATACTAAAAATGAATTAATACCTTGCATATTGGTCGATTAGGATACCTCAAGTTAACAAGCAAATTGTCACTTTTCAAATCAAAATGAATAATATTTTGATCGTATAGATATTCCATCCCAAAAGCCACATCTATGGCAATTAATAGGCGTTTCCTTTTATCAAGAAACATGCTTAAATTCAATATATAATTTATCCATTACAATGAAAAAAACATGAGTAGAAAGTAAGATAAATTTGTGGTGCAAGGTGCATTAAGCTAAAATAAAGAACATACTCACTATAGTTTATAAGTGCACTTCGTAGTGAACCGTTAACCATATATTTAGTGATGGCTGCAAAAGATCCCTCAGGGCCATCTCAAACAATACCATAAAATGCTATAATATTTGGGTGGTGCAAATTAGTAAGAATGAAAATTTCATTCCAAAAGTCAGCTCTCTAAGAATACAATAGACAATGACATATAGTTAGAATTTCAAGAATGAGATGATATATATATATATATATATATATTTGCATTTGAAAGACATACTGTCCGTTCTCGTAGCCAAGATTTTCTAGCAAAATATATATAATGGATATTCTTTATGGCAACATCAGCTCCTCTCCATTTACCATGATAGACTGCTCCAAAGGTTCCTAAACCTAGCACTCGCAACGCATCAAGGTCGCAATTCTTTATTTTCTATAAAAATATGGAATATCTTTAAAACTAAATAATATATTTAAACTAAATATTTATATAATTCTTATGTATCATATATATTATATGTAATGTGTTTCATATATGCCATAGGATTCATGTGAATTCTATATTCTTATACCAGTCTTATCAATCATGTCACGTACATGTATCAATCATGTTCTGTATCATGTTTACCATATCTTGACATATCAATTGTGCAATTTATCATATATACAAGATAGGACATCTAATTACCTGTGATATGAGACTGATTTCATAGCTCATTTACCTGTATCCAGTCATGCAGAGGAGCTCCGTTTTTCCTCTTTAGTTCTTCTTCCTCATCCTCATCCGAAATGAGGCACATGATCCGCTCTTCAATCTCCATGTAGAAACTTTCGTTGTCTTCTTCACTTAAGTTTCTCTTCATGCCAGAAAAATGGATTGAAGGCAGGTAGTACTTGATAGGATAACAACACGGGCCAAACTCGACTATTATGGGAGCAAAATGGAGGAGCAATGATATATATTTGTTTGGGACTCTGAAATGGTGAGAAGGGGTGCGTTGTGGATGAAATGACAAGTAAAATATTTTTCCAGGTAATTTATTAAGGGAAATTGTGTGACGAAGGCAAATGAACAATTGGAAAGGAAGATGAGATGAACCTTCGTGGATGGAGACCTTTAGGTTTGCGGGGAGAGAAGGATTAAGGGACTATTATATAGTTGATTGAAGCACTGATTCTACTCGTTCAACAAGATGATGAAGGTCATGATCAAATTCTTCCATGCCTGAATTTGAATAATCAAACATAACAAAATTTTATTAGCATATTTTTATTTCAATTAATAATAATAACTATATATTCATACGTCATACTTTTACTCTTATAAAACTATATACAAACCTTGTATAGGTCTAAATTGTCCAAGACTTGAATCCTTCATCGATGGGCCAAAAATATTTTGAGGACAATGATTATGAAAGATTGAGTATGAATCAGATGCCTCAAGAAATTTTTATCCGTATAATTGATGTTGTGGTTGTAAAGAACTCACTTGATCAAGCTGACAAAGGATATAAAAAAAGTCAGATTTGATTGAGGGTTAATTCATATCGAATAAAAATTATATTTTATTACATATTTTAAAGTTCAAATTTTGCCTTTTTTTTTTGCATAGCAATTAACGTTGTCACTTGTTATAGTTTATTTTATTGGCTTAATTCCTTGTCGAAATGCTTAGTATGGTTTTATTCTATGGTCTTTGGTTAAAATATATTTTTGCACACAGATTTTACTTTCCATCGTAAAATAAAAAAATCTTTTGAGTTTCAAAAGTTACTGCTTTATTTGGTTTTAAGAAAATTTTGATTATATATATATATATATATATATATATATATATATATATATATATATATATATATATATATATATATATATTCATGCCATAGTAAAACAGATTCATATTTTGTGCAATAAAGGCTTTATTTTTTGGCCAATTTATAAAAATAAGTCTATTTTAAGATTAAATTAGCTTAGGATGCATGTAATTGGAAAAATCTAAAAAGGAACAAATATGAATTTTAATTATCCAGTTTCAATAGAATCATGAGCTTCATTATCTGGTTTCTATTGAAACCGAAACTTTATCATCCAGTTTCAATAATCATATTTATCAGTTTTAATTAAAAAAATCATTAAGAAAGTGATATTCTATATACTAGCTTCTTAATAAAATTTTTTCCCCTAAGAAACTAATACCAGTTTCTATACAAGTAATATTATTAAAATAAATTAAATTTAAATTATTACTTGTTTTTACAATATGCCAATTTATTAAATGTTTTTAAACTTTAATATAAAGTTATAAAATTTAATATTAAATTTTATAAAGTTATAAAATGTTTTTAATTATTAATTATTTAAGAAAAAAACTAAATATTTAATAATCTTTTTAAACATTAATATTAAATTCTAGTTATAATTTTTTTCTTATATTTTATTTAAAATATTTAAGTTATATTTTATAAATTAGTGAGTATAAATTTAATTTTTTATTAAATATTTAAAATATATATATATTTTATTTAATAATTTTATTTTATATTTTTAATTTATTATTTTATAAAAAAAAATTTTAATAAATAAATTACAAATAGGTTATATATTAATAATTGAAATGTAAATAAAAAAAAAGTAAAATTATTAATTGACTTTCATTAGGGTTTATTAGGTAAAAAAATAATAATTAAAAAACCGGAATATAGAGTACCCCTTAAGGATTTTTTTTTTAATTAATACTTGTGAACAAAATACCGATTTCTTTTGAAACAAAATAACGAAGTTCTAGTTTTCATAGAAATTAGAAATTGGATACTGAAGTTTTAGTCTTTATTGTAACATAATTAAAATATGTATTTGCTCATTTTTAGATTTTTCCTTTAACATCCTCCTTAAGCTAATTAAACTTAAAATAGGTTTTTTTTATAAATTGACCTTATTGTTTTACTTTTGCTATTTGTTAGGTCCAATTTATAAAAAGGAGCATGTTTTAAATTTAAATTTGCTTAAGGAGCATGCTAAAATTAAGATTTCATAAAAAAAGGATAAACAAATTCTAGTTTCTTAAGAAACCAATTTTTATATTGCAGTTTCGGATTAATCCCGAAAATTAGAAAAGGAAAATTGGAAAATTGAGATATTTACAAATTTTCTAATTAATCCGGACATTGAAATTCCAGACCTTGAAATAAATAGTAAATAATATTAAAGAAAAAAAGTTTATGAAATTTTAATTACGCCATTTTTTAATTATAACTTATTAGCATATTTTTTAATTTCAAATTTAAATCACCTTTCGGTTATTTGTTAAACTTTAAGTAATAACTAACTTTAGATAAATTTAATGTCATTTATTTATTTAAAATTTTAATTAAAAATAAAAATTAAATAAAGTTTTATTTAGTATCACGTTTTTTACTGGTTTTATTTAAAAAAAAAACATTAACTTTTTATTATAATTTAAAATTTAAAATTATATATATGAATAAAAAATTTTAAATAATTAAAAAAGATATAAATGTAAAATAAAATATAAATAAAATTTTAATTTATTTTTTATTAAGAATTTAAAATAATTTAATTTAATTTATTTATTTTTTTAAACTATTAATTTTTTTGTTTTTTAAAATAAGACTTTTAATTTAAATTAAATTAATTTTTTATAAATTTTAATTTAAGTTTCAATTCAAATTTATTTAGCTTTTAATTTAATTAATTTTTTTATAATTTATATAACTTTTTTTAAATTAATTGAAATAAAATTTATAAAAAGTTAGATAAATTTAATTTTAATTATTTATAAATTTATAGTTAAATAAATTTAAAAAAATTAAGTAAAATTAAATTTAATGTTACTTATTTATAAAGTTATAATTAGAATAACCAAAAAATATACTAAAAAGTTATAAAAATTTAAAAGTTATATGGAAAAAATTAAATAATTAAAAGTTATAAAAATTTTAAAATAAAAAAAAATGTTCAAAACCGGTAAATTAAAAGGAAAAATTAGAAAATATAAAATTAGTTTTATTTTATTTTTAAATCTCTTAGAAACCGGTGAATGCAAAACCAGTTTCTAAAGAATTTTTTTTTTATAACAACCGGTGAATACAAAATCGGTTTCAGTAGATATCCGGTTAATAGATATCTTTCTTAGGAAATAAATTTTTTTATTAATTAAAATGTGAAATGTATTATTGGTTTCAATAGATAATGAAGTTCAGTAGGTTTTTTTTGCTAACATGCTTCTTAAGTTAATTTAAACTTAAAACCGTAATTATATAGTTAATTTTCATCCATAATCTTTTTTTTTATTAGTATTGCTACATTTTAAAAAATATATAAAATAGATCTATTTTAATGATGACCCAATTAAAAGAAGGAGTTATTTATATATATTAGAAATGACATGAATTTGTATAATTTTCTTGGGAAGAGTTAATCTGTTTTCATTGTTTTAACAAGTGAATAAGAATAAATATATATATATATATATATATATATATATATATATATATATATATATATATATATATATATTATATATATATATATATATATATATATATATATATATATATATATATATATATATATATATATATATATATATAATGTTGAGTAGTACAATGAACCTGATGACACTCTTTGTAAGAAGGTAAAGCTTGTGACACATCATATTGTGGGTTGACTATCTAAGCAGTCAAATTTGTTTCACCAATAATATTTAAATTACCTGAACATTTAAGATGCTCGGGCATTGAGATATCATAATTTCTTTAAAAAATCTATTCATGATGGATTGAAAGATGCCAAATTGACATTATGGAAAAGAATGATAAGAGAAATACCTTTAACGATGAACTCATCACCTCTGACATCTAAATGCAGAGTGGAGGTAACGCCTTCTATGTTGTCTTTTCGGGCATTAGCATCAGAAGTTACTTCCACAATGTGACTCGATTCTCTATCATTGAACTCAGTCAAAGAGTTCTCCATGTCATATGGGGGAAAGCGGAAGATAGCTTGAAGCTTAGTGGATTCATATTCAGAGGCCTCTAATAGGCAGTCACACTCATCTATCATATTATTCAAGTCTTCATACGATGTGATGGAGACGAGTGTGTGGAGGTCTTGTTCAGAAAGTTTGTAGCAGATGACGACATGGCCGCCATATGTATCTTCCATCTTGCAATAGAATTCCAACAGTGTTATATTATGAGGGAAGACCATTATACGTGTTCGTCCTCCCACATAGTGTAAGGCTCCATCGCTAAGATGTGGCATGAGCTTGCCACCGAATATGCAGCAGAGTTTCATCTTGTGGGATGATTGGAGATTAGCTATCTGTGGGATGGTGGTGGCAGAGGGGTTCCGGTTAATGTTCAAGGGGCCAACAACTATTGGAAAGAAAGGGTATTTAGATGTGGAAGAATTGGAATAACTGAAAGAAGATGAAATAGAGATGAGAGAAACTCGATTTGAGGCTCATGCAGGTATTTCCGAAAAAATTGCAACAAACAATTCATTTTGGCGGTGGAAGTGGATTTTCAGGAAGGAAAGAGAGGTGAAGTGGATATTCGGTGACAATGAGGAAGTTAAGCGTGAAAGATGAGAAGATATAGATGAAGTGAAGACAAGAAGAAGCTTAAACGGATACTCGAAGCTGAAGGAGGAGCCTGCGAAATCCTTCTTCCGAAAATATTAAAAATCGGCGAAGATTAAGACGCTCCATCCTTCGAAAGTGACGATCACGAAATAGGCCGTCTTAACTGATTATCATTGAAGCGGATGTGGCTCTTTGGGCTTTTAGCAATTTGAATAATTGAACATTGTTGTATTTTAAACATTTGAATTCCTCGATCTAAGCCTACTTATTATCCCTAGCTACTTTAATATCGAAAACATTGAACAGGTAAAGGATAAACCATAAAAATTTTTAACTGAACTAAAATTATTTATCCGTAACTCTCCATTAATGACTGATAAAATTACCTAGTTTTTCTTAATTTATAATTAAGATATAATCATTATGACTAGGTATTTAATCCAGAGGTTTTTTCTCGAATGATCCTATTTTCTCGATTGATTTCAATAACATGTTTAAAGTGGTTGCTTTGGTTATTTGAATCTTGGATTTGTTGAGATTATAAACAATGATATATTCAAATAATAAACTAAGATTAAATTTAAAACATAATTATAATTTAATTTATCATATTCTAGAATTTAATTTAACTTAAGAGAAAATTCTATAAGATGGTGGTGAGACCTGCAATGCTTTATGGTGCCGAATGTTGGCCATTAAAAGAGAAGCATAATACAAAGTTAAGTGTTGCAGAGATGAGGATGCTTAGGTGGATGAGTGGTTTGACGCTTAGAGATAGGATACGAAATGAGCATATACGTGAAAAGGTTGGAGTAGCTCCAATGGAAGATAAGATTAGAGAGAGTCGCCTTAGATGGTTTGGTCACATTAAATGGATGCCTTCCGATGACCCGGTTAGGAAAGTTGATGTATTAGATTTGGCTTATGTTAAGAAACGTAGAGGTAGACCTAAAAAGACTTGGTTAGAAAATATTAGAAATGATCTTTCTTTATTCGATTTAGATAAGAATTTGACTTTTAACAGGACACAATGGGGAAAAAGGATTCATGTAGCCGATGTAAAGAAGCAGTTACACCTTATACTTCTACTAGCCTTATCGTTTCCTTTATTTACAACTTTACTGTAACTCTGTTATAAATACCGTTGTACATTTAGACAATACATACAGATTTAATAACATCACTTTCCTGTATTCTATTCGCTCTTGCTGTTCGTTCTCTTTCCCTTTCTTGTTACGCTTTCATGGTATCATGAGCCAAGGGGATCAAGATTCGGCGAACTCCCTCCCTCCCTCCGCTTCGACGCTCTCCGGCAACCTTCTCACCAACCGGGTGGTGAACTGCACATACCCGCACCTCTGAAGTTTCTAATCTCCAATTTGAAGAATCTGGTTCCTCATGCCCTCACCGGAGAGAACTACGCAATATGGAGGATCCAAATCCTCCAACAATTCACGGCAAACGGATACTCCGGCCATCTCCTAGGTACCACTCCCTGCCCAGCCGACGATTCCTCTCAAGAATCTCATCGGTGGCATCTCATAGACAATAACCTCATCTCTGCACTATTTTCGACCATCTCACCACCTATTCTACCTTACGTTATCTCCTCCACGACCGCCCTTGATGTCTGGCTTGTTCTTGAACGCCGACTACAACCCACTTGCCGTTCACGCGTAATCCAACTCAAGAACGAGCTTTATCATGTACAAATGCGAAATCTAACAATGCCGCAATATTTGTCACACATTAAAACTATTGTCGACAACATCGCTGCATCAGGCTCCAACGTCGACACCGAGGATATCATCCTACATATCTTGAATGGTCTTCCGACCATCTACAACTCATTCAAGACTGCAATCCGGACATCTGCTCTTCCGATCAACCTGGACAACTTATATTCGCTCCTCTGTAGCGAAGAAATCAACGTCACCAGAGAACTAGCCAAAGAAACCTCTGCTGTAGCTGGATCAACGGCGCTTTACACCTCTTCTTCCAATCCGTACCGCAATCGCAATTCCCGTCAATTCCATAAGAACAAGAATCAGATGGCTAACACACCTACACCGGCGTCCTCTCCAACTGTACCCACGCCGATCAACTACAACACAGGCCGATCAACTTGCCAAATCTGCAATAAGCAGGGGCACATAGCCCTCAACTGTTGGCATAGGAACAATCCAAGATTCGCTCCCACCAATTCCCGCTCGATGTCAGCCCTGTTCGCGCAACCGAACAGCTCGCAATCTCAGGACTGGATAATCGACTCCGGCGCTTCCAATCACCTCACACCTGATCTCGGTAACCTTCAATATCCCAATACTTTTCAAGGCCAAGAAGGCGTCTCAATAGCAAATGGAACTCAGCTTCCGGTCCATCATTCCGGACAAGGACTTCTTCCCCTTCCGGACACCCCTCGTAAGCTACATCTACGAAATCTCTTACACGTTCCAAAATTGTCTCACAATCTTTTATCTGTTTCTCAATTAACCACTGACAATCCTGTTTCGATAAGTTTTGATGCTAACGGTTTTGAAATAAAGGATCTCAAGGACCACCATCCGCTTCATCGTGGACATCTTCGTAACGGCCTGTATCACCTCCGTCGATCGGGATCTTCGAACACCTCAGCCTTTCACACAAATCTCCGCTCCGCACAACTCTGGCATGCCCGTCTGGGTCATCCGCACAACCGGCTGCTCACCATTTTAGCTAACAAAATTCCAGAAATTAAAAATGTATCTTCTTCCGTTTCTTGTACATCTTGTACGATGGCAAAATGCCATAAGTTTTCTTTTAATAAAACTACGTCTGTAACGTCTCATCCCTTCGATCTCATCCATTCGGACGTTTGGGGACCTTCCCCCGTGCAATCTACGGAAGGATTTCGGTACTATGTGATCTTCATCGATGACTTCACACGATTCTCTTGGGTGTACTTAATGAATTCTAAAAATGAAGTCTTATCTAAATTCAAATTACTTTGCAAATTTATTCAAACTCAATTCAACACCATCCCAAAGGCCTTCCGCTCAGACGGTGGCGGCGAATTCACAAGCCACGACTTCACTATGTTCTTACACCATCAGGGAATCCAACGTCAGTTATCATGCCCACACACACCCGAGCAGAACGGCATCGCGGAGAGAAAGCATCGTCACCTGCTCGAACTCACTCGTACACTACTTCACGCGTCCAACCTCCCTCACACTCTGTGGGCCGAAGCTCTGTCCACTGCTACTTATCTTGTCAATAGACTGCCTTCGTCGGCTATTTCCTTCCACACACCTTTCTATCGTCTTCACAATCGCCACCCCAGGTACGATCATCTTCGCACGTTTGGCTGCCAATGTTTTCCGTGGCTTAAACCTTACGCCGCAAACAAACTCGCTCCTCGTTCTCAAGAATGTGTCTTTATCGGCTATTCCCCGATTCATCGCGGTTACAAATGTCTTGACCTTGCGACTAACAAATTACACATCTCACGTCACGTGACCTTCAATGAAAATTTCTTTCCTTATCCACACGCAAAGAATAGGACCTCTCCGCCTTCCTCCAGGCCTACGCATTACACGAATCCTCTACTACTAACACCTCACTTCACAGGACAAACACACTCAATTCCAAACTCTACACCCAGCCCCACTGTTCCGCAAAACTCGATCACTCTACCCGCTATACAACAACCCAGCATGGATTTAACCCAGCACAATCCCGTCAACACCATGGAGACATCACTCAGCTCTCCAATTCTACCTTCCCATCCAATGCAGACCCGTCTTAAATCTGGAATTTCAAAGCCTAAACGCATTCTCTCGCTTCTGAGCTCTACCAACCCGATGCCAACACCAGCAACTTACGCCCAGGCACATAAACACAAGCACTGGTGTCGGGCTATGGAAGACGAATTTGCAGCCCTTCAGAAACAAAGCACTTGGACTTTGGTTCCTGCACCGCCGAACAAGCCTATCATAGGGTGCAAATGGACTTTCAAAACAAAAGTTCTCCCAAATGGTAAGATTGACAGGTATAAAGCTCGTCTCGTCGCTCAAGGATATGACCAACAATTCGGTATAAATTACACCGAGACCTTTAGTCCGGTAGCGAAGATGCCAACTCTTCGCATTCTCCTCACTGTTGCAATTCATCGGAACTGGCAAATCCTTCAGTTAGACGTTTCAAATGCGTTCTTGCACGGAGATCTATCTGAAGACATTTATATGCGTCAACCAATTGGATTTGTGGATCCTAAAGCACCTAACTCGGTATGTAAGCTGCACAAATCCTTATACGGATTGAAACAAGCTCCCCGGAAATGGTTCGAGAAACTCACGAGCTTTCTACAAAATCAAGGGTTCAGGTTTAGTCGTTCCGACCCGTCACTATTAATTTTCTCCCACAATCATATTCAAATGTTTCTCCTCATTTACGTCGACGACTTTCTTCTTACAGGAAACGACGCCTCCGCCATTCAAGCACTCCTCTCCAAATTGCACTCCGAGTTCGCTTTAAAGCAGTTAGGGAACATCTCCCTCTTCTTGGGAATTCAAGTCGTACGCCAGCCGTCCGGAATCTTCCTCACGCAGCAGCACTACGCAGAGCAACTAATCAAAGAATCTGGCTTGGAGGACTGCAATCAATCTCCAACCCCATTCTCTCCAAAGACCAACAGCTGCAGCACACAAACGGAACCCTTCTCCGATCCAACGTTATATCGCCGTCTAGCTGGATCTTTACAGTACCTTTCTATTACCCGCCGCCCGGACATAGCTTTTGCGACCAATCAAGTATGTCAACACATGCATCAGCCAACAGTTCAAGATTTCCAATCCTTAAAACGGCTACTCAGGTATATAAAAGGTACAACCTCTTTCGGTCTTCCCCTGACTTCCGGTGAACTAATCTTGCAGACATACACGGACGCGGACTGGGCATCGGATTCCTCCGATCGAAAATCAATTTCAGGATTCTGTACTTTTTTAGGACCAAACCTCATCTCCTGGACAGTCAAAAAGCAGGTGACGGTCGCGAAGTCTTCCACCGAAGCCGAATATAGGTCCCTATCAGCCGCCACATCGGACGTAATATGGCTCAGGCGCCTAGCGGAAGAATTTGATCTTCCTCAGACGACCCCAACACTCATACACTGTGACAATACCTCCGCGATCGCTCTAGCTAAGAACCCGGTCTTTCACGCTAGGACCAAGCACATCGAGATAGACTATCACTTCATCCGGCAACACATAGCCTCCGGCGAAATCTCGATTCACCACATATCTTCCACCGAACAGATAGCTGATATTTTAACCAAGCAATTCAATCCTGCTCGCTTTCATGAACTTCGTCGCAAATTAACCATTCGACAACAGAATGCTTAATTTGAGGGAGGATGTAAAGAAGCAGTTACACCTTATACTTCTACTAGCCTTATCGTTTCCTTTATTTACAACTTTACTGTAACTCTGTTATAAATACCGTTGTACATTTAGACAATACATACAGATTTAATAACATCACTTTCCTGTATTCTATTCGCTCTTGCTGTTCGTTCTCTTTCCCTTTCTTGTTACGCTTTCAGCCGACCCCATGTAGTGGGACAAATGCTTGATGTTGTTGTTGTTGTTGTTGATATTCTAGAATTTATTTTTTAAAAAAGAGAACTTAAAATTATTACGAAGTTATTATTATCTTACTTTAATATAAATTTTGATCCAATTGTCTAGATTTCCTACCCGAATATTTTGGTCACCAAGGCTTTCATTTTGGACAGATTTTTTATTATTTTGCTTTTCAAATCTTAATAATAAATTTTATTTGGCCATTATTTTTTCATTGCTTTAAAAAAATTTCTCTCTATAGAAGAGGGTAGGAAGCTGATTTCTGCAATAGTTTTATGATTAACAATTAAGCTTTGTTAATGAACTCCAATGATGTCCTCTTTGATTCAAATGATATGATATCAAAATATAAAAAAATTATAAAATCAGCTTGCAATTACAACTTCTATAGCCACGCGAGCCATTCTTCTACTCATAGTCCAATTATTTGTAGCTTTATGGGCAGATTCGTATCAATCTATTTTAGATTTACTGCTTATACTACTTTCATCTATGGGTGCAATCGAGTCAAGCCAACTTGCGAGCTGGCTCGAACTCGACTATGTAACCGGCTCTACGAGTCGAGCTCAAACAGGCATCGAACTCGACTTGTCGACTTTATGAGCAGCTCAACGGCGCAGCTAGCAGGCGGAAAATACAATTTGCGATCAGGAAATCCAAATCGCGAGCGGGAAAATCCAATTTGAGAGTGGAAAATCCAATTTGCGACGCTCGGACGGACGCTTACGATGGCCGTTACGCATGGAGACAGCATTGAATGCATCGGC
Organism: Dendrobium officinale; assembly: GCA_019514585.1. Classification (NCBI taxonomy): domain Eukaryota; kingdom Viridiplantae; phylum Streptophyta; class Magnoliopsida; order Asparagales; family Orchidaceae; genus Dendrobium; species Dendrobium officinale. The sequence continues at coordinate 50,660,746 of CM033684.1, forward strand.
ATCGAAGACAGCTAGCGAAGGCCTGCGACAGACAAAGCAAGCCTAAGAGGAAGCGGACGACAGCATCTGCGATGGCCGACGATGCTGGTGTAGTTGACGGACGCTGGCGAATACGGCTAATTCTTCCGCTTGACGAGCAGCTCGACGAGCTCGCTTTTTCTCTGTTGAGTCGAGTTCAAGCTCGACTTTTGAGCTCGACTTTTAGAGTTTGATTCATTTTTATAAGTTGATACATTGGAATTGATTTGTTGGTCCTTCAAAGTTCTGCTTTGCACTTTATATCAATATTGGATTATGATATGGAACTTTGGTATTGTTTTTGTTACCATTGCTAATGATATTTAGTTCAATTTCTGCTACTTGAAATGAGTCAGAAAATTTTGCACTATAACTAGTCTCCCAAATTCCTCCCTAGGGCTTCATGATATTATCATAATTTTAAGATCCAAACTTGTTATCGATGCTTCTTTAGTCTTTCGATGATATTGTAGAAGTTTTTGCTTTACTATTTTTTTCATATGATGAAGCTTTGGATCTCACTATATATCTTCTACTATTAGTTTCTCAAATAATCAAATAACATTAAAAATTTTAAAAATGTTAATGTCACGTTGGTCACTTATCTTATCTAATTTTCATGAATCTATGTGGTAGTAGACTTCTTCCCAAGGAAAAGGTATTGAGAGAAACTGTGTATTGTGGCTCGATCTTTAATATAATACTTTGTACATTATAATACATAGAAATATTAGCGTTAAATTTATGTAGCTCTTTTTGTATTTTAACAAATAAAGTTTCGAGGTAAATTTTAGACTCAACTCGTGAGCTTGATAAGCTCAGCTTTCAAGCCTATAAATGAGTCGAGCTCGAACCGGTTCATCTCACTTACACCCCAAAACCTAATAGAAAGTAGGTATATTTTGGAAATATGGTTATGGACAATAAGAGAAGGAAAACCTATAAGTTGGTTTTAAAGAAAATGAAAGAGTTCCAATCCCTATAGCTGCAGAGATAAAATAGAATATAGAAAAATAGAGGAGTACAAGAAACCAAGAATAAGTGATCATGAAGATCTGAAGAGAAACAAAGTTATATTTTTGCTATTAGTGTATATGTAAATACATAGTAAAGGACCATTTATAAATGCATAGAAAAGATGCAAAGTTCTACTATAGGTAGTAAGGCCATTGGTATTCCACTGTGAGGATGAGTTCTGCAGTAAGCTTAAAGTGAAGATGAAATGGGGATGAGAGTAACTTGATTTGAGGCTCATGCAGGTATTTCCGAAAAGCTTGCAACAACTAATTCATTTTGGCGGTGGAAGTGGATTTTTGGAAAGGGAAGAGAGGCGAAGCAGATATTTAGTGACAATGAAGAAGATAAACTTCAAGAATAAGAAGATATATATAGGCGAAGTGAAGAAAAGAAGAAGCTTAAACGGATCCTCCAAGCCGAAGGGGGAGCCAGCGAAATCCTTCTATAGGAAATAAAAAAAAAAAAAAAAAAGGCAAAGATTAAGACGCTCAATCCTTTGGAAAAGATGATCACAAAATAGGCGATCTCAACTGATTATCGGTGAAGGAAAAGCTTTTAACTTTTGAAGCGGAAGTGGCTCTTTGGGCTTTTATCATTTGAATACTTTTACATAGTTATATTTTAACCATTCGAATTCCTCAATCTAAGCCTACTTCTTCTCCCTGCTTCAATATCGGGGATAAACCATAAAAGATTTTCACTGAACTAAAATTATGTATCCTTAACTCTCTATTAATGACTGATAAAATTCTCTAGTACTTTTTCTTAATTTACAATTAAGATATATTCATTATGATTAGGTATTTAATCTTGAGTTTTTTTCTCAAATTATCCTATTTTCTCAAATTATTTCTATAACAAACTTAAATTGGTTGCTTTGGTTATTTGAATCTCGGATTTGTAGAGCACTTACATTACAGCACATTAGGTTGGAGCAAGAGTAGTGCAAGAGTAGTGCAACGATGTGATGGAGAGATTAGACTACCAATGGACTTCGTTAATTAAGCATATATATATACCTAATGTGCTGTAATAAACTAAATAATAAACTAAATACCTAAGCATATATATAACTAAGCATATATATATATATTATATATACATATGTATATATATATATTCAAATAATAAACTAAATAAGATTAAATTTAAAACATAATTATAATATAATTTATCATATGCTAGAATTTAAAATTAAGAAAAAAGTGAACTCAACCAATACTTCGTTTTGGACAGATATCTTATTGTTTTGCTTTTCAAATCGTAATAATAAATTTCATTTGGCTACTATTTTTTCGATGCTTTTAAAAAATTTCTCTCTATAAAGACGGTAGGAAGCTGATTTCTATAATAGTTTTATGATTAACGATTAAGCTTTGTCAATGGACTCCTATGATGTCCTCTTTGATTTGAACGATAGGATATAAAAATATGAAAATAATAAACTCAGCTTGCTATTGCAATTTCTATAGCCACACGAGCCATTCCTCTACTCATAGCCCAATTTTTTGTAGCTTTATGGGCATATTTGTATCATTCTATTTTAGATTTACTTTTTATACTTCTTCCATATGTGCTTACTGCATACTAAATTAAACGAATTAGTCATGAATGATTAGTATTGAATTATTCTTTATAGAAATGCATGACATAGTAATCAATTGTTAAATTTATAGGTATTTGGGTTTTGCCTCACTTGTTAGAAGTGTTTCCTTTTGGTGCAGCGACCGAAGGGAGTAACCTGCAAGAGAGAAAACAGGGGAGAAGCAATAGAACAGTGTTCAATACTATGTGTATATTTTCTGATTTCCTCTTTCCGTGCTCCTTACAGGTAATAATACCCACCTACCGTATTAGGTGAAAACAAGTAAAAGTAAAGATAATTCTAAAATACTGAAAATAGTTTGTCTAACATAATTCTATTAGAAGGATAGTAGTGGCGAGCTCCCTTGCACGCGGCCACGTGCCTCCTGTTCAGGTGCGCTGCATCAGGTCTCCCCGACTTCAGAAGAGCTCGCTTCTAGCGAGGTGCTTGTAACCACAGTTTCATCTGGCGGGTGACATGGGAAGATGTCTGTCACGTTAAAAGTTGTAGAAGTTTTGAAATCATGTGGCAAGTCAACAATATACGCATTGTCATTAATGCGGCGGAGGATTGGGAAGGTTCCTATATTTTTCGGATTGAGTTTAGAATGACTGCCCGATGGAAATCGTTCCTTACGGAAGCGGAGCATGACTAGATCACTGGGTTGGAAAACCTGGAGCCGCCGATGCTGATCAGCATGGTGCTTATAGAGACCATAAGATTCTTCTAATTTCTTTTTGACATCCTTTAGCAGTTCGACAGATTGTGAAGCCTCCTTGGTTGCTGAATTGCTGTGACACTTGGGTAAGACTGCAAGATCAAGAAGGTGGTTAGGCATCTTCGTATATACTATAGAAAATGGGCAATGACCTGTAAATCGATTGGGCATCGAGTTGTATGCAAATTCCGCTTGGCCTAGCATTCTTCCCATCGTTTTGGGCTTTGCTGAACTAAGCATCGGAGCATGTTACCGAGTGTGCGGTTGACGACTTTTTTTTGGCCATCGGTTTGCGGATGGTATGCGGATGAAAGTTTGATATCTGTTTTGAACCTCTTCCACAATTCACGCCAAAAGTGGCTTATAAACTTCACATCCCTGTCGGACGTCAGACTTCTTGGTATGCCATGTAGCCGCACAATTTCTTTAAAGAAAATTCGAGAGATGTTGAGCGCGTCAAAAGTTTTCTTGCAGGGAACGAAGTGAGTCATTTTTGAAAATCTATCTACGACCACCATAATAGCATCGGACCCGTGCTTGGTACGTGGCAATCCCAAGAAAAAGTCATGGCTCAAATCTTCCCATATAAAATCGGGAATGGGCAACGGAGAATAAAGTCCAGTATTTTGAGCCATACCTTTGTAAACTTGGCAAATGTGGTAACGTTCGATGAAGCGGGTGACGTCTCGGCGAAGATGTGGCCAGTAGAATCGCGATTGAAGTTGCTGCAATGTTTTGTCTCTTCCAACGTATGCAGCGAGTCCTCCCGAATGAGTTTCCTGGATGAGGTGAGGTCTCCATGAAGAATCTGGTATGCACAACGCATTACCCTTAAAGAGGTAGCTGTGTCGGATGCTATAATCAGACACCGGGTGCCCACTCAAACAACTTAGCCACATTGCTTTAAAATCACTGTCCTCTTCATACAGCTCTTGTAAACATAATAATCCAGTCATCTCAGTTTGGAGTTGTGTGAGAAGTGCGGATCTGCGGCTTAGTGCGTCGGCGACTCTGTTTAGTTTGCCAGCTTTATGTTTGATTACAAAACTGAACTTCTGCAAAAACACAATCTAGCGGGCGTGGAGTCGATTGATAGTCTTCTGGCTATTGATGAACTGAAGGGCTTGGTTGTCGCTGCAGAGAATGAAGTCTTGATGTAGCAAATAGTGCTCCCATTGCTTGAGAGCTCTGACAACTGCATAAAATTCTTGCTAGTAAGAAGACCATTTTTGTCTTTCCGGACTGAGTTTTTCACTAAAAAACTCAACAGGTTTGTCATCTTGAGACAACACGGCGCCTACTCCTGTCGCCGAAGCATCTGTATCAATTTGAAAGGGTTTGGCGAAGTCCGGCAGTGCAAGAACTGGAGCCGACGTCAATGCCAGTTTTATTGTCTCAAAGCTATGTTGTTGTGCCTCTGTCCACACAAATGCCTTGGCCTTGAGTGCATCTGTGATAGGGGACATGATGATACTGAATTCCTTCACAAATCTCTGATAGAAGTTGGCGAGACCATGGAAACTTCGTATGTCGTAGATGCTTTGGGGTGTTGTCCAGTCGACGATAGCGGTGGTCTTGCGTGGGTCAACATGAACACCCTCTGCTGACAAAATGAAGCCCAAGAAATGGACCCTAACGGTTGCAAACTGGCATTTGGAAGCATTAAGGAATAGCTTGCTGTTTCGAAGTGCCTCGAAGATCTTCTTAAGATGCTCTACATGGTCCGAGATGGTAGAACTGAAGACTAGTATGTCATCGAAGTAGACGACATAACATTTATCAAGGTAAGACTTCAAGACTTCATTCATAAGGCGCATGAATGTAGAGGGAGCGTTACACAATCCAAATGGCAATTGACGTAATGGCGGTAATCGGGTGGGAAGATCAGCTGGCATAACATCCCCAAATTATGTGATCAGCTCACGAATAGACATAGGAAGAATTTCCTGCTAGCCGTTTTCAACAGTATTAGGATTATGGTGCTCAGTCACCAATAGTCCAAGCAGAACAGCCTTTTCTGCTTTTGTTTGTACCAAAGCCGAGCCTGGGGTAATATATACCACAACTTTGTCGCGATTAGCAGTCGGAATTACGGAGGACTTATTCGGTAACAACTTAATCTTTCTATTCTTCCATTTGAAAGAATAAATGTTGGAGCGACAGTCATGAACGACGCCACTATCAAACTGCCAAGGTCGCCCCAAAATTAAATGGCAAACATCCATGTCAAGTACGTCGCACAAGACCTCGTAGGAGTAATGCTTACCAATCGTGAAGGTAACACGACACATGTCCGAAATTGAGATTTCCATTCCTTTGCGAACCCAGCTGATCTTATAAGGATTTGGATTCTTTGTAGTTTTCAATTGTTGAGCATTTACGGCGGTGCGAGATATGATGTTTTCAGTACAGCCGCTGTCTATAAGCAGCTCACAGAACCTTGCCACTAATGGTGCAACGAGTGCGGAATAGAGCATTCCGTTGTGACTCAGCGGGAATTCATAGAGCTATCAGCAATTTTTCCAAGACACAGAGAAGTGGTTCTCCGGTATCTCCCAACAGTTCTTCCTCTCCTTCTTCGTCCGCATTTTCATTATCAGCTGTGAATTCAGCCTCTTGTTCTCCATCCAGCAATTGCAATTGCTGTCTAGTTGGACACTCATTGGACATGTGTCCAGGTTGAAAACATTGAAAACACTTCAATGTGGTAGGTCTCGCGTATGGATTTTGTTGATTTGCCTTAGAAGGGAACGGAGGCTTACTGGGCACCGTCGGATTACTCGTTCCGCTAGTATGAGGCGGAACTGCAATCTGGGATGTTTTCGGAGTAGCGACATTCGTTCGTCCCATCTCGGACCCTGTTTCAGTTGTAGACCGACGCGTATTATAAGAGCGTGAATGACGCTGAATCTATGTCTCGGCCTTGAAGGCAAAGTTAACTACCTGGGATAGTGACCACACAGAGTTGAGCTCCAGTTTATCTTGGAATGCTTCCCGCAGTCCGCCAATGTAGCGAGCTACCAATTGGTTTTCCGTTTCATTGAGGTTGTTCCGCGCACTCAGGCGATAGAATTCTTCCGTGTATTCTGCAATTGTTCTACTTCCTTGGGTGCAATGTTGGTATTGTAGATAGAGCATCTGCTCGTAGTCAGTTGGGAGGTAATGTCCTCTTAACAATTGCTTCATGCGGTTCCAATTACGAACATTTCCTCTGCCCTCTCGTCGCCGGGTTTGCAAAATCTGCATCCACCAAGCGCTTGCTCCTCCTCGAAGTCGGCACGCAACGTACTTGACTTGTTTTTCTGGTGGGATCTCCATATAATCGAAGAACGTCTCCACTGCTCTCTCTCACTCGAGGTAATCTTCGATGTGCAATTTCCTGTCGAAGAATGGAATGTCTAATTTCACGCAGAAGTCCGTCTGTCCCCGATTATGATAACCACGGCGGAGGCGATGGTCATATTGGCGGACTGGTTCGTCATCGGTTGAATCAGTAGCTTCATGATGAAGAGTGTTATCCAGCTCTTCTTCAGATCCAGAAAATTCTTGGAATGCTTGTCGGGTTCGGGGAGGGTTCCGGCCTAACCTCACGTTGCCTCTTGGCATCTGTGGGTTTGGGGCAACTGGTTGAAAATCTGGAAGCAATGGCGGTAAGGGCTGAAGTCGATTGCGCATTTCATCTGCGAAACGGTGAAATGCGATGGTGAGTTCGGACAGTTGTTTTGTGGTGCTGTGGTGAGCAGCCCACAAAGCATCAAGACTTCGATCTTCGTCGGAAGTCGGACGTTTACTTTCTTCTACCATCAACACCGGGTCTAGGATCTCAAGCTCTGATACCAAGTTCCTGGTGCAGCGACCGGAGGGAGTAACCTACAAGAGAGAAAATAGGGGAGAAGCAATAGAACAGTGTTCAATACTATGTGTATATTTTATGATTTCCTCTTTCCGTGCTCCTTACAGGTAATAATACCCTCCTACTGTATTAGGTGAAAACAAGTAAAAGTAAAGATAATTCTAAAATACTGAAAATAGATAGTCTAACAGAATTATGTTAGAAGGATAGTAGTGGCGAGCTCCCTTGGACGCGGCCACGTGCCTCCTGTTCAGGTGCGCTGCATCACCTTTTGGAGAGGATAAATCTACAGCCACGAGCTTAAAGAATGTTAGTGATCAATTGTAAAATTTAGGATTTAGGGTTTTCTTATACCAAAAAAAATGTAACCATAACTAAAAACCTGATAAAGATGAAAAGAGTTGCACCTCATTTGGTGAAAGATCATAGCGAGCTCATTCCTTTTTATTCTTTTGTAATTACTGTCAATGAAATCCATCTAACCATTAGAATCAACGCCATTCAATAGCTGAACTCTTCTCAGCACAATATGCACTTCTTGGTGCTATGTTCGACCCTCTTTCTCCATGTACTGAGCAACAATCATAGGCTTGTCTCCAGGTCCAATTGCAATATGGATCATTATTAATAATCAAGAGGCAAGGATGACGAGCCCGCATCTACAATAAATGCATAAAAGTGGAGAACTCCTTGATCTAATGGGCAAATTATTAGGTCCAATCAGCAAAATCTGGACATGCAATTAAAACTTGCCACGTGGACTGCGTTTTGATTGTGCTTTTTGACTACGCTTTGTCGGTGTTTTACCTGCACTTTCGGTGCGCTTTGACTGTGCTTTACGTGTGCTTTACCTGCACTTAATTTAAAATAATATTTTATTAGTATCCGGACGTATCTCTAAGTTCGATGACCGGATCTAATAATTTGCCGATCTAATGACATCGATATGTGCCAATACAGGTCTTTCTCTAACTGCATTGAATGATCTTTTCCATTTCAATTAAATTATTCCTATGGGAAATAAATGAGAAATCCATTAGAATCAGCACTATCATTGGTTCTCTTAGGCTAACGGGATGTGTCATCACCTAAGGATTCCTTCCTTAGACGCCTATCTTCATCAATCGGTGGCGTTGTGATGAGCACAATGACAATCATCGACCAGCGCTCGTTGAAGAAGAAGGTAATAGATCTAATAATGCTTTGATACTCATTCAAAAACACTTGATGGAATCGGCTGCTCCAGTTGAGGATTAAAGCATCGCTGGCGCCGAAGAATGTTGTCAAAGCTAGCGGCCACTCTCTGTCGATGTACACACCGTCCAACGCTCGCACCCCAACTTCAAAGCCCATTTCATGTACACACCTTCCACCTCGCAACACCACATTTGCCTTGCGTAAGAAATGGGAGACGACACCAATGAGGATTGCGCCCTAGCCTTTATTGGCGAAGGATTCTTGATGTAGAGTACTAAACTATCTTATTACTTCATGTTACATCTTTTCCTTTTTCTGTTACCATAGTACAAAGGTGAAAGGATATATATATATATATATGATCGAAGAGAATAAGATTATAGAAGATAATAACTAAGCCACTTTGAACCATTTCTTTCCTTTTGATTCGGATTTATTAGTCTCCCCTTTGTACCAATGCTCTTCTTGAAAGAATAATATCGAATCCTTAATCGAGAGTTTTTTTAGGCCTAAACCTGAGATGTAATGAAACACAGGGGCTTACGCCCATGGGAAATGGAACTCCACCATCAAATAATCCATACTCGAGCTTATGTATTGGGTGGGGAAACACGCTGTTTCGATCAAGTCATACATATTATTATCTATCGGGAGCATTAGCGAGAGTCGCTATCCTCAATGGTTAATTGTATGTGAGATCTAATATTCCCTTTCATTGAGTCGCTTGTGGAGAGTATGAAGGCCTATGATCATTTCATCCATCGGGGTGGTGCGGTCATATAACCCTTTGCATTTTATCCTCCGCTGAGCGGTACCCTTTCAGAGGTCTACACATATTCATTTTATTTATTGTAGTAAATGATACTCTTGTTATAAATCTTGTTGATCATATAAATTATGATTATCATGTTGAAATATATAACCAGGATGATTATTTATAACAAGAATTGTACTATTTTACTAAGTGTATGTCAGTATAACCCTATTGGTTTTTGGCTAGCCAGGGTTGATGGGCCCCCACAGTGATGATGACTCTACAAGAAATCACTGAATTTTCTTAAGTTGGTGTTTATCTTCTCAGTGATGGGTATATAATAAACTGATAATGAATAAATAAATGTATAAATGTAAGGAAATATATAAAAGTGAACTTGAATTGGAAATAATAAATGAGTTATGAGTCATTTTGAGGTATAATGATTCCTTGTGTGATTTCTTTTATCGGCATTAAAATAATTTGTATTTATAGTAATTTGGCATATACATTAATAACACCATCATATTAGAATTATATTATTGGAAATATGGCAAGATCAAAGCTTTTAAGCGAGAACTCCCTCTATATATGCTTCTGCTCGCAGGTGGTACTTTCAATCTCAAATCATATTTATATTCAGCTCATTGTTTTTTTTTTTTTTTTGTTAAAAAAATAGATTTTTTTATCTCATTTTGATGGTTGTGGAATTGGTGAGGTTTAGTGATCGGTGGGCTGAAATTGGAGATGGATCAATGCCAGAGCGGTGGAGGTGATGATTGTGTCCTTGTGGAATTTATTCCACTCGAAACAAGATCGAATGGATACAAGGAGGAGAAGGAAGCGATAAATTTGGAGGAGGTGAGCAAGGAGAAGATGGGGTGGATGAGCTCAGCTCAGCTCTGGAGCGATAATTTGAGCTATGAAAGGATCAATTGCAAGGAAGATTCCCAAGAGGTGCTCATCTAAGAATTGATCATTTTTCCCCCTCATTTTCCTTCTTCGCTAATTCTGAAAAGGATTGGCTTTGCGGGATTTTAGTAGAAGAAGGATGGAGGATCCCACAATCGGAGGGACTGTGATGCCCTGTCTCTGGAATCCAAAAGTGGCATCGCATTTCTACCGTTCAAAGTCGTGCCAGCGCCTAAGAAGGAAGAGGAGAAGCTAAGCATCTCGTTGCAGAATCTTTCCTGCGTGCCCTTGCCAATCAAGGTTCCTTGCTCAGCTCCTATCGCCGTTGCTACGGAAGAAGATAATCACAGCAGTGGCTTGAACTCGAAGGTAGTGACAATAGCATCCTCTTCCACTGGAAACGACCAGCTAGGCTTGCTACCACAACAACAGTATCAGCATCATCTGCAGAGGAAAGCACGGCGGTGCTGGTCACCGGAGCTGCACCGGCGTTTCATCATTACTCTTCAGCAACTCGGCGGTGCGCAAGGTTAGATTTGAATGTTATGATAATTTTGTTCATAAAGTGAAACATTAAGGTGACTGAATTCTTTAAAAGTTTTTTACTTTGATGTGTAATGATCAGAAAAAAAATAATAGTAATAATTTTAAGGCTCTTGGCTTGTGGTTTTTAGTGATGCTACTGTGATTGAAATAGAATCTGAAATTCAAGGGTGGCGATTGAATTCATACAGTATCCTCCTTTAGTGTGTGATTATCATTATCTGAAGAAAAAACATATTTTTTTTTTGGGTGCTTATAACATGTAGCTTTTATTCCTACCTCTGTAATTGAATTAGAATTTTACCTTTCTGAGATTTAAGGAGCTAGGTAGCAAAACTAGACTAGATCTTTTTGCTTTAAAAGACTAAATCAAATTAAAGCAGCATTGCCTTTTTTCTCTTGCAGTAGCAACTCCAAAACAAATCAGAGAACTGATGAAGGTTGAAAGGCTGACTAATTATGAAGTGAAAGGTCACTTGCAGGTTAATTCTAAGTTTTTTATCTTAATTTTTAATCTTAGTATATCATTGTATGACTATGTGAGTTGAGTGCGGGATATCAAAGGAATGACTGGTAGAGATGGGTGTGGGCTGGTGGTCAATGAGAGTACTAAAAAGTGTTGATTTCCACGGTACTAGCATGTCGATCAACATGTCTATGTTAGCTTCAAAGAGGTTCGAGTGAAGCCAGTGGAAGTCAAGTCTAGTGAACAATATATGCTTTTCATTGTCAAAAATCTTGTCAGCTACCCTAAATGGTTAGCGTTCTCTCTCAAGTGACTCGACACAGTAAAATTTGGGTTACCATGTCGGGTCGGGTCAACCTATTAGCCCAACAAGCAAGGTCTGCGTCAGAGCTTTCAACCCACTTACAAAATTGGGTCGGTTTAGGGTCAACTCATTCGAACACAGGTCAGCTCCAATTTTAACTTAGGGTCAATTCATTCGAACATGGGTCAACTCCAATTTTAACTTGAACTCAGCTCGAAACCCGATTATGATACACCTAGGCAAAGGGAACGAGAAAGGCACTGGTTGGGGAGGGGTTTTGACGGTAGTTAATGAAAGTTTTATTTTAGATTATTGGAATGATGTTTAGTTGGCAGAAAATTAAATGCTATAGCTTAGATGTTATATATTTAATTATAATAACTTTAGACCTGATGTATGTAAGGCTCAGATCCTCACTCAGAGGGATTAAGGTACCGAGAAGAGAGCAGAGAAAAGGGAAACAACGCACTCAAAGCATGTAGAGGGGAATGATGGAGGTGGCATCATCCATGTGACACGTATAGGTAGGATTTATAGCCTCTGAAGAAAAGAGAACATACCCACCGATGAGTCGTATTATGAGGCACCAAATGTAGTAGCCTTAAAACCTAAATCTAAGGTGGGTGTAGTGTTCTACACCCAATACTAATACATGTGTCATAGATAATGCATCTGTGCTTATATCCTTCCTAAAGAAAAGCCAACTAACCATCTAAACAAATGAAATCCATGTTATCCAGTCTTTATGAAAGATAGATAGGTAGGTTGAGTGTTTTAGAAGTAAGATTGACATCTAGATAGTTTCCAAAGTAGCCTTAGTCTTATGTAGGGTGAATACTCTTAGAGCTAATGCAATTAATTTTAATTTAATGAGTTTTTAATGCAAGACATGCTTGTTAAAAGGTCTAAATCAAGTATGCATAGAATTTTAAAATTAGGCTTATAGAAAATAATTTTTAGAAAAAGACTGGGCATCCCCAGATCTGGCACCTCATCCTCATATGTTAGATTATCTGGACTCTACCCGCAGGTGAGGAAGTGCCTTTTAACCAAGAAGGAGAGAAATGCAATAATATGCATGCAACTCCGAATGATTCTCGCTATTATCTAGATCGTTAGATTTCTATATTACTTAATTCCTAAAATATTAATTTTTAGTTAGGAGTAAAAATTTTTCTTAGTCCTTAAAGCTAGTGCATAGCGAGATCACGCCATGCACATGCAAGAGGGAAGCTTAGAAAAACATGCAATTTCCACTACGCACACAAAATAAAGACATTCAATTTCTCCTTTCACCATTCATAAGATACATCAATGGTCTTTCTTTTAGGCTGCAGTTCTAGTCCAGTTGAATCCCGCTCCCATATCGCAGATGCTTCATCATTCTTCAATTTTCTCATTTTTCGTAACCTAAGAAAGTATGAGTAATCAAATCTTCGTTCAATTCATCAAATCTTTGTAATCAACATAAATTTTTATATTAGTTATAAGAAATTATGAGTAATATAATAAAATGTATTAAAGATGGAATTTAATTACTAAATGATTGTAAACTAAAAATTTCATTAATTAAATAAAAGTTGCAGGTAATGGCGGCTGCTTATAATTAAAAAACCATGGAATAATTATGTTAACTTATGAAACTATTTATTGTAATTGCAGGTAGTTTCGTTTAGGAATTACAACCCATATAGTTTTTATTCAGTGAATTCTTAATGGAGAAATCAAGGAATTTATAAAAATGAATATCATAACTGTAAACCTAATTAGGGGTGTAAACTTGTGGAGTAGAGCCCGAGTCAAGGGGTGTTCGAGCTCGACTCGTGAGTAAAATATCAAGCTCGAACTTGAGTTGAGCTCAAAAATTGAGTTTGATTCGAGTCATTATAACAAGCTCATCAAGCCGCTCGATTTCGCACGCCGTTTTCATTTTCCACCCAGTTTCAATTTTCCTGCCTAGTTTTCATTTTTTCGCTCTATTTCGATTTTCCCGCCCTGAAGAAAAGAAGGCTTGCAACTTTTGCAAAATATAATTAATGTTTTTGTTATTATAATAAGAACTAATGCTAGGAGCCATCTGATACCATCCTCATAAACGGTTGGCTGTCTTGGAAGATAAGTTTATGCAACAAGTTATTCGCTAGTGAGCAAATTGGTATCTGTTTTGCAAGTCAAACCGAGAAACAAAAAAAATAAGACACAAGAAAATAGAAAATAAATAGTAAGGATGAGTAAACATGCAAGTGGTTTACATCCGTGCGAAAACTCTAGCTTTCTCCTGGCAATGAAATATTGATTCTTTCCATCAGCCCCAATCAAGCTGTAATTGTTTTCCTTTTTTCCTCTTCCATTTTAGCCTTAATGTAGGAGTAAATAGAGACTCCGGCAATCGCAATGCAAGTTCCAATGCCAGTTTCAGTTGAGATCTTGTTTCCAAATACAACGATTGAGAAGCCAATAACAAACACACGCTTCAATACATTTCCAACTGCATGTGTGAGTGGAGCTACTCTTTCCAAAGTGTTTGTTGCAACCTGATTATACAGGTGATAAAACATGCCCACCCAAAACAGATATGTGATGAACTTTGTTAAACCTACTTTCGCTATTACATCATTGAAGCCATTCTGCAGCAACTGAGGTCCTTCAATAATTATTGCAGGAGGAATGCAAACGTTCAGTGCAAAAATTGAAAGGTAAGCATACAAATTTGTGCTGTCCATATCAGTCATTGCTTTCTTCGAATAAATGCTTCTATACGTGAAGGAGATATTGGAAATCATAGCACTAATAAAGCCAAGCCAGTTGAATGATAACTCAGTTAAAGAGGCCATGGAGACACCAATTACAACTGGTGCAAGAGACAACCATAATGCAAATGGAATCTGCTGGCCAAGAATGAATTATGAAGCTGCCAAATTGAAGAAAGGTTCCAAAGCTTGTGGGTGAAGGACACTGCAACAGCAGCAAATGAAACATTGCTAGTAACAAGACCAAGGGCTTGGCAAATTCCAACTGGGATAAGAAACTTCAAAATGTTGGAGTCAATGGGAGCGCATTTAGGAAGGCCAACCAACCCACTCACGAGACAATACACGACACCCACGAAGAGATGTATGACAGAAACAAAGTATGGATAGGGGAAGTAGTTGTAGATCTTCTTGTTCAGAATGTTAAAGATCACATTTAGAAAATACCACAAGAAAAAGAAAGAACCCGTGATGAGAGCTTGGTACTTGACGGTGAAGGGAACCGGCACTTCCCCTGCGTAATCGATCCCTTCGGCCTGAGACGAGAGGCAGCGGCGGCGATTAGACGGAGAATCTTGCGTTTTCCTGTGACCGTCGGAATAAGAGATGGATTTATCCCTTGAAAGAGGGATGGGCAGAGCTGCCTTCCAGAAATGAGGTTTTCGCCGTCGTCAGACTGAGAGCAAAGAGAAAGCGAGGGAGTAGTTGTGTGACTGCGCCGATTTTCATATATTTGGGTCAAACAAAATATAATTAATGTTGTTGCTGTGGGAATGCATCTTTTAAATTATATATATATATATATATATATATATATATATATATGAAAATTTCACTTTTAATCATGGGCGGACCCAATTGACTTGAGGGGGGCAAATGCCCCCCCTCAAAAAAAAAATTTTTTTTTTATTTTAGAGGGATTGTTTGGAATATTTTGGGTATTTTTGGTATTTTGCCCCCTCTTAAAAAATTTTTTTGCTCTCATTTTATAAATCCTAAGCATCTTTGCCCATCCCCTACAAAAAAATATTTTTTCCCACCCTGAAAAAATAAGTTGGATCCGCCCCTATTTTAATAATAATTAAAACTATAACATTTACAAGCATTTATTAGCACAGGTCGAGAGCTCGTATTTTTTAAACTTTTAATGTATTAAAAATATTAATAATTAAAAAAATTAAATATTAATTCGAGTTGGTTTGTGAGCTCATGAGCCGAGCCTCATCAAGCTCAAACTAGACTCGTGAGTTAAATAAGTTTGGCTTGCAAGCCTATAAACGAGTCAAGCCCGAATCAGTTCGTCTCTCTTACACCCCAAAACCTAATAGAAAGTAGTTATATTTTGAAAATAAGGTTATGGACAATAAGAGAAGGAAAACCGAAGTTGGTTCTAAAGAATAAAATGAAAGAGTTCCAATCCCTGTAGCTGCAGAAATAAAATGGAATATAGAAAATAGAGGAGCAGAAGAAACCAAGAAGAAGAGATGAAGATCTGAAGAAAAACAAAGTAATATTTTTGCTATCACTGTATATGTAAATGCATAGTAAATGACCATTTATAAATGTATAGAAAAGATGCAAAGTTCTATTATTAGTAAGCCCATTGACATTCCACTGTAAGGACAAGTTCTGCAGTTAGCTTAAAGTGGCTAAGATTAATGCAGTAAATGGTGATTAAATGCAATGAATTGATTTTACATGCCTAGAACTTAATTTAAAAATCAATATAACAAATAATATAATTAATTAACATTTATGTTATACTCATAAAATATTTTTTTGACCACAATTCAGTAGGAACTAAAGTAAACTAAGTAAAGTGATGATTTTGATATCAAAATACCATAAAGTTAAAATAAATTAAAAAAATAATTATATGTGTGTTTGTAGATATTCGTTATATCAGAAGTAGAAAAGTAAATTATAAATTATGCAATACTATAGTTTTCAATTATTGATTAAATTATTCATTAAATTCAAAATTTTTTTGCATAAAGAAATAAAGTAATCTAATAACTAACTGAATACAATAACCCTCCTAAATAAGAAAAGTTAAAAATAACATCTAAAAAATGACATAATCCAATAAAATATTGCATTCAAAATTGATTATCTAAAATAAAATTGAACAAAGGATCCTACAATTTTTTAGTTAACTCCAATATCTCGAATGGTTTTGTTAGCTTTAAGTACTTGAAAAACCATTTTACTTGAGAAAAGCAAAACTTAAGATTCACTGAAGACCATAATAGTATTTAGAGTGATAACATATTATATTATATAAGATGATAGCTTAATTTAATTTTTTTTCATGTTATAAGCATTTAATTAGTCATGTTAGTAAAGTAATAGTCATAAGCCATGCATGGCTCATGTAATGAAAATTTTATTCATGTTTTTATGGCATCATAAACACACCAAATGCATGAATGCCTGTAATAGTTTATGTATTACGAGCATTCTGATCAGCACAAATTAATGAGAATAAATCTAGCTTGCACTCCTTCCCATTTTCTTCCAGCCCACTTCCTTCACGGTTGCGACTGATCACCACCTTATTATCGTATTGGTAGCTCTAAGAAAGAAGCAGTGCGTCTATTTTTTTTTTTTTAAATAGAAATATTCAATTTCATGAACTAATTCAATAAGTTCCATGTCATGTCACTGATACTGATATCCAGATGAAGCTAAACAGTAAGTTTTAGAAATATATCAAATGTTCATATGTAATTTTAGGGTATTGGTGTATTGTGTTACTAGTTCAATTTTATGTGATTATTCATGTATATATTTGTATTAGAGCCAGCTAATCAATACTAATCTGCGAATGAAGGTGATTCATGCTAACCAAAGAAATGCATTTTTATATTATATAATGATTTCTAAACTATTTGTGTATTAGCTAGCGTTCATATTTCAAAAGTGTTTTAGAAGTGCTTCATTTTTTTTTACTGCAGTGGTTTAAAATTCCACCAAATTAATTGCAGCATTTTAATGACTGTTAGAATTTTTCTGTATTTGTATTCGTTAGAAGGAATTATTGCAGTGGTTTAGAAACTGCTTTATATTTTGGACGTAGCAACGGTTTTAACTATTTTTAAAAAATAAATAAGAATACTATTCAAATATAAATGAAATGAATATTATCACCATATAAATCTTATGTCCAACATATAAAAATTAAAAGGAAATAACATTATAAGTAATGAAAGAAATTGTTAAGTACTTAGAAGGATACACTAATCATATATAAAAAGCAACATACAAACAATTTGTTTTATAGGGTGAATTGAATGCATCTCAAAGGGATATACTAATAACATTCAAAAGAGATTTTAAAATTAATACGATTTTCAAATCAAAATAATTTATCCTTAAAATTTCAAAGTTTCTATAGGTCATTCACATTTTTTGCTTACAAAAACATACTCCAAATATAAATTCTCATCTTCTAGCATTAACCCTTCCTTAGCAAGCCTATCATAATTATTTATCTATATTAAATAAGATAAAGTTAGAGCTTAACATTCTCGTTTTACCAACCACTTATGAAATTAATTAGCTTTACCCATTTTAGCTTAGCTTCCTAAGATGACCAAAATCCATCCCTATGTATACAATTGATTCATCATAATTATAAACAATCTAGTATTGACTTTAAAGTACATAAAGATTAATTTCCTTAATAGCTAGAAATTAAAGTCTAATCAAATGAAAATCATACCATCTCATGCTCTCTCCTAAAAAAGCTCACTTAACCCATAGGGAGAGGGCACATTTTTTTGTTTGTTTGCATGTTCAACATTTTTTTCGCCTTCTCTTGTAATATATAATGATCGTATTATTTTCAATTTTTTTAAAAGAAATGATTCTTATTAATTTACCTGGTCCTTACTTTGTGACCATTAATTAATTACTAGCTAACACTTCCATAATGGAGGTGGTAGCACCTTACCACTTTCTCAGCTGCACTTCGACAACTTTATCTAACTCAGGTTCACTTGATGAAGTGCCTTCTTGAGAACTAGCCTTGGTTGCCTTCAAAAATATATTTGCTGATTCAAAATAACCACCCAGCTTTAAAAGCTCTATTTGCAATGTTATGTTGGGCTATGATTCATCCTCATTTAGAAAATACAAATCCTCGTCTAAGCTATAGTCAATTAGCGGCACCATCAGACAAGATTCAGAAGCCGCTTCTTCAATATATTTTTCTTTTGCTAGTATGTCTACAATCATCGAAATAACCCAACAAGCTTTTACAGGAAGCATATCATCATAAGGCAGAATGATAGGTCGGCGCCACTATCAGCCTCTGCTCCACTTTCCCTGTTTATTCCTTGTACTCAGTTTATCTCCACCGTGTGTTTTCTGCTCTTAATCTGAGCCGTTAATCTCTAACCGCTTTGCACTTTATATACTCGATGTAATGAACGTGTTGAGCTATGGAAGATGAACATTAACACTCTGCTTTTAGACTTCATCTTCTTCCTACTGCATTTGTTTTATTTCTCTGTTTTACAGGTTTACCGAGTCCTGATCTTCAATCTGAACATGGTATCAGAGCTCTAGGCTGAAGAAAACAACTATGGCTGCCTCGTCGACTTCCTCTGTAACTGCTGCAACCGACGATGGTTCATCCTCTGCAACAGTTACTATTCCTCCTCAATTAAAATTTTTTATGGCCAATGTTAAAACTATGGTCACAGTTCAACTGACTACAAACAATCATCTTCTCTGGAAATCTCAACTACTTAAGCTATTTGCTGCTAATAAGTGCTACAGTAAAACCTGTCCAGAAGGTTCTCGCCAGTAATGGCACTACTGTACCAAACCCTCTTTACCAAACTTGGATGTTGATAGATCAACACCTTGCTTCAGCAATATACTCTACTGTATCTCCCTCATTACTCCCTTACATACTAAATCTAGAGTCCACTCATGAGATATGGACAACATTGAATCTTCGGTTGCAATCCACAAACCGAACCAGGCTACTACAGCTTAAAAATGAACTTCATCAATTGCAGCTGGGGAACAAAACTATGTTTCAATATTTGTCTGATATTAAATCCAAAATAGATGCTATATCTGCAGCAGGATCATCAATAGACATTGAAGATCTCATTCTCTATACATTGAATGGTTACCATCTACATATCAGTCTTTCAAGGCAATTATTCGCAATCAATTGCAACCGATTAAACTAGATGATTTTTATGCTTTATTGTGTTCTGAAGAACTACATGTCACTGCTGATTTGCATCGTGACATAACCTCGCATGCTCCAACTGATTCAAACTTCGCTTTAACAACAACACGAGGTTCTTATCGAGGCAGATCATCCTCTTCATCCACGTACCGTGGACGCTCACTCCCTGGTAGAGGTTCTGGTCGAACTTCTCCTGGATGGTCAACCACATCTACTCGTGGTGGCCGACGCCCTCGTATCAACATTGATTGTCAAATTTGTGGGAAAACCGGGCATTCAGCGATTAATTGCTGGTATCGTCATGATACTACTTACATCACCACACCATATGCATACATTACTAACGATTCTCCCACAAATACTGAATGGTTCCTGGATTCTGGAGTCACCGAGCACCTTGTCTCCAACCCGACTCAGCCGCACAATACTCAACCGTATAGCGGCTCATCTCAGGTGCAAGTTGGTAATGGTCAACAATTACACATCACAAATACTGGACAAGGTTTATTTCCCACACCGTATCGTAAGCTCCACCTTCCCCACATACTTCATATTCCAAAATTATCACATAATTTGCTCTCCATCAATAAGCTAACTACTGACAACTCCTATTATGTGCTTCTTGATTCTCATGGTTATGCTATCAAGGACTCCCGGACCAACATGATACTTCTCCATGGACCCAATCATCATGATCTCTACCCAATTAACTCACCATCTTCCTCCAAGTCCCGGTTCTCTGCTGCTACAGCTCTACTTGCTTCCACACAAACATCATCTTTGTGGCATCAATGAGTGGGACACCCCTCTGCAGAAACTCATAGCCGTCTAGCTTCTAGCTTATCTAGTATTACTAGTCCTATTTTACACCATTGTACTGCTTGTGCACAAGCAAAGTGTACTAGACTTCCTTTCTCGTTATCTACTACTACTTCTAAAAAGTATTTAGAACTTATTCACAGCGATGCATGGAGTCCCTCCATTTCTATCAATTCAATCTTACCGTTATTATGTTATATTTGTGGATGATTTTAGTCATTATTCTTGGATATATCCTTTACATAACAAATCTGAAGTTTGCTCTGTCTTTCTACAATTTAAATCACTTGTGGAGAATCAATTTCAAGAATCCATAAAAACTCTACGCATCGATCATAGAGGAGAATATGTCAATAAAACTCTTCAAACTCATCTACAAAATTTTGGCATAATTCATTAACTATCGTGCCCATATACACCTCAAAAAAACGACATTGCTGAAAGAAAACATCGTCATCTCCTTGAGATTGTTCGTACTCTACTTTTCAATGCAAATCTTCCCTCAAAATTCTGGCTTGAAGCTCTTTTCACTACGCTCTATTTGATTAACCGTCTGCCATCCTTTACTACTCATAATGTATCTCCGTATGAAATTCTTTATCATTGCTCACCCAATTATAGTCATTTACGTGTGTTTGGTTGCTTATGTTATCCAGCTTTCAACTCACAACTCTCACACAAACTTGCTCCACGATCTAACCCATGCAATTTCCTTGGCTATGCCCTCAATACCAAAGTCTACAAGTGTCTTGATCTTCACTTATCCAAAGTATATGTCTCTTGTCACGTACACTTCCATGAAACTATTTTTCCTTTCAAATCCATTTCATCTACATCTACACCTGTTACCACAACAAAGTCTCCACATTATACTCCAACTACACTCATTCCTATATCAACTTTTCAAACTTCTACTCATCATAGTTCAGCTATGCCTCCTACTGCAAACTCTACAGCAACCCCGTCATCTTCTTCAGATGAGGTAAGTTTATCTACTTCCTCACCACAAGATGCTTCATCACCTACTGAACCTCTTCCTCCTCCTGACCTGGCAGCTCCAATCAATCTTCGGCATACCATGGTTACAAGAGCACAAATAGGGCACCTTAAACCCACTAAAATTTTTGATCTGCAACACCTTATTATTCCTGTTGCACCTACTGGGTTTAAATAAGCCTCTCAGCATGCCGTATGGAGAGATGCAATGAGTCAAAAACTGGAAGCCCTGCAAATCAAGGCACTTGGACACTTGTGTCATTACCTTTGAATGCCACTGTGTTGGGCTGCAAATGGCTATTCAAAACAAAATATCATGCAAACTATTCCATTGCAAGATACATAGCTCGCCTCGTTGTGCAAGGCTTCAAACAGGAGTTTGGCATAGATTATAATGAAACCTTCAGTACTGTTGCAAAATTTTCCACAATTCTCCTTCTATTAATTGTAGCCATTGCAAAGAATTGGCCTATCCTCCAATTAGATGTCTCTAATGCATTTCTCCATGGGCCACTTCAAGAGACAGTTTATATAAAGCAACCTCCTGGCTTCATTGACAAACAGTATCCAACTCATGTCTGTTTATTAAAGAAAGCCCTTTATGGCCTTAAACAAGCACCGAGATAGTGGTTTGCAACATTCTCTTCGTATCTTATTCACTATGGATTTCGGTTTAGCACCGCTGACCCCTCACTCCTCTTGTTTCATAAAGATTATGTTCAAATCTACATTTTTGTCTATGTAGATGATATTTTACTTACTGGTAACACTGCTGAGTTGGATAAATTACTACTTGCTTTACAATCCAGGTTCTCTATAAGAAACCTTGGTCGGTTGCATCATTTCCTTGTCCTACAGGTCTCTTACAACTTGGACATTCTTCATTTGACACAGTCCACATATGCCACCGAAATTCTGCAAAAGGCAGCAATGATAGAGTGCAAACCTGTGATCACACCTTTGCCTACCAAAATTTCAACTGCTCCCACTTCTGAAGTTCCTTATGATCGTCCAGATCATTACAGACAAATCACCGGAGCACTTCAATACTTGACGATTACTCATCCCGTTCTATCCTATGCGGTTAACTACCTATGTCAACATATGCACAAACCACTCACAGCCCATTATCAACTTCTTTAACGAGTTCTACGGTATATCAAAGGTAGTATTTCGCTTGGTCTACATATACTTTGATCTGCACTTGTGCTTACAGGCTTTACATATTTCGACTGGGCCACTGATCTCGTTAACCGTCGCTCGATCACCGGTTGTTGTGCATTCCTTAGTTCAACACTCATATCATGGACTGTTAAGAAACAGTCATCTGTTGCTAAATCCTCAACGGAAGCGGAGTATAGAGCGCTCTCTACTGCTGCTTGTGACATCATTTGGCTTCGCCAATTATTAGCAGAATTTTAGATTTTGCAAGCTGCACCTACCAAATTATATTGTGATAATGTCTCAACTCTTGCACTAGCAAACAATCCAATTTTTCATGTAAGAACGAAACACATTGAAATTGATTTTCATTTTATTCGTGACTCTATCCGATCACAATATATCACAGTTCATCACATCTGCTCCCAGGATCAACCAGCTGATATCTTCACAAAAGCTCTGAGTTCAACCCGACACGTCTATCTCACTTCCAAGTTAATCATGCAGCTTCCCATTATTACCTTGAGGGAGGCTGATAAGGTAGAATGATAAGTCGGCGCCACTATCTGCCGCTGCTCCACTTTCCCTGTTTATTCCTTGTACTCAGTTTATCTCCACCGTGTGTTTTCTGCTCTTAATCTGAGCCATTAATCTCTAACCGCTTTGCACTTTATATACTCGATGTAATGAGCGTGTTGAGCTATGGAAGATGGACAGTAATACTCTGCTTTTAGATTTCATCTTCTTCCTACTGCATTTGTTTTTTCTCTGTTTTATAGGTTTACCGAGACCTGATCTTCAATCTCAACATATCTTTCTCGGCTTCTTCTGCTTCATCAATTTTAAGTTCTAATATAAAATCAATGAGCTTAATAGGTCATCTCACAGTCTGTTAATACTCGTCTAAACTATTAATAACTATTTTAGTCGACACACACGTTGCTTGATTGGGCGATTTTGCCCCTTTTTGTGTGTGGTTTGATTTGTAGGGGTTAACAATCATGGAATAATTAAAGAAATTGCAAAATAGTTTTGTTTTCCAAATGATTAAAGTGTTATCGAGCATGAAGTTCCCTTTCTGCTTTAAATTCTATTTTTAGTATATTATTCTATTATAGTCATTACTTGCAATAATTCCTTTACTTGAATATTCTAATAGCACAGACTTATGAATATTTTTTAGTGATACCATGGTCAGATCACAAGGAAATTGCAAATCAACCAAATTGTTTGATGTAGAGTAACAAAGGATATAGGCTTTCTAATGTTCATTAAAACATGCAATTATGATAAGCAATTCTTAGTTTGATAGACCAAAAATTAAATATAATGTTCACTATTTTTTATACAATCAAGAAAATACGATGAATCCAGCCCAACAAGTTTCCCATTACATGCCTTAGAATTTTTTTATAACTATTAATTTCTTTGTCACTATTTGAACTTCTGAGGCACTTGATCTTGTGAGATTAAATGATTATAAAAATAAAATCAAATGCCTCTAAAGGAGAAACTTTCATTACATGAATTTTTTTATTTATATTTAATATTGTACACTTTCTTGGGAATTTACACTTTTAGATATGGTGTATGACATTGAGAGAAATAATTTGTTTGCATCAGTGTGATGCCCATATATTTTTCTAAAGTGAGTTTATTTTTTTATTCATTTTTTTTTCTTTTTTTATTTTTTATTTTATTCTAATTCATCAAGGTTGGATTTTGTTGTGCATTTGCAAATAATAACATGTTAGTGGTTCATGATTGTTTCAATTTCTCATTAAATTTGTTTAATTTAATCAATTGTTAAATTATTATTTTTAGTGTGGATTCTTCACATTTTCCATTTTGAATCTAAAGTTAGCAAAATAATATTTAATTAGTGGTTTTATTAATCCATGGTTGAGCTAGAAAATTCTTATAGCGAGGGCTTAAATTATTTTTTCAAAAATTCCCTCAACTATTTTCATATGAGCTTAGGACTGGTATTTTTTGAATTTATTATTTCAAACTGATAAAATATTAAATAAATGATGATTTATTGTACTTCTACAAGTAAATAAATGATTAATAAAATTATACCTGCTATAAAATAGATCTATATATACCGAGCCTCTAGTTTCAAAATTAGTACATAACATATAATATTTTTTAAGTGGTAAGACAAGCTCATTCCTCTCCTCCAAGAAACAATCACATGACTATGTTATCCATTGTATCATTAGATATAAAGAAAACTTGTATGTTTGAGCCGCCGGTGCTAGACCCTCGCTAACGGCAATCGTCAGTTGGAAGAATTGGGAAATGGGGATGTCGACATCGACCGTGCTATAAGGCATTGATGGTTTGATTGAATTCATACATTATGTGATAAATTAGTGTCATCCTAAACGGAGCCACTATACCTCCCCGAGATGTGTATGAGAATTGACTTGGGAGATATGCACCTCATGCACCATAAAGATTTGCTTTTTGCATAATTAAGCCGCATCAACCTATGTTCATAAATTGAATAAAATAAATGATGGCAATACAAAATATATAAATTAAATGGTATGTTTAAAATTAGAAAAAGAAATTACTTATGATTTTGGCACAAGGTAAGACGGAGAGTGCCTGAAATCAAATCAAAATTTTTTTTAAGTTGAATAAAAAAAAAGACCACGCTATACATGAAAATTTTCTATGTCCATACTATTTTAACTTCTTAATCTTTCTTCTTACAAACACTGTCGTTGCCAGGTCCCAAGTTCTGGATGAGAAAAGTGGAGGGTTGCGTTAGGTAGTCGACAGCCAGCGTAAAACTTATCGAACAAAAATGACATGAATCCTTTAAGAAATTGTGTTAATGCTAGGGTGTCCCCTGGAAGCGACGCTCTGTATGGCCAAAATACAGTGACAAGTGTGCAAGGGTCGCTGCACCGGCGCCCGGGTGCAGTGTTAAATAGGCAAGGGTTCCCACATCAAGGACGGATGTGGGCAAAGAAGCTAGTCCATGAAACTAAAATTAGGATATGAACTTGGAATATAGGTTCCCTTACTGTAAAATTAATGGAATTAATAGATATTATGATTCATAGGAAGTTAAATATTTTTTGCATTCAAGAAACTAAGTGGGTTGGAGAGAAGACTAAGGAAATTGATAGTTTAGGATTTAAACTTTAGTATTCAGGTATGAGTCGTAGTAGAAATGATGTAGGTGTTATTATAGATAAGAGTTTAAAGGATAATATTATAAAAATTAATAGGATTGGAAATAGAATTATAGTTTTAAAGATTGTTGTTGATGATAAGATTGTTAATATTATAAGTGCTTATGCTCCTCAAATGGAATTAAATTTTTGGAATGTCTTAGAAGAATTAATACAAAAGATACCTCTTGAAGAAACAATTTTATTGAAGGAGATTTAAATGGACATGTTGGTAGAGAGGTAGATGATTTTAAAAGCATTCATGGTGGCCATGGATTTGGAACGACGAATGAAGGTGGCAAGACCATTTTAGATTTTTGTTTAGCTTATGATTTTTCAATTGCTAATACCTGATTTAAGAAAAGGAATGAGCATCTCATCACTTATAAAAATGGATATAGTATAACCAAGATTGACTATTTTCTTATTAGAAAATTAAAACGTCTAGGATTGTAAAGTTATTTCGAGTGAAAATTTATGTACCCAGTATCGATTATTAGTTTTAGACTTTATGATAAATGGTCATAAAATAAAAAATAAATTAAAACAATTTTTCTAGGATTAGTGTTGCAAACTTGGTTTCATGAATTGTGATTTTGATGTTAGCAAATACTTTCACTGCCTTTTTCTACTAACATTTCAAGACCATGAAATCAGAAAGCAAACGGAACCAGCTCAAGATTGGGTAGACTAGGTATGAGTTCGTATGTATTTTTCTTTTCCCCTTTCTTGAGTCAATTGTAATCTGGTGAAGTGTCTAATGCTAAGTAACCCTACACATACACACTTGAGAGATTTAAAATTTCTTTTTTTACTCACATCGTCCCGGACGATAGTTATATCTGCCTGGACAATCGAGTTCAAAACAGAAGTTCTAATCAGGATTTCTTAGTTAAGGCAGCCGTAATTAACTGATCGTCTTGGACGATACTTGTATCGGCCAGGATATGCTCAAAATAGAAAGAAATAACCTCCATAATCAATTTAAGTATTCTGTATTTTTGGAAATCAGCCAGGACGATCGTGAGATCGGCCTGGACGATATTACATAATTATTCTTAAATTGATCCAGGAATCAATAAAGTAATTTAGGATGATTGATATGATCACATCATCTTGGATGATCTCAGGATCAGCCAGGATGATCTATGAAAAAATCCTTAGTTGCTCCTGGATGATACCTATCGGCCAGCACAAATTCAGGGCGATGTTCTGGCCGATTAAGATCGGACAGTTCGAATTCAGGGTGATGCTCTGGACGATTTTTCTCTGATTTGAACTGATCGGCCGGGACGATTGTGAGATCGGCCTGGATGATCAAGCCAATTTTCAATCATCCAGATCATCTTCAGGGCGATGTTCTGGCTGATCTTCTATGATTTGAATTGATCGTACAGGACAATATGATTATCATCCTAGACGATAAAGTTGGCAACTTGCAATTATTGAGCTCCTTTGAAGCTCTTCTATTTAAAAGCTATTGATTAATGTTTTTTAACATCCTTGGCTGCTGTCTTGACCTAAGAAAACCTAAAGGAGAGAGAGAGAGAGAGAGAGAGAGAGAGAGAGAGAGAGAGCTAGAGAGAGAGAGGGAGAGGATCTTATGAGGGGGAGCTTATAAAGGAGTTCACAAAGTTTGCTCCAAGCATTGTTCCACTTCTTCTTCTCTGGAGTCTCGTGTCCTTGGAAGGGTTGGGAGAGGTAAGCTTCAACAAACGATCGAGGTTCTCTGCCTGCTTCAGGAGGAAGCAAAAGGGTGAGGATCGAGGTTCTCTGCTTTGCCGGGGGTGGCAATAAGGAGGGGTTTTTGTAAGGGCTTCTTCGCCTAGCTGTGGGGGCTAAAGGAGAGTCATGTTGGTAGTGCAATCCTCGGAGGGAGCCTCCAGGGAGTGGACGTAGGTAAAGTTGACCGAACCACTATAAACCCTTGTATTCTTTTTATTACTTCCGCTCTTTAATTTTCCGCACTTATTTTCGGTGGTGACTTTGGTTCGAGATAATTGTTCTTTTTGTTTAAAGTTTTTAAAAATACCAATTCACCCCCCCCCCGCTCTTGGTTAGCCTTGGGACTAGTTCATAGGGCCTAATATCCCTAACAAACTTTCAAGTGGTATCAGAGCGAGGTTCATAAAAATTGAGTTTGAAAACTTTTTGAATTTGATCCATGGCTAACTTTGGGACTCGTAATACAACTGAAGGATATTCTATTACACGACCTCATTTGTTTGACAACCTTCCTTTTAATTTTTGGAATACTCGCATGTCTACTTTTCTATAATCTACTGATTATCGCATGTGGATGCTTATTAAAGAAGGATATTCTCCACCTTCTCGTGAAATTAATTGAATTAAAATTGAAGTTTCTTTTACTGAATGGATTTTCGATGAAAGAGATTTAGCTCAATTGAATGTGAAGTGTTTGAACTGTTTTTTCTGTGCTTTAAAGTCTGAGGATTTCATACGTGTTTCTACTTGCTCTACTGGAAAAGAGATTTGGGATAGGTTGTACATTACTTATAAAGGAACCAATGAAGTGAAACAATCTCGTTTGAATATTCTCTTGCATGACTATGAACTTTTTTGTATGAAATCTTCTGAAACAATTTCGGATATGTATACAAGGTTCACTCAAATTGTTACTTCTTTGCATGCCTTAGGAAGAAAACTTTCAAATTATGAAAAAGTAAATAAAATTTTAAGATGTTTGCCTTCATCTTTTGATGCTAAAATTATTGCAATCACTGAATCTAATGATTTGAACACATATTCGATTGATAACTTACTTGGCTCACTCATTGCTTATGAGCAAGGAGTTAATTAAAGAAATGTTGATGCAGGTGAGAAAAAGAAGGAGAAAACTGTGGCATTGAAGGCCAGCAACAGGAACTCTAATTCTTTCGGGTCTGAGAGCGATGATATTGCCTTAATCACAAGGCAATTCAAAAGCTTTCTAAAGAAGAAGCACACGCATCATCAAAATTGGAGAAAAGTAAGGATAACAAATATTCTAAAGGATCTTCTGATGTTGTTTGTTTTGAATGCAGGAAGCCTGAATAATTCAGAGCTGATTGTCCTATACTACAAGATCACTCAAGCAAAGAAAAGGGTGAGGAGAAACCCAAGTTTCGGAAGGACAAAATGAGACTTCAAAACGCATTTTGGGCAGATTTTGCATCTGATTCTTCGGAGACTGAACCTGAAGATGAAATAATAAACTTGTGCTTAATGGCGGAAGATCATCTTGATCAAAGTGATGAAGACGAGGTATGTAAATCAACTTATGATCAATTGTTCAAAATTTATGAGAAAATTCATGCATCATACAAAAAATTTAAAAAAACTCATGCTAGTTTGAAGTTGGAACTTTTAAATATACAAAAAGAGCATGAAATCATTCTCAAATATCATTCTACGATTGATTCAAATCACATGGCTCTACTTGATGAATTAAACAAAAAGCATTTGGAATTAATTGATGAGCATGATGCATTAAAAGCTTCATACACCTCACTCGAATTTGATTTTAAGAAATCTGAAGAGGTAAAGCAAAATTTTGAGGATTGAAAATGATGTCTTAAAAAATACTAACTTGAGGCTTAAAAAGGAATTGGACTCACTTAAGGAAAATTGGATGACACACACATTTGATCAAAAGCCAAAACATAGGAAGAGACATTATAACCCTAATCATTTAAGAAATCCTTTTCCTGGTGTTAGATTTTTTCATGTGGCATGCTAGGACACATCTCATACACTTGCACTGTTCACCAAGTACACATTGGGTGTGGAGACCAAAATTGCATGATTCACAGTATAGTACACAATCATCACTTTCTACTATTTATAAGAAGGGACCCAAACTTTTTTGGGTTCCTAAATCTGACAGTTGTTGAATCTTGCAGGATTGCTCTCACCAAAGACCTCATGAGAAGCATAGGATACTTGGACAAAATAGAGGCTCGCAGCTCATAATTGCTTAAACTTGCTGCTTCATAATTTCTTGAAATGCTTTGTTAATTAAATGATTATTTTGTTTGTTTTTTGTGCTAGCTTTTTTGCTGTTTTAGTTGTTTGACTTTTTTTGATTTTTTAATATGATGATTTTTCAAACTTTGAGACTTTGGAGATTTAAAGTCAATGATTATCATCTCTAAATCGGTTAAAAGGAGAAACACTGTTGATGGTTTCCTTCTTTCTAACCTCGTTTAGTGGTACAATTTTCTTCTCTAAACAAAAGTCTATCTCATTTTAACAATTTTTTTTTTTTTTGAAATTAAGATCTTTTATCTTGCTATAATAATCTATCCTATATATAATGTCCAAAGTTTTTATATATCTTTCAAATTAATTGAAACCTTATCATTGCACATATCATATAATTTTGATTGTGTTTTGTGACTAGTTCTTCCCTATGTTAGAAAGAGAGCTCATATTCTCTAATATCTAGAAGATATATTCACAACTAAGAAGATTTTTAAGAGATTGTAAAAGAGAATTTAGCTTACAAAAATAAAAAAAGGGGAAGTGGCAAAGACGCCAAGTTGAAATAAAAAGAATATACACAAAAGTGTATCAAAAATTAAAAGATGCTCAAAAAGCCAATCAAAGTGTCAAGACGCATAAAATAAGCCCACTAAAAGCAAGCTATCCTCTATTTTCAAAACTTTTAAAACTTAGAAGAACTCATGGTTTATTGATATTTTCAAAGGCTTGATTTCAAATTCCATGATTGAGATAAATTACTTTGGTATATTATTTATGAGATATTTTCTTTGTAACCAAGTTTTGAACGGATCTTCTTTTTACTTAATTAAGTTATTCTGAGTTTAGCCTTTTTTTTTCAAAAGATAATTTATACCCTGAAATAAGTCTGAACTAGGGATTAACAGGATCGGATATTCTACCATTTTCAGATTATGACATTATTAACTCATTGATCTCTTGAATCTCTAAAATTTAATGCTTTGAGAAATTTGTCATATGGATGCTTTGCTAAAACAAAAAAATAAAAATAAAAACAAAAAAAAAATTATTTTTTCCTTTGCATGTTTTTCATTTTTTTTTTGTTTTTAGCTTTTTATTTTGTTCCTTTTTGTGGCTCTCTCTGATCATCTCCATCTTTACTTTGATTTCTAATTCTTGCCACATCTTTCTGGATAAAATCTCCATCGTCCTGGACGATATGATAATTTTCATTCAAAATTCCATCTGTTGATTTTTTTTGAGCTTACTACAAATCATCGTCCTTGCCGATCCCATATCATCCTGGATGATATGATCGTTCTCTGCTATAATCATCTTGATCGTCTTGGCCGATACAATTTCGTCTTAGAAGATGCTTTTATAAGAATCATCCTGGCCGATACACTAGATCGTCCTGGACGATCCACGTGTCAGTACGTTTAAAATCCTTAAAATTGGCTCCGAATGATCCATTATTGGACAATCGTCCTGGCCGATCCACTGTTCATCCTAGACGATACACGTGACACAGATTTAAAACATTTTAAATTTGTCCAGTATGATCAATTATTGTGCATTATCCTGGATGATACACCTAATTGGCCCGGACGATATGCTTTTTCAACGGTCGTCTAGCTTGACTCCTCGGGATGATCGCCTGCGTCTAATCGTCCTGGCCGATATCTGATCTGCCCGGATGATCGGACCGCCTTTTTGACCAATCGGCTTGTACGCAATAATTATACCATATTGGCCTGGATGATTCTGCGATCTTCCTGGACGATGTGCCCGTTTCTTTAAATTCAGGCCCTTCCAGCCAATGTTTTTCACCTCAAGCTTCTTCTCCTCTCCTATTTGCTTACTGTTTTCTTGCTATGGCTGGTGGGAGGCGAGTCCGGCAAACTTCTGGGAGTTCTTCAAGGGCTAGGATTGACACTCATTTAAGGAAGGCAGAAGATGAAGCTATTTACCATCGATATAAAGAGTGTGGGATTTCTATCTCCAAAATCATCAACCCTGTCCACCTCTCATATCTGGTATTAGACCTTTTTACCTACACCTCTTTATGCTTTATTCTTACTCTCGTTGTTCCCTTTAATACTGATCTTCTTCATGAATTCTTCGCAAACATTCGCATAAACTCTACTTATACAGCCCTGACCTCCTATGTGAATCGACGCCTGGTCTACATCACATATCAGGACTGTGCTGAACTGTTGCAGCTATCCACCACTAGGGATAAGTTGCATACCATTATCTTAGATCCTAATTTTAACTAGTCCACTACAAATCATTTCCTATGCCAGACCAACGCACCCTTTAATGTTGGAGAAACTAGCTCTTTGGTTAAAGATGCAAGGACAATCCAACATGTCCTTCGCACTTCCATTATTCTAAAAGTTGGGGAACGAGTCCACATCACTCTACTCTCTCTGACTACCTTTACATTATGGCCCATAGAGAATTTAATGCTACTGACCTGATTTTTTGTTACATTGATCATTTGACAACAATCCACGATCAGGTCATAAGAGGAGACCCAACCTTGCTTTAGGACATCTCATAGCTTATATTCTTGAAACCAAATATCAACTTCAATATCCTGCTCCTCCCAACCTCCCAACTCTCTTCTACTCGAACAGCTCTTTCAATATCCTTCACAGTACTCGTCTCCACCTAGGGGATGGGGAATCTCAGGGAGCTGAGGAGGAGGAGGCTCCCGATTCCATTCTTGAACCTGCTCCTCTCCTCCATCACTTGCTGTTTGATCAGTTAGTGGAGAGATTTGATCGATTGGAGACCCAATTTGACACTTTTGTAGTTCACCAGCAGCAGCTGCACGACCAGGACATGGCCTAGATTAGATCATAGTTTGCTGCCATGACTAGTTACTTTCAGCAGCCACCACCACCACTACTTTCGTTTGATGATCAGGGTCCCTCATCTTTCTAGTCTTAGATTCTGTTTCATGTAGTTGCTTATGTTTGTTTTTCCTTCTTTTTGTACTTTTTCTACTTTAGTTGCTTTCTAGTTCTCTCCTCCCTTTTGAGATGTCAAAAGGGGGAGTAATATGTTTGTACTTATTGATTATGTTTGTACTATTGCACTTGTAGTTGCTTTAGTTTTTACTTGCACTTGTTATTGCTTTAGTTTGTACTTGTACTTATTTCTACTTTGAATTTTTAGAATTCTTGAATTATACTGCTATAATCATCAAAGTGTTTGCCATCATAAAAAATGAGGAGATTGTTATAAACTTGGTTTCATGGATTATGATTTTGATGTTAGAAAACACTTTCACTGTCTTTTCTACTAACATTTTAGGACCACGAAATCAGAAAGAAAATGGAACTAGCTCAAGATTGGGTAGACTAGGTCTGAGTCAGTCTGTATTTTTCTTTTTCCCTTTCTTGAGTCAATTGTAATCTGGTGAAGTGTCTGATGCTAAGTAACCCTACACACACATACTTGAGAGATTTAGAATTTCTTTTTTTTACTAACATCATCTCGGATGATAGTTATATCGGCCTGGACGATCGAGTTCAAAATAGAAGTTCTAATCAGGATTTTTTAGTTAAGGTAGCCTTAATTAATTGATCGTCCTAGACGATACTTGTATCGGCCAGGAAGATATGCTCAAAATAGAAAGAAATAGCCGCTATAATCAATTTAGGTATTCTGTATTTTTGAAAATCGGCCAAGACGATCGTGAGATCGGCCTGGATGATATTACACAATTATGCCTAAATTGCTCTAGGAATCAAGGAAGTAATTAAGGATGATTGATACGATCACATCATCCTGGATGATCTTAGGATCGGCCTGGATGATCAATTCAAAAACCCTTAGTTGTTCCTGGATGATAACTATCGGCCAGCACAAATTCAGGGTGATGTTCTGGCTGATTAGGAATGAACAGTTCGAATTCAGGGAGATGCTCTGGACGATTTTTCTCTGATTTGAACTAATCGGCCGGGACAATCGTGAGATCGGCCTGGACGATCAAGCCAATTTTAAATCATCCAGATCATCTTTAGGGCGATGTTCTGGCCGATCTTCTATGATTTGAACTGATCGTACAGGATGATATGATTATCATCTTGGATGATAAAGTTGGCAACTTGCAATTATTGAGCTCCTTTGAAGCTCTTCTATTTAAGAGCTATTGATCAACGTTTTTGAACATCCTTGGCTGTTGTCTTGACCTGAGAAAACCTAAAGGAAAGAGATAGAGAGAGGGAGAGAGAGAGAGAGGATCTTGTGAGGGGGAGCTTGTGAGGGAGTTCACAAGGGTTGCTCCAAGTATTGTTTCACTTCTTCTTCCCTAGAGTCTCTTGTCCTTGGAAGGTGGATGAGATATTTTGCTAAACGTTTTAATGAAGATTGTGAAATAATATTGACTATAGTGTCCTTAGCACCCTAAATGAAAATAAAGATTTCTATTTTTATCGGTGTATTAGTAAAACTAAAGTTAGAGAGGCTTTAAAGAAAATGAAGGGTGTAAAAGCAGTTGGACCGGATGATATTCCAATTAAGGTGTGGAAATGATTAAGAGATGAAGGGATTTCTTGGCTTAATAAACTTTTTAATACTATTTTGAAGACTAAAATGATGCCAGATGAGTGGAGAATGAGTTTGTTAATTCCTATTTTTAAGAATAAAGGTGATGCACAAGATTGTATGAATTATAGAGGTATTAAGTTAATGTGTCATACTTTAAAATTATGGGAGTGAGTTATGGAGCATAGGTTGCGGCGTGATACAAATGTGTCTCAAATTCAATTTGGATTCATGCTGGGTAGGTCGGCTATGGAAGCCATATATTTATTAAGAGGTTTGATGGAGATATATAGAGAAAATAAGGAGGATCTACATATGATATTTATTGATTTAAAAAAAGTATATGATAAAGTTCCAAGAGAAGTGCTATAGAGAGTTCTTGAAAAGAAATGACTCAATAATGCTTATATTCGAATCATTAAAGATATGTATGCATGAGCTATTACTTGTGTTCAAACACAAGGTGGTTTGACCAAGTATTTCCCTATTTCAGTTGGGTTACATCAAGGATCAGCCTTAAGCCCATATCTTTTTGCTTTAGTCATGGATGTTCTCACTAGACATTTGTAAGAGGATGTACCTTGGTGTATGCTTTTTGCTGATGATATTCTTCTTGATGATAAGACTAGAGAGGGAGTTGAAGGTAAACTTGAATTATGGAGGTCAACCTTAGAGTCTAAACGTTTTTGCTTGAGTAGATCTAAAAAGAAATATATAGAGTATAATTTTAGTAGTAATAGACCTAGTGAGGGTATTGTGACTTTGGGCGATCAAGTCATTAATAAGAGTACACGTTTTAGATATCTTGGATCTATTTTTCAGAGTGATGGTGAAATAGATGGGGATATTATCAGCAGAATTCAAGTTGGATGGTTGAAGTGGAGGAATGCATCGGGCTTGTTATGTGATAGAAATATACCCCTCAAACTTAAGAGAAAATTCTACAAGATGGTAGTGAGGCCTGCAATGCTTTATGGTGCCGAATGTTGGCCATTAAAAGAGAAGCATAATACTAAGTTAAGTGTGGCAGAGATGAGGATGCTCAGGTGGATGAGTGGCTTTACCCTTAGAGATAGGATACGAAATGAGCATATACATGTAAAGGTTGGAGTAGCTGCAGTAGAAGATAAGATTAGAGAGAGTCGTCTTAGATGGTTTGGTCACATAAAAATGCAGCCTTTCGATGACCCGGTTAGGAGAGTAGAGGTATTAGATTTGACTTGTGTTAAGAAAGGTAGGGGTAGACCTAAAAAGACTTGGTTAGAAAATATTAGGAATGTTCTTTCTTTATTAGATTTAAACGAGTATTTGACTTTTAATAGGACACAATGGAGAAAAAGGATTTATGTAGCCGACCCCATGTAGTGGGATAAAGGCTTGATGATGTTGTTGTTGTTGTAATCTTTCTTCTTAAAAAATTCAGAAGTATGTCAAATATTTAATTTGGTAGGGCAGAAGTCACCTTCAAGAAAATTGTTGAGATGATTAGGTTTGGCTTTGTTGTAAATGAGGAGATGCTATGAAACACAATCTATTAGCAATTTTAATGAAGCAAGGCCTTTTTGATGGTTTTGTTGACCAACACTGTTCCATCAAGCTTCTCCACTCAGGGTCACAAGATTCTGGAACTGAAGGCCTTAGAGTGTTGCCAACTATTCCATCTATTAATAATGCGTGTTGTTAATTACATGTGATATTATTACAACAAAAAATGATGTGAGATAGAATGATACCTATAATATAATTGCTTCATCGGGTTTGTTAGCATATGGCTCTTGGCCCATAAGAAGTTCCCACATCACAATACCAAAAGAAAATACGTCAACCTAGGTTCATGATACAAATATTAAAAAGAATTTAAGATAAATACTTATTAATTTTTTTGTGCATTTGAATTTTTATACATACCTTTTCGGAGGCCAAATCTCTTCTTCCATTCATAAGCTCAAATGCCATCCAAGGGATTGTTCCACGTGCACTGACACATGATATTAAGGTGCTGCACTTCACTTTTGAAAGGCCAAAATCACCAACCTAAAAATAAATTAATCCACAAAGAATTATCCATTAATATATTCGACCAATATAAAATGATTCTAATTGCTTACTTGTCAGGCAGCCTAAGTAACGCTCGCATAAGAATTGTGCATATTTATTTGCATAATATTATACATATCATTACAAAAAATGGAAAGAAATTATTATCTTTTGAAACAATGCATAATTTTAGAAAATAATCATAAGGTATTAACTTCACTATGTTCTTTCATCCTAATCTCTTGATATATATCTTTTAAAAAATGTAATTCTGACATAGTATTACAATTAATAAGTTACAGCAACAACAAATTCGAAAAAAAAAATAGTCATAACATATATACACAAATATTTTCATGGATTGTTTACATGAAAACATTAAAAATAATAATCTTGAAAAGGATACAATAGTAAAAATGAATTAATACCTTGCATATTGGTCCATTAGGATCCCTCAAGTTAACAAGCAAGTTGTCACTTTTCAAATAAAAAAGAATAATATTTTGATCGTGTAGATATTCCATCTCAAAACCCACATCTATGGCAATTAATAGTCCTTTCCTTTTATCAAGAAACTTGCTTAAATTCAATATATAATTTATCCATTACAATGAAAAATATATGAGTACAAAATAAGATAAGTTTGTGGTGTAAGGTGCATTAAGCTAAAATAAAGAACATACTCACTATAGTTTATAAGTGCACTTCGTGGTGAACCATCAACCATAGATTTAGTGATGGTTGCAAAAGATCACTCAGGGCCATCCCAAACAATACCATAAAATGCTATAATATTTGGGTGGTGCAAATTAGTAAGCATGAATATCTCGTTCCAAAAATCAGTCCTCTAAGCACATGAAGAATAATTTTTGGTTTTTTTTCTATGAAAATGAAATCAACAAATTTGAGAGATTTTAGAGGTGTTTTTATAGTTTAAAATCTATAATAATTTCTAATAAATTAAAAAAGAAATAACGACACTTATTAAATTAACTTATTTCAAAAAATAGTTTCTAATTTCAAGAAACAACACGAGCCTTAAGTTTTCCAACAAATAGATAACCTATCTAAATAAAATGTTAATTTTTTCATTCACTGGATTTGAGGACTCATTTAGGTATTTGAGGATGAAAATATGTTTTATAAAGTGTTAGCTTTGTTATCATGCATTCTTTATTTAATTTTTTTTTATCATGCATTCATTATGAATGACATATTGACATCCTACTTTTTATGTGAATTTATAGCTATTAACAATAAATTTTAGCTTTGTTAATGGGTATTTCTAACTACATCCAATAAAATGAACGAGCCTTCCAAATTTCATCACTTTTTCAAAAAAAAAAAAAAAAAAAACTACTGCAAGCAACCAAATGTATCCTAAGAAAAACTCAAAATCGAATGCTAATCAAATCAATGAAGCAGTAAAGTCTATCTAACCTTAAACATTGTGCAGCATTGCTAGCTGCTTACGAAAAATGGAGATTAAAGCTTAGAGGATATCATGATGATCAATCATGATGCATATTCCATGAAATCAGGCAGTCATCTATCACCCCCTCCCCTTGGTATCATGAATGCTACACACATTATCGACCACATGTCATATTGTGTTCTCGCTGGGCTCATGAATTGTTGTTATTGGATGTTATGATTGGATGACAACAATGTTATCAGTGAAAGCCCATCTTTAATTATTTCAAGGAAATGAAAGTTGAGAGTGAAGATCAGTCTGACATTCTCACTTAGAGAGAAGAGGTAAGCAAAGGCTTTAAATGCAACGAATTGATTTTATATGTCTAGAACTTACTTTAAAAATTAATATAATATATAATATAATTAATTAACATTTATATTATACACATAAAAGTTTTTTTACCAGAATTTGGTAGGAACTAAAGTAAACTAAGTAAAGATTTTGATATCGAAATTTCAATAAAGTTAAAATAAATCAAAAAAATATTTGTGGTAGTATATATTCGTTATATCAGAAGTAGAAAAGTAAATTATAAAATATATAAAACTTTAGTTTTCAATTATTGATTAAAGTATTCATTATATTCAAAATTTTTTACATAAAGAAATAAAATAATCTAATAGCTAATTGAATACAATAGCCCTCCTAAATAGGAAAAATTAAAGATAACATTTGAAAACTGACATAATACTAAAATGTTGCATTCGATTGATTTATCTAAAATAAAATTGAAGAAAGTATCTTACAAATTTTTAGTTAACTCCAATATCTCGAGTGGTTTTGTTAGCTTTAAGTACTTGAAAAATCATTTTATTTGAAAAACTTAATATTCATTGAAGAGATAATAGTAGTTAAAGTCATGATAACAAGTTATATTATATAAGATGATAGCTTGATTCAAATATTTTTTTCTTTCACGTTATAAGCATTTAAGTCATGCTAGTAATGTAATAGTCACAAGGCATGCATGCATGGCTCATGCAGTGAAAAATTTATTCATGTTTTTATGGCTTCATAAACACACCAAAAGCATGAATGCATGCAATAGTTTATGTATTAAGGTTGCTCATTAACAGATTAAATTAATGAGAATAAATCGAGCAGGAACCCCTTCCTCCCTTTTTCGTTTCTGCAAATTCGTTACCCTCTCAGCGACTGATCACCACCCTATTTTGTTTTTTAAAAACAGAAATATCCAAGTAAATAGAGACCTCATGCAGTAAACGAGAAGTTAAATTCAGCTCTAGATTTTCAATTTTATGAACTAATTCAATAAGTTATATGTCATGTCACTGATACTCATATCCTGATGAAGCTCAACAGCAGGTTTTAGACAGATTTAAATTGTTTAGATGTAGTTTAAGGATATCATTATGTTATTACTAATTCAATTTGTGTGAATGTTCATGTATATATATATATATATATATATATTAGTTTAAAACCATAGAGGGGCCTACGCATTGATATAATTTAAAAATACAAGTCCTTAAGGAGACTATCAGTCCGCTAATGCTTGAAGAGCTACAATCATTCAAAAAGAGAAACAAAACCTAAGGGCCGATAATGCCCATCTACACAAAATACAAATAGCCTAGATACACTCTAAGGCGGCACGAAAAATGCGCCCAAAAATAAGAAAGATCCAGGGATATCCAATCAGCACAATCTTTCTTTCCAAAAACTCCCTTAAGGTGGAAGCAAACTAGCAAAAAAATGACAAGAATAACTAAAGGAAAATTAACAGTAAAAGAACCAAGTTTATCAGTCTCCATAGTAGAACTCCCAGAACTCAGCAAAAGGACTCCCCTCCACTGTATAATCGACCCAGTAAAAAGTAAGTTAAAAAACATACCAGAAAACATACCAGAAAAAATCATATTAGTAAAAAAATAAAAAGAAGCATACAAAAACTTCCAGGTTAGAGACGCCAACAGTACCCAAAGACTCCCGCACCCACGAACAAAAGGAATTCCCCTTCCAGCATAGCAAAACCAACACAAAAAACTGATAGTCGTAAAGTGGATTAACAACCTCCAATCATAACAGAGCCAAAAAACCCAACCAACAAGGCTCAAAATAGATATGAAGGATAACATCAAAGAACTAGCCAGTTCTAATATAAGGTAAACCCTGTTTATCCAGCTTCACTAAACCTCTTAAGATAACAGGCATATTAGAGGCTTCAAACTCCTTAATAGCATAACACTGACAGCCAAACTTAGCCAACCAATCCGCACAAGTATTTCCTTCACGAAAAATATGGGCCATAATATAATTAAGGTCATCAAGCAACAATTTAATTTTTTGAATAATGTAGAAAAGATCAGGATAATCCAAATTCTCCTTTTGAATAATCTGTTTTAAGCTTAAGGCATCCACCCTATAGCCACATTATGAATCCCTTTTCTATGGTAAAGTTCAAGACCAAAAGACAAAACCATTAGCTCAGCATAAATGTCCTTATAATGATTTAAAGGAGCAGAATAAGCAATAATAACATCACCTTGAAGGTTATGAGTTATACCACCCAAACTCGCAGCATTAAGAACCACCAACCCATCAGAATTAAGCTTAAAAAAAGGTGGTTTGGGTTTCAACCACCTCACAATTCTGTCAACAGTACTATAAGAAGAAGAATTCATAGAAATACCCAAATGCAAAGCCAAACCAGCAGCATTTTTAAAATTTTTTTGCTGAGATCATGTTAGTGGAATGAGGTTGTAAAATTTTGAACTTAACATTAACAATAATATTTAAGGCATCCATTTTAATGTTATTATGCTTTGCTTCATTCATAGCTCTCCAAATATACCAAACAATAAGAATAGGCAGTAGATTATAAATATGACCTTTAGACTTAGTAACCCAAATGTTAAAAATAGAAGAAATATCATCATGAAGCTTAGAATTATCAATTTGACCAATGTCAAGGAAAAAATCCCAAACTTTCTTAGCAATATATCCATTAACAAAGGTGTGCACCAGATTCTCGATATTAGAGCAGCACTGACATTTAGACGTGATACTAAAACCTCTTTTCATAAGAATAGTGTCAACCGGAATAAAACCTTTCATACATCTCCAAACAAGAATAATAAGATAACGGAATATTATTGTGCCATATAGCAGAGAAAATAACCGACTCACTATACTTAATACAAAAATTCTCCCAAGCATTTTTAAGACTGAAATTCCCCGAAGGAGAAGACTTAAATAAAATACGATCATTGCACTGTAATTGTAAAGGAAGTTCAACAATAATGCTCGTTAATTCCCACGGGATGTAATCATTAAGTTTATGAACATTCCAATTCCCGTTCTCAATGAAATCATATACCTTAGTATTAATCAAAGTAAAAGTATTCAAAAGATTGTCAATGGAACCACAACCTAACCAATTATCTTGCTAGAAAGACATGTCCCCTTTCCCCAAACCCCATTGTATTAAGTGTTCTGCTTCCCCCTTAATGTTACAAAGCCTTTTCCAAACCATAGAGTCGGATCTTTTGTAAGTACAAGAATTAGCGTGAAAACCTTTACAATACTTTGCATTTATAAATTGAGCCCAAAGACTCATGTTAGATCTGAAAGAAAACCATAATTTGTAAGAGAAAGCTTAGACAGTATCCATAAAACTTTTACACCCTAAACCACCCTTGTTTAAAGCCCCACAAACTTTGTTCCACGAATACCAATAAATGCAATCTATTGTTTTTGGAACCCCAAAAAAACTTGTTAATCAATCTTTCCATTCTCAAACAAATAGAAACAGTAGGATTCAAAGTATGAAAAATATACATGGGAATCGAATTTAACACACTTTTGATCAAAACCAATCTCCCACCAAAAGACAGAAAGATAAAGTTCCAATTAGCAATTTTGTTTTAAAAAGCCGTAATATTTCTTCAGAAATTTGATTCCTTTTTCTCCCTTTAAAAATCGGAGTGCCCAAGTACTTGATTGGAAAAGAAACGCAATTAAAACCACTATTGACCTCATTTTTATATGAGGTCACTCTTAAGTTCTCTCTGAGTCCTAGATCCTAGGATCTTCCTAGCTCCTAGCCTTTAGGCTCAATTCAAATCTTAGTTCAATCCAAACCCAGAATTCCTAGGCTAAAGACTTAGGTCCTAAAGCCCTTTCTAGGTGATTTTTCCACCATCTCGAAACCTAGTTAATTGACATCTGATTCAAGGTCTGTCAATTACATTTTGATCTGACTTGTCTCTAATATCAACCCCCCAAATTTGAACTCATTTGGAGGACTCTAACCCTATAAACTTAATCCAAATCCAAAGGCTGTAAAACCTTCAAATATTTACAGTCTGTGCCACTAGACATTCCACATAGTGGAATTTGACCTTTGAGTCTTCCTCAAACCCTTCGATCACCTCTAATGCCTTGATATTGATTTTTCAAACAATAGTATGTATTTTTTTAGACTCAATTTGTCCCAGAATTGACTCAGGGGCATAATGACCAACATGCCCTTTTAAGGATTTTTGGACTCATTGGCCCAAACTTGATTTGATTTGATCATCAATCTTTGAAAACCTTCTTAAATGATTTCAAATGACCTCTTAAACCTCTTTGATTCAACCCCAACCTTAGATCAATTGGGTTAACCAAGTCAACCCATTTTGACCCTAATACCCCTTTAGGGTCAAAATTGTCATTTTGGCCCAAATAACTTTTCTACATCTCGATGTCTCACCCATTAAACTCATATGACCAAATAGGTTTCAAATGATCCAACTCTTTGACCTAGGTCAACTTGGCTGACCAAGTCAACCCAGTTGACCAAATGACCCATACACCTCCTCTCATCCAAACGCATGGACCAGGACCATTCCAAATCTAGTTGAACCCAAGGGATGACTCTTTTGGGCATCCAAGAGACCCCTCTTGGAGACCCAAGACTTGGGCTCACTTGGGTTAGCCATTTGGCTTGACCCAAGTGACCAAAGAGAGGTCTCCCTTAAGCCATCTCTCAACCTTAATCAAATTGAATTCAAATCAAGGTGTCATTGGGTCCCCCTTGACCCAACACACCTTCATTGACCATCCCAACCTTTGGGTTGACCTGGGCTAAGTTTTAGGCTAATCCAAAGAGGCCAAAACCACTTGGGATTGAGCCAATTCCTGCCTTGTGTCAATTTGAACTTGATCAACACCCCTAACAAGTGGCTCTAGGTCCATCACACCTCCTCCAGCTAGCCCATGCCTTGGGCTAACTTGGGTCAGGTTTTAGGATAACTCAAAGTAGTCAAAACCATATAGACCCGAGCCATTTTTGAACCAAGATCAAATCAAACCCAATTTCCACTTGCATTGGGTGCACCAGACCCAGACCCACCTCCCATATCAAGCCCATGGTCTGGCCTGACCTGGGTTGAACCCAAATTGACCCGAACCTAGCAGATTTGGATCAACTCGAGCCATTTTTTATCCAGACCAAATTGAACCCAATTGTCACTTGCATTGGGTGCACCAGACCTGGACCTAGTTCCCACATCAAAACCAAGGTCTGGCCTAATCTGGGTCGAGCTCAATTCGACCCAAACTGAGCAGGTTTGAGTCCAACCGAGCCACCGAATCCAACCAAGCCTCCCCAGGCTCAATTGACCTCACCCTTGACTCCAGCATGACCCCATCAATCTTCCTTGGTCAACCCGACCCAAACCCCTTCCAGCGATGGTCGGAACCAATGGAGAACAAGCTCCGGTGGTCCCCACAGGCCGATCCTGACCCAAAGCCTTCCAAAGGCTGCAGCTCACCGGCTTGACGCTCACGAGCCCTCTAAGATGGTGCCCCTTTCCACCTGGCATCAATCCATGGCCCCTCAGGCTCAATCCCAGCCGTCCGAGCTCGTGGGAGATGGCTGAATAGGGTAAATCTCCCTAGACCTCGCCATTCGATCTCAAGCATCTCCAAATCATTCCCAGAGCTCCTTCGACCTTCCAGCACCTTCACCTAGCTTCCTAGATGATCTCTTCGATCCATTCAAGCGAACTTCGATGAAAGATCTCGGTGCCCCTCTCGAAGTCATACCTCTGGCCGTCCTCCAGTCCCAACGTCTGAAGGAGATCTGCTCGTCATCACCCCCTGAAGCTTGCTGATAGAGAAGCTCATTCGTTGAGGCTTTATCCGTGGTAATCC
This sequence comes from Dendrobium officinale, assembly GCA_019514585.1. Taxonomy (NCBI): domain Eukaryota; kingdom Viridiplantae; phylum Streptophyta; class Magnoliopsida; order Asparagales; family Orchidaceae; genus Dendrobium; species Dendrobium officinale. The sequence goes on from CM033684.1 coordinate 50,704,441, forward strand.
CTTCATCACAAGCTCCCTAGTTAGGTAGTCCGGTCAAGTGTGAAGGAAACCTTCACCCCAACGGATTTCCACCGTTAGATTGAAGGTTTCTTCCATCCTGATCCTCCCTGTGAAATTTCGTCGAAGTTCACCTGCAGGATCGTCCGGATCACACCGGAGAAGGTTCACGGTCTCGGGTTCATATGGGAGGTTGAAGATGAAATCCTGGCCATTGATTTCTATCAACAACGCGGATTAAATCCCACGGTTTTTGAGCTCTGTTAATTGTGGCCGTCCGATCCTCAATCCAACGGCTACGATTAATCCAAAAATTACCCGATCAGCGCCTATGATTGCCCCGCCAATCATGACGCGCCGCGTGTAAAGCGCGGCTGACTGTGTAATAGCCGGATTAAAAAAATTCCTAAAAATTCACAAGATCTTCAAAAATTTATATCTCCCTGCACACTTGACCTAATTAGGTGTTCTTAGGCTCATTGAAAACGTCTCAGCGAGACCTACAAAAGCCCTATAGTTCCAGACCCTGGTTGCATTTGAATTAAATTTAATTTTAGTTATAGTTTTATTTTAATTATTGCAATTATTATTTAAATTGAATTCCCCTAGGCCTGGAATTTTGGGAGATTGAATTTGAGCATGTTCCTGACATGTCCAAATTTTATCTCCCTTGTTGGAGATGTTCAAGTGCATTTTTCCCTAATTTTGAGTTTAAGGGTCATGGGTTGACCCTTAAATTCAAAATGAGATTCAAACCTATCCAATGAGACTTAGGTTGTGATTTTGTGTGTGCTAATGATGTGTGGGATAGGGAGTATAGAGCTTTTGATTTTGCCCTAATCTAAGCTTAGGATAGCTCCCTAGGATTTTTTGAAGGTGACTTAGAGTTCACCTTAGGTTGCTTGGTTAGCCACCTTAGGGTATTCCATTTAATCCCACATTTGGTGGGTTTAGGCCTTGGGATCAGGTGATTCCATGGCCCAAATTTCATCAGGTTTGGAGATCATTTGGTCCACCAAATAGGAGCCATAGTATTCCCCCTTAGAATTGGCCCTTTAACACTAATAAAATTCTAATAAATCAAATTTATTTCCTAAAATTCTCTAAAACAATCCTAACTGACCTCAATTGATCTCTTAATCAGTGAAAATTGGAATCCCTTTAAATTGTTTTTTTAAATCTACCTTAATTTGATTTTAAGTTAAAATTAATATTTAATCAACATTAATTAATTAATAATCATTAAAAATCCCAAAAATTATTTAAATGCCTGATAATATCCCCTTAGATCACCTTTGATCTTTGGGGAGGATTTCAAGAAATTTAAGATCCATTTAGGTTCAAATCATTAAAAGAGCCCTTAATTGAAGTAATTAGATAATTTAATAAATATCTCAAACTTCTAAAATTCATAACTAATTATAGAAAATTCAAAATCAATCAAACTCAATGGATAATGATTCTAATTAAAATATAGTATTTTACAAAAATTTCAAACCACTTAAATCTGGTCAAAGTCAAAAAGTCAACATTTTGGTCAACTTTAGGTCAAAATCGGGTTAAAACTTCTAAAAATCATAACTTTTCATAAAAAACTCCAAATTTAATGTGCCACCAGTTTAACAACTCATAATAAGGTCTAGTATTTATCAAAAATCGGAAACTTTCAAATTTCTCTCGAATTTCAAAAATCAAAATTTGACCCCCCCCCCCCTTTGTTGACATATCCGGATAACCTCCAAAACCTATTTATTCCTCCAAACTCCAGAATTTTCTAAATAAGTTAATAAAATTCTCAACCAACCCATTAAAATCAGTAAACAACTCCCCTTAATTTTAATCCACTCCTTTAATTCCAATCAATTTAAATCAACTTAATTAACCCCGATTGTTACTGGGTAACCCAGGCCTACGAGGCTATTAGCTTAGCCCCAAGGAAGATGAAATAAACTTTACGGCCTCGGTGCAAAACAAAGGTAGTAATCAATTAAATTTTTTAAAATATATTTAACTAAAATTCTTAGTATATTAATATTTAAACTTTAATCTAAATTTCCCTTTTTAGCCTTAACAAACCCAAACTTTTAGACAACTTTAACTAATCACCCACTTTAGGACCTACCCCAGCCACACGACCTTTTACACATACTTTAGATGGTTTTCTAGGACAACCAACTCTAGATCTAGGTTAGGCCGGTATTAACTTTACTGTTGTATACTAGATTTTTTGTGGTTTTTACTGCATGTTGTGGATGAAATTGCTTTGTTGTGTCTGCTTACTTTTTACTACACTCTGTGGATTATTGATGTGTTTGGAGGCTAGATTATCCTTAGGTTAGGTACGATCTAGATGTTCACACAGTTTGTTGCAAGTGGTCACGCTCATGCAGGGAAATAAAAAGGGGGGCTAAGTTAATAAAAAAAATCAATTATTATAAATGTTTACACAGGTGCTTCAGTTGCTAAAGCCCCCAAATAATAAAAAGAGCGTAGCTAGTGTGTTTACTTTCTTTTCCGCATATATATAACTGCTTGGGAATAGTTGCTATTTATTTATTAACTGCTTAGGATAACCCTACAGGTGAGTCTAGATTTTATTTTCATATAAATGTAATTTGTGTAATTGTTAAGTGTTGTGAAAGTTAGTTTTGAGTTGGGATACATAGGTCCAAGGCTTGGACTCCGAAGAGAAAAGGATACCCCTTAGGGGAGTACTCCTTTTCTATTTGGAGATCCAAATTTGAACCATACTCCTTCCCTACCCAAAGAGAAAAGAGTGGCCTTCCCCTTAAAGGAAGTGTCCTCTTATCCATTTGGGTAATCTACTACGAAGGATCCAAGAAGCCTGAAGGAGAACAAGACTGAAGACTTGAAGACTGAGAGTATCTCACTAAAAACAACTTGCGTCATTATTAGGTTTATAATTTGGGTTGTTGCCAGTGGTGCCCTGCCGCTTTACTTTCTACAAAATTTTGGTTTGTAATAAGCAAGGCAACTTTGCCTATGGACATTTATTGATGAATTAATTTATATTTGATGTGTTGAAATGATTGCCTCTAGGATTGCCTTCTTTTCTTAGTTATTTTTGGCATTTGTGTGCCGCTTTTATTTTTGCCTGGATACGTGAGACTCGTAAGGGTGTAAAATTTTTTATACTCGTAATCTTAAAGTTTAAAATTTAGTGAGTTTAAATAACATAGAAAGATAACGAATCTAGGGAATTAGCCGGGGATCGACCCCGGGGTCGCATGCATATTTCTGCATTACTCTCTCCTTGCTTTAGACGCTTCCCCACCTGCGGGTAGAGTCCAGATAGTCTGACCTATGAGGACAAGGTGCCGGACCCGGGGAAGTCCAGTCTTCTAAAAAATTATTTTCTAAGCCTGTTTTTAAAATTTTAAGTATATTTTATTTAAAGTTGTCAACCTGCATGCATTGCATTAGAAACATACTTAAAGAGTCAAAATTTTAATTGCATTAGTCCTTAGCATTTTTGCACCCAACATAAGTCAAAGGGGCTAATTAGGGAAATCTTTTGGGGTAATATAATTTCTCTAACGGGTTGATTAAACTTTAGAATTAGAATTAAATCTCAATTTTAAAATTCCCAAAGAAAACCAATATTTTTTTTCAAAATCTGTTTTTCCAAAATTCCACCAACAAAAAATGGCACGCCTGGTGGGACCAAATCTCTCTCTCCATCTTTAATAGTGGTAGAATTTTGTTCCATCCGTAGTTTTAACTATCATTTCTTCTGTTGGTCCCTCTACTCATTTCTTCCTTGGGTGAATGTTGCCAACATCTAAGATAAAATAAACATTGAAATGATGGTCCTACCTCCAAAGTTTGTTATATATTAAATTTTTGTCCTGATTTTGACCTTCTGTCAACAGGTCGACCGGTGAGGCGACAGTGTCAAATCAGATCTTTAGATATCCTTCTCAAGCCCTATGAATTTATAGTTAAAAATTTCTCACTCAACATATAAATTCTTAAGGTTGAAAAGATTTTGAAGACCCTTATCTTGGGTGCTTCGAAATACTTTAGTCTTAACCCCTTTCACCTCCCTTTTGACCTTCAGAGGTGAGGAGGGTTAGACTACTCACTTTACTTGAGTTTTCTCACAGTTCCATAAGCCTTCGGGCATGGGGAAACTCTGTCCGTTGTGTTTTAGAGTTTGTGGGAAAACCACTTTAAATCCTTCAAAATTCAAATTCTCTCTCGAAAACTTTCTTCAAGTTCCAAAATGTCACATGTTACCTCATACGAACTTCTTGTGAGCTAACATATGTCAAATTTGTTTAAGAAAACCTTCCTTTTGGCATGTACTTAGTCTCTTTATCCCACTAATGTGTGTTGGGTGACTTTTTCTACCACTCAACATGTGTTGGAGGGTTGAGATTATCTTACAAGCTTTAATTTAAAAAAACAAAAATTCTCTTGTCTTCCTATTAAGAGAAATCTAATTTCAATCATCTCTTTAACTTTCAGAAAATTTCAAATGGCTATCCAATTGATTTTCTCTTTAGACCGAGAGCTGTCCTCAACTGTTAATGATCAAGGGAGCACTATCATCTTTGGGATGGGATTCAATATCCTTTAGCTCTCCATGGACAGACACCAGATTGTTAGTTTGGATGCTAGCAAGGAAGTTCCCCCAGTGGTGGAGTTGATTGTGGGATCTACACCTACCTTGCCAGTAGTCAGTGATGACCAGAAACAGTCTGAGCCAGTTATTGAGCCCTCCACTGAAGTTAAATCTATTTTTGAGGAAGGGTCTAGTTTTGGGCTTAGCTTTGCCACTAATAATCAGAAGAAAAACTATTTGAGGAGACTTAGGAAGAAGATCTCTAAGGCTAAGAGGGTTGTACCTTGTAAGACCTTAGTTCAAGTAGAGCCTGAGGTTGCTGAGGAGCTACCTATTCCTACTTCCTCTCCCCTCCTAAAGGAGAGTCGCTTCTACCCCCTTGCTTCTTCTCAAGGGGAGGAAAGGGTAGCTAGGATAGCCCGTTCCCCACCATGCCCAGTTGACTACTCAACTAAGAAGAATCCGAAAGAAACAAACTTCCAGAGGACAAGGACCTTAAGGAACATAATTCACACCTGTGCTGCACAGTCTGGACAGACTAAGGAGGAGTATGTAAAAAAATTGAAGGGAGTGATCTCACATCGCTTCCAAAAAGAAGTGTTGAAGGAGGAAGTGTCCGAGCCAAAGAATTTGACCCCACAATTTGTCAGAAAAAATAAGAAGTATGTTAGACAGCCTGCTACTTCAGTGCTAGTTGATGGATACCATTGGGTGCCACGCCCTCCGTCCAATAAAACGGAGGGTATAGTGTTGACTGGGTCCGAGAGAGGTCACCATTCTACTAGTAGCCCCCGGTACCCCCTCCTAAACCTGTAAAGCTGGCCTGAGTGATTGTTAAGCCAAAAGGGGTTGAGACTCAAAAATCTGTAGATGTTAAGGGGAAAGACCCAAATCTCGTGAGAAGAAATATGTGCCAAAGAGAACAAAGTTGGAGAGTCTGCCACCACCTTCTAGAACTTCTAAGTTCATTCTATAGCTCCAATGAGTTCCAGTCAATCCTACTCCAGTTTCAGTTGACTTGATGGATGTTCAGACTAGTACCCCAGTTGTTACAGTTGGCAGTCCTCCGACAACCAGTTTAGTTCAAGATCCAATAGCAACAATCACTGCTACCCCAGATGATGATCCTCAAGGTCCGGGTGTCGTTCCTAGGCTCCCTAGTCAGGTGTCTTCGGACCTTACCTTGCTAGATGTAGGAGCCATCACTTTACAAGCTCCTGCTTCTCCCCCCGAGGTATATGTCCCTCTCCCCGTAGAGGATGCCACTCTTCTGACTACCAGTTCTGGGATAGTCGAAGAGGAGAGAATTAACCAGGATCTAGAAATGGAAGATGAACCAGTTCCAAAGTCTCAACCAGATCCTAACCTAAAACTTACAGAAATCATTGCCCTACTGGATTCTGAAGAACTGTTTGATATGGCTGAGTATAAAGGATACTTACCCCTCGATCCTAAGTTAATTGAGGATAGACCGGTCGAGGAGGTAGCACAAGAGATAAGGAACATCTTGTTGAATAAATAAGGAATGGCCTCTTTCGACCCAAATCTAGATGATCTCCTTGGAGATTAAGATGATTATGTTGGTAGAATTTGTATGGTTGAGACCAGGGGGTCTAATAAAGAAGCTGAGCCCAGCAAACATCGATCTGTTAGAGTTGACGATTCACATGTTGTTGAGTCAGATTTAGATGAGTCTGTAAAAGCCAGAGATGAAGAGCACATAAAAAACTTGGAGACTCAGCTTACGAGCATGATGTCACAAGTCAGGGAAATGCAAGAAAGGTTGGATAAATCACAGCAAAAGTCCCTTAAAATCCAGCAGTCAGCTAGAGAGATCACAAAAAAGGGAAAACGGGCAGAATCTAGTTCCAAACCCCTCGAGTCACCACCTGTGATTCTTCCTTTCCCGTTAGAAGCACCTCCAGTCCAGCCCACTGTTTCCACCACTCCTCCAATTCCGCCTCAGAAAGACATTAAGCAACTGATTGAGGACTAGGTAAGAGAGGCCTTAGCCCTTTCACAAGGAACCGTGTCTATTCCAAAAGGTAGACCTTACCCCGAAGAATATGACTCAGTTCCTTACCCAAAGGGCTTTGTGCCACCAACTTTTAAAATTTTCACTAGAGTTTAAAATCTGAGACAGCATCTGGCCCACTTCCGAGCAAGCTGTTGCAACACAGGAGGGTCAGATGCTCTACTATTTCGCCAATTTGTAAGTAGTTTAACCGTCATTGCTTTTGAATGGTACGCCGATCTGCCCAACAGTTCAGTGAGAACCTTTAGCGATCTAGAAAACCTTTTTCTTAAGAGATTTTCTAGAGCGCACCAACACACTATCGTGGGCAATTCTGTGGTTGAAAAGCAAAAACCGGGAGAGTCTCTGGTTGAGTACATCTTTAGGTGGTGAAACCTCTCGATGAAGTGTGAACCCTAGTTGCAAGAGCAACACGTGGTGGAGATCCTTCTAAAGAATATGCACGGCCCTGTTGCTTTTCTCCTGAAGGGTTTCACTATTAAAACTTTTGAAAAACTTCTCAATAAGCCTAGCAATTTACAAGAAGTGGCTCCTAGGATGTCATTCTTACGAGAGCAGTTTGAAGATAAGAAGGTTCCTAAGCTGGGGAAAACTTTTGAAAAGAAAGCTGTGGTCTCAGTAGTAGATAAAGGAAAGAGGCCAGTGGTTAGTCAGCCTAGCACTCCACCTCCACCACAGCCACCTCAGAAGCAGCCCTTTTAGATAGTTCCCCAGCATACTAGAGATCTTGCATTCATCTCTTTTAAAGAGAGATTGACAAAGCCTTATCCATTTAAAAGGGAATCAGTTAAAAAGATCTTTAAGAGCTTATTAAAGAAGCCTTACTTTCAATTGCTAGAGGCTAGAAGGCCCGAGGATAAGAGTAAGAAAGAAGATCTCAAGTATTGCCCATACCACCGGATGCCTAGTCACCCACTTGAGGACTGTGTTGTGTTCAAAGATTGGCTTGAGAGGAACTAAATCCAAGGTAACATTATAATTCCTAAATAATACTTGGTCGATCCGGAAAAGGCCTCAGTCAAAACTATCTCAAGCAATCTTCTTAATTCTTTTCTTCCTATTGAAGATGGTTGGGACATTGCTTTATCCCGGGCATTTAAAAAGTTGATTAACAAATCTTTTCATCTTTCTCAACAGCTGACTACGATAGCCCAGGGGCCGGTGTGGAAAGTTGACCTGGATGCTTCGCAGAAGGATGTTGAGCCACTTCCCTCTCCAGTAGTCGTAGGAACTACTGAGAAATATGTAAAAAAAATGAAAGATGATTTTATAGAGAGGAAGTGTGTTGATGAGAGATGTATTAGAATGGCGGATGGTGGTGTTAAAACCCTTTCCCCTCTTTTGTTATCTGACTTTTACTTTTCTCCATCAAAGGTGAATGGTCAAAAGATGAATAAAAAACAACCTTCTACTTCTGTCTTGATGATTGGCCATGAATCTCAAATGCAAATTGATGACTCTCCTGTTTTGAATCAAACTTCTAGTGAAATAAATCTTGATGTTAATTAAACTGACATTCCTGAGTCGACTACTCAAGAAGATGTCGAATGTGAAACCTTATCAAAAAGTGATTTCCCCCAATTTAATTTTCAGGGAAGTTTTATTGAGATAGAGTTTTCAGATTCTGACTCTCTTTCAGAAAACGACGATCCAATGCCTATAGTGAGTGTAGACACCGCTTTAGTTTTTTCGCCCGAGGATATCGAGCAGGTACAACTCCGTGGTGGTAAAGTATTACCTCCTAGGCTTCCCCGTCAGGACAAAGGCAGATAATCCCCCTTCGAAGATCTAAATCCAGATTCCCCTCAAAAACCAGAATTCCCTTTAATTCCTCCGGGTTTTGAGTCTGTCATTCCTAAGGTTGAATATAATGTTTTGGCCCATCTTAGGAAGTTGCCAGCCAAACTAAGCATTTACGATGCCATCCTTTTCCAAAGAGATGAGGGAGTCTTTGGTCAAAGCACTTCTCAACCCTGAGATTTATTTAGCCCAACTGGCTTCAACTTTAGAAGATGGGGCCCTCTACTTCAAAGAGGTCCCCGGAGTTACCTTCTCTGACGAAGATTTACTCTTGGGAACTGCCGACCACAACCATCCCCTTTACATTACTGTAGATGTGGGAAACTTCAAGTTATCAAGAGTCCTTGTTGATCCGGGTTCATCGGTCAACGTGATGAACATAAAGACCCTTGCTTATCTCAGAATTGATACTAGCAAGCTTTCGACCGATAGGTTGGTGCTTCGTGGGTTCAATGAGAAGGGCGAGAGAGCTTTAGGTTCAATCACTTTACTCCTAGAGATAGGAGGGTTAAAAACTGAAGCTAAATTTCATATAATTGATTCAACAACGTCCTTTAACTCTCTTCTAGGTAGACCTTAGATTCACAAATATAGACTGGTTCCATCTATCCTGCACCAATGCATTAAGTATCAATGAGACGACATTGAACATGTGATTAAGGATGATCTCTAACCATTCTCAATTCAAGAAATTGAGATCTACGAAGATACTGTATATTTCATACCAAAAGGGTTATCGTCCCGTTCTAAGTTGGAGATCAAAATTGAGGAGAAAATGGTTGGATAAAAATCCAACCAAAAGAAAGAAAAAGATAAAAATATCAATCAAGAAATGACACAATCAAGTAGTGAAGATGACTCTGATATCTTTGTCCTTAGGCCTCCAAGCACAGTACCTCAAAGAGGTGGGAGGATGGCTTTGAGGGTACGAGGTCGAGGCCGTGCTTCATTAGATAGGAGAGAAGCACGTGTATATATTGATCTGGAATCAGATTCTGATGGTGAACTAAAAAATCAAGGTGCTGCTCTCTCTCTCGATTACTAGAATATAAATAATCCTCCAAAATTTGATCTCACCTTAAATAAGGACAGTGACCCTGAGGTAAATATCTCAAAAGTTAAAAGTGATGAGCCTGAATTAACAATGTATAAAAAGCTCAATAGGAGGATTGAGGCCCTTTCTGTGACCCCACTATTGGCAGGCAGGATTATAGGGTTAGAAGTTAAAATGGCCCCCAACCAGAACGGTGAAGTAAAGAAAGTCCATAAATTCTTTCCTGGCTCCTCCGCAAGGGATGAAGGTGATGTAACCCTTGAGGAGGCAGATTTTAATGAATTGATGGAATTACCTTTCGGCTACTTCCCTATTTATGTAAAAAATACTTTTTCTAAAGGTTCTATATCGTACCAATGGACTAATGGTCAAGCTAGATACCACGAGAATATTTAACAAACCAAGATAAAGAAAAATCCAACAAGTGGTATTGGCTTTGGAACCGTTAGTTTATTTGATGATGATGAGTATTGCCTAATTATAACTTACTATCTTGAATCTTCGAATGTCCTTACAGATCCCTTCTGTCCCCTGGATGGGCTCTGTTTGAAGACTTTAGACGATCCCGATGACCTTCAAGTTCAGAATGCACCCCCTGAATTTGAAGAGGAAATTAAATCAACAGTCGATGAATTAAGAGAAATTAACCTGGGAAACGATGATGACCCTCACCCAATTTTCATAAGTACTTTGTTGAGTGAGATTGAAACCCAAGATTTAATTCAATTGTTATCCGAATTCATGGATTGCTTTGACTGGACATACGACGAAATGCCAGGTTTGCCTGCTGAGGTAGCGGTCCACAAACTTGGGGTTCGGCACGATGCTATTCCTGTTAAACAAGCTCCTCGACGCATGCGCTTAGAGATCGAGCAACAAGTCATTTCCGAAGTTAAGAAATTGGCTGAAGTCGGGTTCATTCGAGAGGAGCAATATCCCTCTTGGGTGTCCAGCGTCGTGCCAGTTCGAAAGAAAAATGGTCAAATTCGGATTTGTGTTGACTATAGGGATCTGAATAAGGCATGTCCTAAAGATGAGTTCCTAATACCAATACCAGAACTTATGGTGGACATTGCCTCCTCACATTCTATTTTCTCTTTTAGGGATGGCTCATCAGATTATAACCAAATCAAGGTGGCCCCAGAAGATGAGAGAAATACTGCGTTCAGAACCCCTATAGGAATCTTTTGTTATAAGGTAATGTCATTTGGCCTGAAGAACGCTGGAGCAACTTACCAACGGGCCATGACTCACATCTTTGACGACTTAATCCACAATTAAGTTGAGTGCTACATTAATGATTTAATTGTCAAGAGCAAGGTCAAAGAGGCTCACCTATATGACTTAAGAGTTGTATTTGAACAATTGTGTCGCTATGATTTGAAAATGAACCCCTTGAAATGTGCCTTTGGTGTCACTTCAGGGAAATTCTTAGGATTCGTAGTGAGGCACCGAAGAATTGAGATCAACCCTGCTAATATTGAAGCTATCTTAGATATGCCATCTCCTAAGAGTCTTACTCAGCTAAGGTCTCTACAAGGTAGGTTGGCATATATAAGAAGGTTTATTTCTAACCTTTCCAGGAGATGTCAACCCTTCTCTGTCCTTGCGAAAAAAGCACAAATTCGTATGGGATGAGAAGTGCCAGAATGCCTTTGATGATATCAAAAAATACCTTTCCAACCCGCCAGTTCTAGCAGCCCAAATTACGGGGAAGCCATTAATCCTTAACACTGCGGCCTTAGACGAATCTTTAGATGCCCTGATAGCTCAAGTCAACAACGAAGGAAAAGAGAATGCTCTCTATTATCTTAGTCGAAGACTTCTTCCTACTGAAATTCGATACCCATCAATAGAGAAGCATTGCCTTGCTTTAGGTTTTGCCGCCCAGAAGCTAAGGCATTACATGCTCTCCCACTCAATCAGTTTGATTTCAAGAGTTAATCCTTTGCAATATCTTATGACCCGACCTACGTTATTAGGATGTTTAGCTCGCTCGTCTATGATACTACTCCAATTTGAGATTACTTTTACTCCCCTCCGTGCTGTAAAAGGGCAGGCCATTGCCGACTTCCTGGCAACACATCCACTGCCGGTAGAGTCTCCTTTGAATGATGATTTACCCGATGAACATACAATGAGTTTAATGGAATCTGCATAAGCCATCTAGGAACTATATTTTGATGGTGCAGCATCCTCTCGCCGGGATGCGACCCAACAATTTATAATCCCCAGAAAGGCCGGAGTCGGCTTAATTTTTATAACGTCGGAGAAAGGGATGAAGCATTTTTCCTATCATTTGTCAGAGCCTTGCACAAATAACGAGGCTGAATATAAATCTCTGATAACTGGTTTGGAACTTGCAATTTTAATGGAAATTAAAGTGATTAAGATCTTTGGCGACTCCCAATTGGTGATCAACCAAGTTACAGGAACCAATAAGGTCTTAAATCCTAATCTCCTGAAATACCACCAGTATACCCTTCACCTGCTTGAACAAATTCCTATTGCTACTATGTATAGGGTTCCCCGTGGAAGAAATTTCATGGCGGATGCCTTAGCAAAACTTGCAAAGGAATTTGCATGTCCTGAGGAAGATTCCATCCCTACAGTGATTCAAGGCCGCAAAACCCTCTCCACTATAGATTTAGAACACATCAGTAAGAATCCCTACCAAGTCCTTTCTGCCTCTTCAACGAGTGATGAGGAAGGCGATTGGAGACAACCCTTAATTGACTACCTTCAAGAAGGGAGGCTTCCCCAGGATAAATCTCTTTCCAATAATATTATGAAACGTGCCCAATCTTATGCACTAGTTAACAATTTACTGTACAGTCGATCATTCGATCAGATGTGGCTGCGTTGTTTGGACAAACGAGAAGCCCTGAAGATTGTTAATGAAGTTCATTTAAGACTATGCGGTGCACATCAATCGGTTCCAAAAATAAAATTGAAAATCAAAAGACTTGGATACTACTTGCCTACAATGATTGACGATTGCATGAATACTGCAAAGCACTGTCATCAATGGCAGGTCCATGGTGTGGTTTTACATCAGCCGCCTAATATGTTACACCCTACGATAATCTCGTGGCCCTTCGAGAGTTGGGGCACAGATATCATCGGGCCGATTGACCCTCCCTCCTCGATAAGTCATCGCTTCATATTAGCTTCGACTGATTACTTTTCAAAGTGGGCGAAAGCAATTCCCCTGCGTAATGTAACATCCTTCCATGTGTTAAAAGTCTTTCGTGACCATATCGTATATCGATTCGGTGTACCCCACAGAATCATATCCGATAATGGGTCTACATTCAAGTCTACAAAAATCAACATTTTTATAAGATTCCAAAACATTGATTGGAGATACTCGACAATCTATTACCCCTGGGCGAATGGATTGGCAGAGGCCTTCAACAAAACCTTGGTGCAAATCATTAAAAAGACCCTTGATGACAATAAACGACTGTGGGATGAGCGTTTGGTGGAAGCTTTGTGGGCTTACAGTACCACTTATAGAACCCCAATCCAATCCACCCCATTTACATTAGTGTATGGATCTGAGGCCGTTCTACCCTTAGAAGTACAAATCCCTTCGCTCAGGATTGCAGTTCAGAATCAAATTACGAATGAACAAAATGCAAAACTGCAGTTGGAAGAACTCGAAGGCCTTGAAGAGTGACGTTTCCAAGCTCAACAAAATCTAGAGTTATACAAATCCCGTATGGTTTCAAGCCCATGATAAGCTAGTGTGACCTAGGACCTTCCAAGTGAGAGATTTGGTACTGGTCCTTCGGAGGCCTATCTGAGCCCATCAAAAGTTGGGAGGCAAATTTGAACCGACTTGGGAGGGACCCTTCGTTATAGAGACTGTCTACGAAGGAGGCTCATATCAGCTAGTGGATTGTAAGGGAAATCACCCAATGTTATCTGTCAATGGGCGTTTCCTTAAGAAATACTATATTTGATGTAGCTCGTTTTATCAATCAATAAAATTTCCTTTTTGATTTTCAACTTTGTTCTGATTCTTTTACATTTTCCTTCTTCTTAATGCATCTTTATCTTCTCCTCAAGGTCTGATCCTTCCTACCCTTAGGATTAGACCCGCTGGTGGTGGAGTAAGCCCTCCGTGGCACCACTCTGGCATTTGACTCGGAGATTAGTGGTGGAGTACATTAGCATCCTATAGGCCTAAGGTTGGGTGATGCCCTTCCTTAGACCCAAGGTTAGGTATTCCCTACCTTGGTTTCCAGTTAATCTGTCTACTAGAAGTAAGTCTTTTATCAGCATCATGTAGGCCTAAGGTTGGGTGATGCCCTTCCTTAGACCCAAGGTTAGGTATTCCCTATCTTGGTTTCCCAGTTGATCTGCCTATTAGGAGTAAGTCTTCTATCAGCATCCTATAGGCCTAAGGTTGGGTGATGCCCTTCCTTAGACCCAAGTCTAGGTATTCCCTACCTTGGTTTCCTAGTTAAATTGTTCATTTGGAGTAAATCTTCTATCAGCATCCTATAGACATAAGGTTGGGTGACGCCCTTCCTTACACTCTTAAAATTCTATTCAAAATTTCCATTCAGTCAACGCCAATGTGTGCAGCAGAAGTTCTTTCTACTACACACATTGGGGGTCCTTTTGTTGACCTCATTTTTATATGAGGTCACTCTTAAATCCTCCCTGAGTCCTAGATCCTAGGATCTTCCTAGCTCCTAGCCCTTAGGCTCAATTCAAATCTTAGTTGAATCCAAACCCAAAATCCCTAGGCTAAAGACATAGGTCCAAAAGCCTTTTTTAGGTGATTTTTCCACCACCTTGAAACCCAGTCAATTGACATCTGATTCAAGGTATGTCAATTGCATTTTGATGTGACATGTCTCTAATGTCAACTCCCCAAATTTGAGCTCATTTGGAGGACTCTAACCCTGTAAACTTAATCCAAATCCAAAGGTTATAAAACCTTCAAATATTTACAGTCTGTGCCACTGGACATTCCACCTACTGGATTTTGACCTTTTAGTCTTCCTCAAACCCTTCGATCACCTCTAATGCCTTGATATTGATTTTTCAAACAATAGTCTGCATTTTTTAGACTCAATTTGACCCAGAATTGACTCAGGGCCAAAATGACCAACATGCCCTTTTAAGGATTTTTGGACTCATTGGCCCAAACTTGATTTGATTTGATCATCAATCTTTGAAACCCTTCTTAAATGATTTCAAATGACCTCTTAAACCTCTTTGATTCAACCCCAACCTTAGATCAATTGAGTTAACCAAGTCAACCCATTTTGACCCTAATACCCCTTTAGGGTCAAAATTGTCATTTTGGCCCAAATGATCTTTCTATATCTCGATGTCTCACCCATTAAACTCATATGACCAATAGGTTTCAAATGACCCAACTCTTGGACCTAAGTCAACTTGGTTGACCAAGTCAACCCAGTTGACCAAATGACCCATACACCTCCTCTCATCCAAACTCATGGACCAGGACCATTCCAAATCTAGTTGAACCCAAGGGATGACTCTTTTGGGCATCCAAGAGACCCCTCTTGGAGATCCAAGACTTGGGCTCACTTGGGTTAGCCATTTGGCTTGAACCAAGTGACCAAATAGAGGTCTCCCTTAAGCCATCTCTCAACCTTAATCAAATTGAATTCAAATCAAGGTGTCATTGGGTCCCCATTGACCCAACACACCTTCCTTGACCAGCCCACCTTTGGGTTGACCTTCCTTCCAAAGACCCAGCCCAAATTGAACTTGATCAACACCCCAAACAGGTGGCCCTAGGGTTTTTTATCCAGACCAACTCAAACCCAATTGCCACTTGCATTGGGTGCACCATACCTGGACATACCTCCCACATCAAACCCAAGGTCTGGCCTGATCTAGGTCGAGCTCAATTCGACCCAAACCGAGCAGGTTTGGGTCCAACCGAGCCACCAGATCCAACCAAGCCTCCCCAGGTTCAATTGACCTCACCCTCAATTCCAGCACGTCCCGATCAATCTTTCCTGGTCAACCCGACCCAAACCCCGGCTGGCGTCGGTCGGAACCAATGGAGAACAAGCTCCGGTGGTCCCCCCAGGCCGATCCTGACCCAAAGCCTTCCAAAGGCTGTGGCTAGCCGGCTTGACACTCACGAGCCCTCTAAGATGGTGCCTCTTTCCACCTGGTATCAATCCAAGGTCCCTCTGGCTCAATCCCAGCCGTCCGAGCTCACGGGAGATGGCTGAATAGGGTAGAGCTCCCCAGGCCTCGCCATTCTATCCCAGGCATCTCCAAATCATTCCCAGAGCTCCTTCAACCTCCCAACACCTTCCCCTAGCTTCCCAAACGGTCTCTTCGATCTGTTTGAGTGAACTTCGGTGAAAGCTCTCGGTGCCCCGCTCGAAGTCATACCTCGAGCCGTCCTCCAATTCTGACGTCTGAAGGAGATCTGCTCATCATCACCCCCTGAAGCTTCCTGATAGAGATGCTCATTCATTGAGGCTTTCTCTATGGTAAACCCTTCATCCTGAGCTCCCTAGTTAGGTAGTCCGGTCAAGGGTGAAGGAAACCTTCACCCCAACAGATTTCCACCGTTGGATTGAAGGTTTCCTCCGTCCTGATCCTCCCTATGAAATTTCATTGAAGTTCACTGGCGGGATCATCCGGATCATGCCAGAGAAGGTTCACGGTCTTGGGTTCGCGTGGGAGGTTGAAGATGAAATCCTGGCCGTTGATTTTGATCAACGACGCGAGTTAAATCCCGCGGTTTCAGAGCTCCGTTAATCGTGGCCGTCTGATCCTCCATCTGACAGCTACAGTTAATCCGACCGTTACGTAGTTAGCGCCAATGATTGCCTCGCCAATCATGACCCGCCGCGTGTAAAGCGCGGCTGACTGTGTAATGGCCGGATTAAAAAAATTCCCAAAAATTCACAAGATCTTCAATAATTCATATCTCTCTACACACTTTACCAAATTAGGTGTCCTTAGGCTCATTGGAAAGGTCTCATGGAGACCTACAAAAACCCTATAGTTTCAGGCCTTGGTTGCATCTGAATTAAAATTAATTTTAGTTATGGTTTTATTTTAATTATTGCAATTATTATTTAAATTGAATTTCCCCAGGCCTGGAATTTTGGGAGATTGAATTTGAGCATGTTCCTGACATGTCCAAAAATTATCTCCCCTGTTGGAGATGTTCAAGGGCATTCTTCCCTAATTTTGAGTTTAAGGGTCATGGGTTGACCCTTAAATTCAAAATGGGATTCAAACCTATCCAATGAGACTTAGGTTGTGATTTTATGTGTGCTGATGATGTGTGGGATATGGAGTATAGAGCCTTTGATTTTTCCCCAATCCAAGCTTAGAATAGCTCCCTAGGATTTTTTGAAGGTGACATAGAGTTCACTTTAGGTGGCTTGGTTAGCCACCTTAGGGTATTCCATTTGAGCCCAAATTTGGTTGGTTTAGGCCTTGGGGTCAGATGATGCCATGGCCCAAATTTCATCAGGTTTGGAGCTCATTTGGTCTACCAAATAGGAGCCATAGTATTCCCCCTTAGAATTAGCCTTTTAACACTAATAAAATTCTAATAAATCAACTTTAATTCCTAAAATTATCTAAAATACTCCTAACTGACCTCAATTGATCCCTTAATCATTGAAAATTGAAATCCATTTAAATTGTTTTTTTAAATATACCTTAATTTAATTTTAAGTTAAAATCAATGTTTAATCAACATTAATTAATTAATAATCATTAAAAATCCCAAAAATTATTTAAATGCCTGATAATCTCCCCTTAGATCACCTCTGATCTTTGGGGGGGATTTCAAGAAATTTAAGATCCCTTTAGGTTCAAATCATTAAAAGAGCCCTTAATTGAAATAATTAGATAATTTAATAAATATCTCAAACTTCTAAAATTCATAACTAATTATAGAAAATTCAAAATCAATCAAACTTAGTGGCTAATGATTCTAATTAGAATCTAGTATTTTAAAAAAATTTCAAACCACCAAAATCTAGTCAAAGTCAAAAACTCAACATTTTGGTCACTTTAGGTCAAAATCGGGTTAAAACTTCTAAAAATCAAAACTTTTCATAGAAAACTCTAAATTTAATGTGCCACCTGTCTAACAACTCATAATAAGGTATAGTATTTATCAAAAATTTGAAACTTTCAAATTTCTCTCGAATTTCAAAAATCAAAATTTGACCCCCTTAGTTGACATATCCGGATAACATCCAAAACGTATTAATTTCTCCAAAATCCAGAATTTTCTAAATAGGTTAATAAAATTCTCAACCAACCCATTAAAATCAGTAAATAACTCTCCTTAATATTAATCCACTCCTTTACTTCCAACTAATTTAAATCAACTTAATTAACCCCGATTGCTACTACGTAACCCAGGCCTACGAGGCTATTAGCTTAGCCCAAGGAAGGTAAAATAAAATTCACGGCCTCGCTGTGAAACAAAGGTAGTAATCAATTAACTCTTAAAATATATTTAACTAAAATTCTTAATATATTATTATTTAAACTTTAATATAAATTTTCCTTTTTAGCCTTAACAAACCAAGACTTTTAGACAACTTTAACTAATCACCCACTTTAGGATCTACCCCAGCCACACGACCTTTTACACACACTTTAGATGGTTTGCTAGGACAACCAACTCTAGATCTAGGTTAGGCCGGTGTTTACTTTACTGCTGTGTGCCGAATTTTTTGTGGTTTTTACTACATGTTGTGGATGAAATTGCTTTGCTGTGTCTGCTTACCTTTTACTGTACTTTGTGGATGGTTGATGTGTTTGGCGACTAGATTATCCTTAGGTTAGGTACGATCTGGATGTTCAAACAGTTTTCTGCAGGTGGCCACGCTCATGCAAGGCAATAAAAAGGGGGGCTAAATTAATAAAAAAAAATCAATTATTATAAATGCTTGCACAGGTGCTTCAGCTGCTAAAGCCACCAAATAATAAAAAGAGCATGACCCGTGTGTTTACTTTCTTTTATACATATATATAACTGCTTGGAAATAGTTGCTATTTATTTATTAACTACTTAGGATAACTCTGCAGGTGAGTCTAGATTTTATTTTCATATAAATATAATTTTTGTAATTGTTAAGTGTTGTAAAAGTTAGTTTTTAGTTGGGATACATAGGTCCAAGGCTTGGACTCCGAAGAGAAAAGGATGCCCCTTAGGGGAGTACTCCTTTTCTATTTGGAGATCCAAATTTGGACCATACTCCTTCCCTACCCAAAGAGGAAAGAGTGGCCTTCCCCTTAAAGGAAGTGGCCTCTTATCCATTTGGGTAATCTACTATGAGGGATCCAAGAAGCCTGAAGGAAAGAAGCCTGAAGGAGAACAAGACTGAAGACTTGAAGACTGAGAGTATCTCACTTAAAACAACTTGTGTCATTATTAGGTTTAGAATCTGGGTTGTTGTCAGTGGTGCCAGGCCACTTTACTTTTTGCAAAATTTTGGTTTGTAATAAGCAAGGAAACTTTGCCTATGGACATTTATTGATGAATTAATTTATATTTGATGTGTTGAAATGATTGCCTCTTGGATTGCCTGCTTTTCTTAGTTGTTTTTGGCGTTTGTGTGCCACTTTTATTTTTTGCTGGATACGTGAGACTCGTAAGGGTATGAAAATTTTTATACTCGTAATCTTAAAGTTTAAAATTTAGTGAGTCTAAATTACATAGAGAGATAACGAATCTAGGGAATTAGCCGTGGATCGACCCCAGGGTCGCATGCATACTTCTGCATTACTCTCTCCTTGCTTTAGACCCTTCCCCGCCTGCGGGTAAAGTCTGGATAATCTGACCTATGAGGACGAGGTGCTGGATCTGGGGAAGTCCAGTATTCTAAAAAATTATTTTCTAAGCCTGTTTTTAAAATTTCAAGCATATTTGATTTAAAGTTGTCAACCAGCACGCATTGCATTAGAAACATACTTAAAGAGTTAAAATTTTAATTGCATTAGTCCTTAGCATTTTAGCACCCAACATAAGTCAAGGGGGTCAATTAGGGAAATCTCTAAATGTCAGCCCCAACTCCCCAAAACCTTAAATACAACCTCCCTACCACTCTCTAATAAAAGATCGAACTCATCTCTTTTAAATCAATTAGGTGGTTAGCTGGCTCCCCAATCCAGGTCGGGGTAAGTCCAGATTCTGCACTGCATGAGTTTGGATCGGAAAACTATGGTCCAGTGTCCAAATTAGATTTAGGATCTGGGGTAGATCTTTGATTATAAGACCCCAAATTTTGGGAATATAGTCCCAAATTTTTATTAAAATGCTCAACTCTAATTAAAGCTTCGTTTCAATCCTAAAACATAAAGCCCAACACTTAGATTAAGTTGGGACACTTCTGGATGGTTCTGAAATCTCAAAGTGTCCCCTACCTCTCCTTCCTTAACTATGTTAATAACTGCTCAATTTTGATCCATTCCCTTTTGAATTTCCAAAATTCATCTCTTTTTGATATCACTCCTAGAAAACCTGACAAAATTCTATCACTATTTTAATCGAGAGTTTTCGTGGGGGACTCTATCTACCTACGATATAATTAACTACGAGGTCTTGCGCTCGTAGGAGATTGGAACCACACACGCACCTGATTTTTAAATTGATTTTTTAAAATCTTATTAGATTTCTTTGGGAAAATTTCAAAAAAATGACCATCGTTATTACATTAGAAGGATTATCATTGAACGGTGTTATCTCCCTTCCGGGAGATACATCCTTCTTTGATAAGGCTTTGGATGTGAATTCGACGATCGTTCTTCTCGAATATTATAATTGGATATTTAGTTGAACTTCCCTTTGCCCCCTCGGGGCCATATGAAGTTTTTCTTTAGAATCCGATCATGATATTCAAGATGAGTTTTGTAATTCTAAGTCTGAACACCATTATGAAATTTTATTTTCATCCTTCAGGGTGATATAATTTCTCAAACAGGTTGATTCGACTTTAGAATTAGAATTAAATCTGAATTTTAAAATTCCCAAAGAAATACAATTTTTTTTTCAAAACCTGTTTTTCCAAAATTCCACCAACAACCACATATATGATTAATAGAATTAATCCTACTTTGATTCACCCCTTTGGACACCAAAAAATAGCTCTTGTTTTAATTAATATCCAAACCCCTCATATTCTGGAATTTAGTTAAAAAATGAACTAACACTTTACCATTTTTAATCGAGCCATTAGAAAAACTATAAAGTCATCAGCAAAACTAAGATGGGTAATCGGAAAACCCCCCAAAGTATGATAAAATAAAGCAGGATGTCTCTTGAATAATACCTCCAAACCCTTAGAGAGGTAATCCATGACAATAATAAAAAGAGCAGGAGATAAATGATCACCTTGTCTTAAACCTTGCACAGACTTAGAAAAAACATGATTTCTTCCATTAATAATAGCAGAAAAAAACAATTCTCAATACTATTTTTCACCAGTTGAATAAAAGCTTGGTTAAAACCAAATAACAATAAAACATTATAAAGGAAATTTCAATTCAAATTATCATAAGCTTTCGTAATATCAAGTTTGAAAATAATATTACCACCATTCACTTTAGCATTTATATCATAAATAATCTCTTGAGCAAGCAAAACATTATCAAAGATACTCCTTCCTTTAACAAAACCAGTTTGATTAACAGAAACAATTCTAGGCAAAATATCAACAATCATAGAAGCAATAATTTTATAAATAAGTTTATTGAGAAAAGAGCACATGCTAATAGGATGAAAGTCATTCCAATTGTTAGCAGCTTCCTTTATAGGAATTAAAACAATATTTATAATAGCAAAAATTTTTGGGTAAGAGCTACCTTCAAGGAAATCTTTAACAGCCTCTAACACATCGAGCTTTATAATATTCCAGGACTTAACAAAAAATTTGGTAGTAAAGCCGTCCGGACCTGCAACAGAATCAGAGTTCATATTCTGAATGGTATTCCAATGAATTCACTAGAAAGGATTGCTGCAGTCAATGCCAAAAAATAGATTATTTCGCATAGTTATTAGGAGCAGTTTTTAAACCGCTACAAAAAAACTTATTTTGCATCAGTTTTAACCGGTTCAAATTGCACCGATTAAAACTGGTGCAATTTACACCGGTTACAACCGCAACTAAAACCCCACCCACTATTCTTAAACCGAATCCCTTCCTTCTTCTCCTCGATCGTCTTTCGTCCGTGACTCTACGCCTAGAGTGAAATGCCGCTCAAGATTCGTAGTTCTTCTCTTCACGCGTGGACTCATCTCGGCAAGCCGGCCCTTCCTCATTATGAGTCGGGGCCCTTCCTCATTATGAGTCGGTACCCCTTCTTCTTCTTCTTCATATTCTTCTCCCTCTTCTTCTCATTCTTCTTCTTGTTTCTTTACTCTAATCCCTAAAATCATAAAAGGATACTTTGTAATCTATCTTAAAACTTAAACCCAAAATTTATTTCAATCTTTTATTGAGAAACTAGATAATGTCTTCAACGATTGACAACAATGTTCTAGAGCTCACCAATATCTTTATTAGCTAAGTTTTCCTCATGCATTTTTTTAGAAATGTTTAATTAGCTGCTTCCAACTCGATTGTTACTGTTAGAGATATTCATAGGAATTAATCCCCAATTTTTGTAAATGAAGAAATGTTTTATTCATATAGGAATTAATCCATTTTTGTAATTGATCTTGCTTGTTAGCATTGGAGTAATGTAAAACTTAAACTTTGAAAACTTATATGTTAGACTTATATAATTCTCAAGACAGTCAAGTATGCTATGAAGATACCCCATGTAGAGAAATATTTTTCTCTTTCTTTTTAGATAACTTATGATTTGGGAGATTCTTACATTAGATTGCCAGTAAACTTGATTGTTTTAATCCAAATTATTTGGTTGAAAATGGCATAACTAACAACATGAAAGAGACAATGTTTAGAAGCTTTTAAGAGGTTACAATTCAACTCCACCTTTTCCATTTTATATTGATAGTATTTTTTGCTAAATTGCTCAACATAAAGGGAAGGAAATCCCATGCAGCTTGAAAAGTTACAATAGATCTTAAGAGGGGACCCTTCAACTTAAGTTTATGGGTGACACATATCTCTTACAATGCAGAGGAAAATCATTATTTAAAAGCATTATTCTTCTAGATATTTTACTTTGGAAAGTGATGGGAGAGATAGTATATATGAATAATAAGATGACACAAATGTGAGGTTTTGAGGTATTTAACTTCTAGAAAGCTAGGGCATAGAAAATATAAAGTATTTTATATTGAATAAATTATGGAATATGTTTGTCTTGATTTCAATTCATATATTTTCCTTTTTTGGTTTCAAAATTATAAAAGGGAGAATTTCTTACATTGGTTTCTCTTTGCTTGTTCATAATATCATTATGTTATGATTTTGAAAAAAATAGTATATTATCAATTTGTTGATCCATTTAATGAGAATGGTTATTTTCATCTTGATATAATTGTGTGGTTCTATGTAAATATATACAAATTTGAGGTTTTGAGGTAATTATATCAAACTCGTTAGGCTTATATGAGAAATATTTTTCGTAAGAGAAGTGAAATCATCCCTCCTATTATTATGTTATGATTTTGAAATAAGTAGCATAATATTTAAATGATTTTAATTTGTTTGTAGCTTTATAATTTAGTCAAGATACTTTTTTATTAAGTCCAAGAAAAAAGAATTGTGAACATTGATTGAATCATTTTTTTATGTTATGTGGCTTATACACATACTCAATGTAAACCCTTATTTTGCATTGATTTAATTCAGTGTAATTTAAATGATGATTGCATAAAAAATTGAGTTACCTAATGAATCTTTATTCTTAATAGTAACTTGGAAACTCATTTTTCATGAGTAGTATGGATAAGAGGTTGATTACAAAAGCCAAGTGGAGTTGTGATTATGTAAATGGTGTAAACGATTTCATAGAGTTTGCAAGTCGAAGCCAGAATTTATCAGGGAAAATTATATGTCCGTGCAAGTCATGCATTAATAAGTACTTCCATTCTTTGAAAGATGTGAAAGACCATTTAATTTCCAAAGGATTTTTTTCTAGTTATGTTGTATGGAATCGACATGGAGAAGAGCATTGTCTTATAGATGAATGTGCAATAAATGAAGAATCTGGTGCCACATCAAAGTTAAAGGAAGGTGAATCTCTTTCTAAGGATATAAGAAGAGATGATAAAGATGGATTATTAAGAGACATGTTATATCCAAATGATCCATTTCAAAATCCAACGATTGAGCAGAACGGGTTCAATACTAATGAAGAAACTGATCATGGTGAGAAATTTGCAAATTTAATGCAAGATGCAGGAGCAGAGTTGTACCTTGGATGTAAAACCTTCTCAAAGATTTCTTTTATATTGAAGTTATTTTGTTTGAAGTGTTTGTATTCTTGGACGACAAGATCCTTTGATATGCTACTTGAGTTACTGGTTGATGCCTTTCCTAAAGGGGTGTTGTTACCTAAAAGTACGTACGAAGTGAAGAAGATAATTAAAGCATATGATCTTGGATATATGAAGATAGATGCATGTCTTAATGATTGCATGTTATTCTGGAAAGATAGTTCTGATTAGAATATATATCACATATGAGGAGCATTAAGATGGTTAACTATAATAAAGAATACTTCTGGAGGGAAAAAAACTCATATGAAGTCAGCTAAAATTGTCGGATATTTTCTATTAATTCCAAGACTTCAAAGATTTTTTAAAATAAAGAAATCCGTTGAAAAGATGATTTGGCATGCTTAACATAGAAATATAGATGGTTTGGTACGGCATCCAGCTGATGGAGAAGCATGGAAAGCTTTTGACTCTCAATACCCTGATTTTGCTTTGGGCCCACGTAATATTCTCCTTGGTTTAGCTGGTTATGGGCTTAATCCATTCAAGATTATGAATAGTACATATAGTATTTGGCCTGTTCTTCTAGTTCAATATAATATGCCACCTTGGGTTAGGATGAAACATGATTCTTTTATCCTATCAAATATAATACCTGGGAAGAGAAATCCAACAAATGCTATTGATAATTACCTTCAACCTTTGATTCAAGAGTTATGCGAATTATGGCATGGAGTTCAATGTTATGATGCAGCAAGTGGACAAGCTTTCAGCATGCGAGCTGCATTACTATGGACCATTAATGATTTTCCAGCATATGGTATGTTGTCTGGGTGAAGCACAAAAGGAAGATTTGCTTTTCCATGTTGTGCTCAAAATACAGAATCGTTGTGGTTATACAAAGGCAAGAAATTCTCTTACATGATTCATCATCGTTGGCTTCCAAATAATCATATTTTATGCCGCAAAAAAAAATTACTTTGATAACACTGAGGAAGTTCGAAGAGAACCTAGAAGGAGAACTGGTACTGAAGTTTTGTCACAATTACATAATATAGAATTTTCAATTGCATCCTTAAGTAAAAGATGGCAAAAAAAGAGGACGTGTTGTACAGGGAATTGAAGGCTGGAAGAAAAAATTAATTTTTTTTACCTACCTTATAGGGAGTATAACTTACTGCCACATAACTTAGATGTTATGCATATTCAGAAGAACATTTACGACAATTTTATTGGAACTTTGCTTGATTTGAAAAAAATCAAAGGATAACTTACAAGCAAGATAAGATTTGGTTGATATTGAAATTAAAAAAGAATTGCATCCACACACTCTAGAGGATGGTAGCTATTCATTGCCATGAGCTCCTTTCAGAATGTGAAAGAAAGACAAAGTGATGTTCTGTGAAGTTTTAAAGAATTTGAATTTCCCTAAAGGCTATGCATCAAATATATCAAGATGTGTCAATGTTGTTGATAGTAAAATTATGAGCTTAAAAAGTCATGATTGTCATGTTCTAATATAAGACATTCTACCCATTGCGCTTCGGTCATGCGCACCTTCAGATGAAGTTATGTGCATTGTAGTGTAGATATCACATTTCCTCGGAGCAGTATATAAAGTATCTTACATTGCTTGGAATATATAAGATCAATTGATTTGTTAGTTTACTCTTATTTTTTATCTTATAATTTTCATGACAAAAAAAAGGAAAGAAATTATTATCTTTTGAAACAACACATAATTTTAGGAAATAATCATAAGTTATTAACTTCTCTAGGTTATTCATCCTAATCTCTTGATATAGGTCTTTTAAAAAAAGAAATTCTAACAATATACAATTAATAAGTCACAGCTATAACTAATTAGAAAAAAAAGGCATCACATATATATACAAAGATTTTCATGAGTTATTTACTTGAAATCATAAATAAAAAATCTTGAAATAGATACAATACTAAAAATGAAGTAATACCTTGCATATTGGTCAATTAGGATCCCTCAAGTTAAAAGGCAAGTTGTCACTTTTCTGTTCAAAATGAATAATATTTTGATCGGGTAGATATTCCATCCCAAAAGCCACATCTATGGAAATTAATAGGCGTTTCCTTTAATCAAGAAACCTGCTTAAATTCATTAAATAATTTATCCATTACAATGAAAAATATAAGTACAAAACAAGTTAATTTGTGGTGTCAAGTGCATTAAGCTGAACTAAAGAAAATACTCGTTATAGTTTATAAGTGCACTTCGTCGTGAACCGTCAACAATGTATTCAGAGATAACTGCAAAAGATCCGCGAAGGCCATCCCAAACAATACCATAAAATGCTATAATATTTGGGTGGTGCAAATTAGCAAGCATGAATATCTCGTTCCAAAAATCAGTCCTCTAAGCACATGAAAGACATCAATATATAGTTCGAATTTCAAGAATGAGATGATAAAATAATATAGAAAAAATATTTTTTTTCGCATTTGAAAGTTTTTCCTGCATAATATATATCATCCGTTATTGTATCCAAGATTTCCCAGCAAAATATATATCATGGATCTACTTTACGGCAACATATGCTCCTCTCCAAATACCATAATACACTGCTCCGAGGCTCTAGAACCTAGCTCTCGCAACACGACAAGATCACAATTCTTTATAATCTACTAAAATTTGAATAATCTAAATAATTATAATTAAACTAAAATAACAAAACCAAATAATAAAATCATGATGGTTAACCTGAATCTGCTTGATATCATTTATAACACCAAATTGTTGTGCATAATATTGGTTGACTTTAATGTGCTGATTGAATTGTATATTTGTTAAAAAAAATCAAAAGGAATTAAAAAAAAAACAAATGAAATAAAAAGATGATCAACTAAAAGTTTATGGCCACCTGGGATAGCACCATTAGGAGAACTGAAGTTGTATATATGGATCACAATCTCATGATAAAATGTTCAATTATATTCATTTGGCTCAAGGAAAAAAATGTAAAGATGCATACCTAATAGGTGATTGTAGCACTTATTCTACTCGTTCAAAAAGATGATGGAAATCATGATCAAATTCATCTATGCCTGGATTTGAATAAAGAAGCATAACAAAATTTTATCAATATATATTTATTTCAATTAATAATAATAATTATATATTGGTACTTCATACTTATACTCTTACAAAATGATATTCAAATCTTTTATAGGTCTAAATTGCCCAAGACATGAATCCTTCTTTAATGGGCCAGAAATATTTTGAGGACATTGATTATGAAAGATTGGGTATGAATCAGATGCCTCAAGAAAATTTTCTCCATATGATTAATGTTGTGGTTGCAAAGAACTCACTTGATCAAGCTGACAAAGGATATAAGAAAAGTCATATTTGACTGGGAGACTAATACATATCGAATAAGAATTATATTTGATTAGATATTGTAAAGTTCAAATTTTTCCTTTTTCTTGCATAGCAATTAACATTGTCATTCGTTATAATTTATTTATTGGCATAATTCCTCATCGAAAAGCTTAGTATGATTTTGTAGGTCGCCATCGCTAAGACGTCGCATGAGCTTGCCTCCGAATTTGCAGTAGAGTTTCACCTTGCAGGATGATTGGAGGTCAGCTGTCTGTGGAATGGTGGTAGCAGAGGGGTTCCTATTAATGTTCAAGGGTCCAACAACCATTGGAAAGAAAGGGTATTTGGAGGTGGAGAGTTGGAATAACTACAATGAAGATGAAATGGGGATGAGAATATCTTGATTTGAGGCTCATGCAGGTACTTTTTGAAAGATTGCTACAAACAATTCATTTTGGAGGTGGAAGTGGATTTTTGGAAAGGGAAGAGAGGCGAAGCAGATATTCGGTGACAATGAAGAAGATAAACTGCAAGGATTAGAAGATATATATATATATATATATATATATATATATATATATATATATATATATATAGTGAAGACAAGAAGAAGCTTAAACGGATCGTCCAAGCCGAAGCAGGAGCCCGCGAAATCAATCTTTAGGAAATAAAAAAAAATAGGTGAAGATTAAAATGCTAATCCTTCGGAAAAGGTGATTACGAAATAAGCGATCTCAACTGGTTATCGGTGAAGGAAAAGCTTTTAACTTTTGAAGCGGAAGTGGCTCTTTGGGCTTTTATCATTTGAATACTTTTACTTAGTTATATTTTAACCATTCGAATTCCTCAATCTAAGCCTACTTCTTCTCCCTGCTTCAATATCGGGGATAAACCATAAAAGATTTATACTTAACTAAAATTATGTATCCTTAACTCTCCATTAATGACTGATAAAATTCTTTAGTACTTTTTCTTAATTTATAATTAAGATATATTCTTTTTTTTTTTTTGGTTAAAACCCACAGAGGGGAGTACGTGTTAATTTTAAAATTCGATTACAGAGTCCTTAGAAGGATCCTCCAGCCCTCTACTGCTCAAATGAGCTACAAGAAAAAAAGAAATAAAACCTACGAGCTGGTGGTTCCTTTTCCTAAGAGTACAAGAAATGCATAAACTCAAAATCGGGCTGTGAGCATACAACACCCAAAAAAGGAAGATCATAAAATTCTCGTTCAGCACCATCTTCCTGTAAAAAAATTGAAGAAAACATAACAGCAAATATAAACACAAAACAAGAGTACCTTGCAATCATTGAAGCTCCCGAAAATAAATTGGATTTATCCCTGCAAGGCACTCTCCAAAAAACCATATCAAACATATAGAAATTAAAAGTGAAATTAAAGCAGAAGTTATAAAAACTCTTGTAGCTGTAGTGAAAAAATAGCTCCAGATTTCTCCAGCACAAAATTTTGAAAATCTGATTGGTCTCCTTCCTCAGATCCACTAACATGTACCAATTGTTACATAAGTAAATAATAGAACCACTAATTCATCTCCAGTAATCATCAAGATCCATATAAGCATAAATATAAGCATAAATAAGCAACCACCTAACATCCATCCTTCTCCACCACCAAAGCAGAATAACATTCCAAGAATGAATATTAAATAAAGTGATAAACCAGAACTGGAGAAATGACATACCCTTAAAACCTTCCAAACTCCAACTCCACCAATAATTAAATAGAAAATTAAAATAAAGCATCCACCCAACCAATAAACCAACCAATAACAAATTAAAACTCAGCATAACAGTAAAACTAATAACCCTATCACCAAAAAAATGGTCGTAGACAAAAGCAAAGACACTAACCCAGATAAGTAACAGATTAATCCAACTCCCAGGAAATACATAAAACAAGGGGAAAGCCCCGAAGATTAGCAGACCAACCAACACGAAAGACAAGGCAACAGACATAAAAACCAAAAGCACCAAAAGCCAAAATCATCTTGTTCTAATATAAGGCAGACCTATCTTATACAAATTAACCAAACCTTTTAAAGTGTGAGGCAAATTATCAACATCAAACTCCCTTTCCTCCTCCAAATGGCTCCCAAATTTATCCAGGCAATCAGCACATGCATTTCCCTCTCTAAAAACATGCTTAATTGTATAAGTAAGAGTAGAGAGGGCCATACGAATATTCCTAATAATGTAAAAGAACTGAGGACAAAAAACATCAACATTGTTGATAATTTGAATAACAGTTAAAGCATCCACCTCAATCTCAATGTTAAAAAAGCCTCTATTGTTACAAATCTCAAGACCTTTAAATAAGCCCATAAGCTCAGCAAAGATGACCATACTCGGAGATAAAGGGCCCGCAGAAGCCATAATCACTTTACTAAAGTTGTCATGAATAATACCCCAAAAACCAGCAAAGACCGCTCAATAGAACCATCAGTATTGAGCTTCACACAAGGAAATATAGGTTTTAACCATTTAACCACTCTATCATTTTTAATCAACTCATCAGTACGAATAGGAATACCCAGCTTCATGCATAGAGCTTCACATTGAAAGAAATTTTTTCTCGAGATAAGCTTAACAGCAAACAATTGAAGCAATTTATGATTAATATTAGAAATAATAACCTTATCCTCCATATTTAACCCAATTATTCTTCGCTTCATTATGGGCTTCCCAAAGAAACCACAAAATAAGAATAGGTAACAAGTTAAGAACATGACCTTCATCCATGGACATCTAATCAATCCAAAAAGACTGAACACCATTAGCAGCTATACCATCCATAACATGAAAAGGTTTTTTTAACCATCATAGCATAATACCTCCACACTTTTTGAGCAATATTACTATAGGGGAAAACATGATTAATACTTTCAATATTAGAGCAACAATGACATCTAGAGGGAAGATAAAAACCTTTATTCCGAAGCCGAGCATCCACCGGTAAATAACCTTTGATACATCTCCATGCAAGAATAGAGTAAGATAAGGGAATATTATTGTGCCAAATAGAACCATAAATACTAGAAATATCATGCTTGATTCTAAACACCTCCCACACATTTTTAATTTTAAAAAGACCATTGGTAGAGCTGTTAAACAGAATACAGTCAGCATCAATAATATTCAAAGGGATGCTCAAAACCTGATTCAAAATCTCTTCAGGTAACAGATGTCTAAGCTTATTAACATTCCAATTTCCATTATCAATATAGTAGCTAACCTTAGTAGAAAGAAGAGTATGAGAGGAAAGCAAACTGTCAATCGTACCCGTCCCTAACCAATCGCCTTGCCAGAAAAAAACATCCCCTTTACCCAAACCCCATTGGATAAACGGCTCCGCTTCCCATTTAATCTTATATAAATGTTTCCAAACAGAAGAATCATTTTTTTTTTTAATTGCACACAGTAGGATGTACATCTTTACAGTACATAGCATGCATGAATTTAACCCATAAACTAACTTTAGATCTAAAAGAGAACTAGAGCTTATAAGAGAAAGCCTTAACCATGTCAAAAATACTCTGACAACCAAGATCACCTTCGTTAAAAGGACCACAAATTTTATGCCAGGAAGACCACAGAATGCACGACCTACTATTCTTAGCTCCCCAAAAAAACTTGTTCATCATTCTTTCCAATCTAATGCAAATTGAAGGAGCAGGATTAAGTATGTGAAATATGAAAATAGGGATCAAATTTAAGACAAGTCTACCACCAAAAGAAAGGAAATTAGACGACCAATTAGTAATTTTTCTTTGAAAAAATGTGACCATGTCCTCGAAAAAGGATGCTTTCTTCCTTCCCTTGAAAATAGGGGTACCCAAGTTTTTAATAGGCAAAGAGGAACAATTAAACTCATAAATCCTTTTAATATCATTAATTCTACCTTAACTAGTAGAATTAGAAACAATAAAAATACTTTTATTCTTGTTAATCGAAAGCACACTCATATTTTGAAACTCATTTAAATGCTTGATAAGAAATTTAATATTAGTCAAAGAACTATTCGTAAAAATAATAAAGTCATCAGCAAAACTCAGGTGAGTTATCGGGACACCCCCATAGTACGATAAAACAAATTAAGATGTCTTCTGTAAAGAACCTCTAATCCCCTAGATAAATAGTCGACCGTAATAATGAACAAAGCTGTGGATAGAGGATCACCTTGCCGCAGACCTTGACTGGATTTAAAAAAAAACATTACTTCTACCATTAATGATAACAAAAAAATAATAATGCTCA
This sequence comes from Dendrobium officinale, assembly GCA_019514585.1. NCBI lineage: Eukaryota > Viridiplantae > Streptophyta > Magnoliopsida > Asparagales > Orchidaceae > Dendrobium > Dendrobium officinale. Next base: position 50,735,944 of record CM033684.1, read on the forward strand.
ATACTGTTTTTAATCAAAGAAATGAAACCATGACTAAAACCAAATAAAGTAAGCACTTTATAAATAAAATCCCAACACAAGTTATCATAAGCCTTGGTAATGTCCAATTTGAAAATAATGTTCCCACCTTTGACTTTAGCATTGATATCATCAGTAATTTCTTGAGCAAGCAAAATATTGTCAAAGATGCTCCTACCTTTCACAAAGCCAGTTTGATTATGGGATATAATTTTAGGTAAGATATTAATAAGTCTAGTAGCAATGATCTTAGATATAAGCTTATTAAAAAAAAGAGTATAAACTAATAGGTCAAAAATCATTCCAGTTATTGGTAGCATCCTTCTTAGGAATTAAAACAATATTAGTAGAAGAGAAGAATTTAATGTATGGTTTACCTTAAAAAAATTCAGAAACAACATCCATAATATCACACTTAGTAATATGCCAAGTTTTAACAAAGAACCTATTAGTAAATCCATCATGACCAGCAACGAAATCACCATTCATATCCTCCATAACCTTCCAAACCTACTCCTCAGATGGGGCAAGAGTAAGATGAAAATTATCAGTTTTTGAAATACAACAAGGCACAATATAAGGATTCACAATAGGGGACGACATGAAGCCACTATTAAAAAGATTTCTAAAATGATCAACACAAGAAGTCAAAATAGAATCCTCCTCTTCCAGGACTCTACCATCATCACTAGCAATTTTAAAGATATGATTCCTAATTTTTTTTCTTGTTAGCCAAAGCATGAAAAAACTTTGTGTTCCTATCACCTTCAACAGTGAATTTAGTAGTAGCTTTTTGTTGCCAATATATTTATTCTTGATCATGTAAAGCAAACAATTTAATCTTCGCATTATTCAGATCAGAAAGATTAGAACTATCAGGATTAAGCATATAAACATTTTCAAGTTCCATCACCTCACGTTCAGAAATCTTAATATTAGCAAATGAATTTTTAAAAATATGTTTGCTCCACCATCTCAAAACTTGCTTCAGCCTTCTAAGCTTGTTCCACAACTTAGCCATACCCGAAATATTACCATCAGGGAAAATAGGGGCATGCCAATTAGTCTCAACAACATTAAAGAAATCATGATGAGATAACCACATATTTTGAAATTTAAATGCAGTAGGAACATAACTATTATTAGTATTGATAGTAAGCAATAAAGGGGCTTGATCAGAAGCAGTCCTACTGAGATGTTCCACATGAGTCATATGGAAATTAGCAATCCAATCATTATTAAATAAAACTCTATCAAATATTTGCCACATGTTACCTCTACTCCAAGTATAAGCATTCCCAAAAAAACATATATCATGTAAGTCACAAGTAGAGATCATGGAGTTAAAATCCTCCATAGCATTAATATTAGGAGGATTACCTCCCAATCTTTCACTAGCATTAGAAATAACATTGAAATCACCTCCAACACACCACGGCCTAGAAGTATTAACAAAAAAATTCTTAAGCTGATCCCAAAGTTCTAAACGGCCCACTCTAGAGCAGGAAGCATAAACAAAAGATGCATTACAATCAAAATTAAACATGGATATAGAGACATTCACAACTTGAACAAAGTCATTCAGAATATTCACGTGGATAGCATTATTCCACAAAATCCAAATCTTATTAGAGCAATTAGCAACTTTATTAGAAAAACCTAATTTAGAAGCAGTATTATTCAGTTTACTCATAGAAATCAAAGGTTCAAGTAATACCAAAAGATAAATATTATGAATTCTACAAATATTTTTAAATCTAGTTTTAGAATCCTTCCCACCAATACCACGAATATTCCAAATAAGAGACTTAACCATGAGAACCTTTAGCACTAGTTTGTGCTCTAGTAGAGAACGACGTTGAGGAAACAGAATCTTTATACTTTTTCCCTTTTTTTCTTATTAAATTTAGTAAAGTTCTCTTCCTCAAGAATTTTAAGAAAAGAATCATCCACCACATATTTTTAAGATTTAGAACCTTCTAAATCAAAAGGCAAAGAGCTATCACGTTCCAAGATTTGCACAAATTTTTCCTTCTTATTTTCAGTTGGGATAAATTCCCCTTCTTCACAATTTTCGTTGATATCAGAGTTTAAATTAATAGCTAAATTAGATTCTGGAGCAACTATAGGAACAACAGTAGAGTTATGTCACATAGAATTGGAGGGAAAATTATGTCACCACGCAGATTTTGATTTCTCCTATTTTGTAATCGAATACTGCATTAAGAATAAAGTACAATCTCGAGAGACAGACACAATATTCTATAATGGATTCAATAACAAAATAGGGTTTTGAAAATTGATATTTCTATGATCAAACACAGTTCAAAGAATAACATATTATTTCAAAAGATAAATATGAAATTCTTAAGAATGTGTTTAAAAAATAGAAATATAATTTTTAAAAAATGTATTCATTCTTTTATTTAAATATAGCAAGTAAAATATTATATCATCTTTAAAGATGAACATAACATTTTTCAAGACATCCAAAAGCAAGAATGAGTTTTTTAAATTCATCATTTCTAAAATTAAATATAACAAGCAAGAAATTATATTGCCTAAAAAAGACAATAATAACATTCTACAAGTATACTTAAGGTTAAAAATGAAGTTTTTAAAGACATCTGCATTCCCAAAGATTCTTCCCTTATTTCATATGAATAAAATAAGGTTTATTTTAGTTTGGGGTTCTCAAATCCCTATAAGAGTAAGCTCCTATAGTTAATTAAATCCTAGGAGGGATACTCTTAAGAAAACTCTCGATTAAAGTAGTGATTTCATACCCTTTTGACTACAAAGTAGAAGACAAAAAGCAGAAGTAAGGATTTTCAAGGAGAAAACTCAATGTTGAACATTTATTAGCGAGTCAAAGGAGAAAAAGTAGGGGGAGCCGGATTCTGAGAAGCTCAGAGGCAACCTCAGTCTATCCTATACTGGGCTTTACATTTTAAGAGAAAATTTTATGTTTAAGTTGATATTTTATTAGAAATTTTGGATTATTTTCCCGGAGTGCGAGGACTTAAGATATAAAAAGAATCTGCCTCAGAATCTAAATCTATTTTGTGTACTATAAAATAGTGATCTGAACCTAACTAATGAAGTGCAAATCTGGACTTATCCCGGCCTGGATTGGGGAGCCAGCTAACCACCTATGCGCTTTAAAACTATGTGTCAAGTCTCTTATGAAAGATAGGTAGGGACCTTGCTTAAGTTTTAAGGAATTGGGGGCCGACATCTAAGACAGTTCCTAATTAGCCCCTCAACTTATGTAGGGTTAGTTATGCCTAAAAATGCAATTAATATTTTAGACTCTTTTTAATTTGTATCTAATGCAATGTGTGCTAATTGACTCGAATGCATAAAATAATCATGAAGTAGTTTTAAAATTAGGCTTAGAAAATAGGTTTTTCCCTAGAGATTGCACAACTTCCCCTTGACAGAACTGCACCTTCATAGGTCAAGTGGTCTGCCAGAACCCTCGCATAGAGCTTCACATTGAAAGAAATTTTTTCTCGAGATAAGCTTAACAACAAACAATTGAAGCAATTTATGATTAATATTAGAAATAATAACCTTATCCTCCATCTTAACCCAATTATGCTTCGCTTCATTACGGGCTTTCCAAAGAAACCACAAAATAAGAATAGGTAACAAGTTAAGAACATAACCTTCAACCATGGACATCTAATCAGTCCAAAAAGACTGAACACCATTAGCAGCTATACCATCCATAACAGGAAAAGGTTTTTCAACCATCATAGCATAATACCTCCACACTTTTTGAGCAATATTACTATAGAGGAAACATGATTAATACTTTCAATATTAGAGCAACAATGACAACTAGAGGGATGATAAAAACCTTTATTCCAAAGCCAAGCATCCACCGGTAAATAACCTTTGATACATCTCCATGCAAGATAAGGGAATATTATTGTGCCAAATATAACCATAAATACTAGAAATATCATGCTTGATTCTAATCACCTCCCACACATTTTTAATTTTAAAAAGACCATTGGTAGAGCTATTAAACAGAATACAGTCAGCATCAATAATATTCAAAGGGATGCTCAAAACCTGATTCAAAATCTCCCCAGGTAACAGATGTCTAAGCTTATTAACATTCTAATTTCCATTATCAATATAGTAGCTAACCTTAGTAGAAAGAAGAGTATGAGAGGAAAGCAAACTGTCAATCATACCCGTCCCTAACCAATCGTCTTGCCAGAAAAAAACATCCCCTTTACCCAAACCCCATTGGATAAACGGCTCCGATTCCCATTTAATCTTACATAAATGTTTTCAAACAGAAGAATTTTTTTTTTTAAATTGTACACAGTAGGATGTACCTCTTTACAGTACATAGCATGCATGAAGTTAACCCATAAACTAACTTTAGATCTCAAAGAGAACTAGAGTTTATAAGAGAAAGCCTTAACCATGTCAAAAATGCTCTTATAACCAAGACCACCTTCGTTAAAAGGGCCACAAATTTTATGCCAGGAAGACCACATAATGCACGACCTACTCTTCTTAGCTCCCCAAAAAAACTTGTTGATCATTCCTTCCAATCTAATGCAAATAGAAGGAGCAGGATTAAGCATGTGAAATATGAAAATAGGGATCGAATTTAAGACATGTTTAATAAGCACAAGTCTACCACAAAAAGAAAGGAAATTAGACGACCAATTAGTTATTTTGCTTTGAAAAACCGTGACCATGTCTTCAAAAAGCATGCTTTTCTTCCTTCCCTTGAAAATAGGGGTACCCAAGTATTTAATAGGCAAAGAGGAACAATTAAACTCACAAATCCTTTTAATATCATTAATTCTACCTTGACTAGTAGAATTAGAAACAATAAAAATACTTTTATTCTTGTTAATTGAAAGCCCACTCATATTCTAAAACTCATTTAAATGCTTGATAAGAAATTTAATATTAGTCAAAGAACTATTCGTAAAAATAATAAAGTCATCAGCAAAACTCAGGTGAGTTATCGGGACACCCCGCATAGTACGATAAAGCAAATTAGGATGTCTTCTGTAAAGAACCTCTAATCCCCTAGATAAATAGTCAACCATAATAATGAACAAAGCTTGGGGTAGAGGATCACCTTGCCGCAGACCTTGACTAGATTTAAAAAAACCATTACTTCTACCATTAATGATAACAGAAAAATAACAATACTCAATAATGTTTTTAATCAAAGAAATGAAACCATGACTAAAACCAAATAAAGTAAGCACTTTATAATTAAAATCCCAACACAAGTTATCATAAGCCTTGGTAATGTCCAATTTGAAAATAATGTTCCCACCTTTGACTTTAGCATTGATATCATGAGTAATTTCTTGAGCAAGCAAAATATTGTCAAAGATGCTCCTACCTTTCACAAAGCCAGTTTGATTCTGGGATATAATTCTAGATAAGATATTAATAAGTCTAGTAGCAATGATCTTAGATATAAGCTTATTAAAAAAAAAAGAATATAAACTAATAGGTCAAAAATCATTCCAGTTATTGGTAGCATCCTTCTTAGGAATTAAAACAATATTAGAAGAAGAAAAGAATTTAATGTATGGTTTACCTGAAAAAAATTCAGAAACAACATCCTTAATATCACACTTAGTAATATGCCAAGTTTTAACAAAGAACCTATTAGTAAATCCATCAGGACCAGCAACGGAATCACCATTCATATCCTCCATAACCTTCCAAACCTCCTCCTCAGACGGGGCAAGAGTAAGATGAAAATTATCAGTTTCTGAAATACAACAAGGCACAATATAAGGATTCACAATAGGGGACGACATGAAGCCACTATTAAAAATATTTCTAAAATGATCAACACCAGAATTCAAAATAGAATCCTACTCTTCCAGGACTCTACCATCATCTCTAGCAATTTTAAAGATATGATTCCTAATTTTTTTTCTTGTTAGCCAAAGCATGAAAAAACTTTGTGTTCCTATCACCTTCAACAGTGAATTTAGTAGTAGCTTTTTTTTGCCAATATATTTATTCTTGATCATGTAAAGAAAACAATTTAATCTTCGCATTATTCAGATCAGAAAGATTAGAACTATCAGGATTAAGCATATAAGCATTTTCAAGTTCCATCACCTCACGTTCAGAAATCTTAATATTAGCAAATGAATTTTTAAAAATATGTTTGCTCCACCATCTCAAAACTTGCTTCAACCTTCTAAGCTTGTTCCACAACTTAGCCATACCCGAAATATTACCATCACGGAAAATAGGGGCATGCTAATTAGTCTCAACAACATTAAAGAAATCATGATGAGATAACCACATATTTTGAAATTTAAATGCAGTAGGAACATAACTATTATTAGTATTGATAGTAAGCAATAAGGGGCTTGATCAGAAGCAGTCCTACTGAGATGTTCCACATGAGTCATATGGAAATTAGCAATCCAATCATTATTAAATAAAACTCTATCAAATCTTTGCCACATGTTACCTCTACTCCAAGTATAAGCATTCCCAAAAAACATATATCATGTAAGTCACAAGTAGAGATCATGGAGTTAAAATCCTCCATAGCATTAATATTAGGAGGATTACCTCCCAATCTTTCACTAGCATTAGAAATAACATTGAAATCACCTCCAACACACCACGGCCTAGAAGTATTAACAAAAAAATTCTTAAGCTGATCCCAAAGTTTTAAACGGCTCACTCTAGAGCAGGCAGCATAAACAAAAGATACATTACAATCAAAATTAAACATGGATATAGAGACATTCACAACTTGAACAAAGTCATTCAGAATATTCACGTGGATAGCATTTTTCCACAAAATCCAAATCTTATTAGAGCAATTAGCAACTTTATTAGAAAAACCTAATTTAGAAGCAGTATTATTCAGTTTACTCATAGAAATCAAAGGTTCAAGAAATACCAAAAGATGAATATTATGAATTCTACAAATATTTTTAACTCTAATTTTAGAATCCTTCCCACCAATACCACGAACATTCCAAATAAGAGACTTAACCATGAGAACCTTTAGCACTAGTTTGCGCTCTAGTAGAGAACGACGTAGAGGAAACAGAATCTTTAAACTTTTTCCCTTTTTTCTTATTAACTTTAGTAAAGTTCTCTTCCTCAAGAATTTTAAGAAAAGAATCATCCACCGCAGATTTTTTAGATTTAGAACCTTCTAAATCCAAAGGCAAAGAGCTACCACGTTCCAAGATTTGCACCAATTTTTCATTCTTATTTTCAGTAGGGATAAATTCCCCTTCTTCACAATTTTCGTTGATATCAGAGTTTAAATTAATAGCTAAATTAGATTTCGGAGCAATTATAGGAACAGCAGTAGTGTTATGTCACATAGAATTGGTGGAAAAAATTATGTCACCACGCAGATTTTGATTTCTCCTATTTTGTAATCGAATACTGCATTAAGAATAAAATACAATCTCAAGAGACTGACAGAATATTCAATAAAGGATTCAATATCAAAATAGGGTTTTGAAAATTGATATTTCTATGATCAAACACTGTTCAAAGAATAACAAATTATTTCGAAAGATAAACATGAAATTCTTAAGAATGTGTTTAAAAAATAGAAATAAAATTTTTAAAAAAATTATTCATTCTTTTATTTAGATATAGCAAGAAAAACATTATATCATCTTGAAAGTCGAACATAATATTTTTCAAGAGATCCAAAAGCAAGAATGAGTTTTATAAAATTCATCATTTTTAAAATTAAATATAACAAGCAAGAAATTATATTGCCTAAAAATGACAATAATAATATTCTACAAGTATACTTAAGGTTAAAAATGAAGTTTTTAAAGACATCTGCATTCCCAAAGATTCTTCCCTTATTTTATATGAATAAAATAAGGTTTATTTTTGTCTGGGGTTCTCAAATCCATATAGGAGCAAGCTCCTATAGTTAATTACATCCTAGGAGGGATACTCCTAAGAAAACTCTCGATTAAAGCAGTGATTTCATACCCTTTTGACTACCAAGTAGAAGACAAAGAACAGAAGTAAGGATTTTCAAGGAGAAAACTCAATGTTGAACATTTATTAGCAAGTTAAAGGAGAAAAAGTAGGAGGAGCAGGATTCTGAGAAGCTCAGAGGCAACCTCAGTCTATCCTATGTTGGGCTTTATATTTTAAGAAAAAATTTTATGTTTAAGTTGATATTTTATTAGAAATTTGGGATTATAATCCCGGAGAGCGAGGACTTAATATTTAAAAAGAATCTGCCTCAGATCCTAAATCTAATTTGGGAACTATAAAATAGGGACCCAAACCTAACTAATGAAGTGCAAATCTTGACTTATCCCGGCCTGGATTGGGGAGCCAGCTAACCACCTAGGCGCTTCAAAACCATGTGTCAAGTCTCTTATGAAAGATAGGTAGGGACGTTGCTTAAGTTTTAAGGAATTGGGGGCCGACATCTAAGACAGTTCCTAATTAGCCCCTCAACTTATGTAGGGTGAGTTATGCCTAAAAATGCAATTAATATTTTAGACTCTTTTTAATTTGTATCTAATGCAATGCGTGCTAATTGACTTGAATGTATAAAATAAATATGAAGCAGTTTTAAAATTAGGTTTAAAAAATAGGTTTTTCCCTAGAGATTGCACAACTTCCCCTTTACAGAACTGCACCCTTATAAGTCAAGTGGTCTGCCAGAACCCGCAGGCGGGGAGGTGCCTAACAAGGAAGAGAAAGTAATAATATGCTTATGCTGACTCTCGACGATCCCGAGCTTACTTCTTAGATTGTTAGAGTTACTATGTGAACCTAAAATTTTTTATTAAAATTACAGGTAGAAGAATTTTAAGCGTATCCTTACGAAAAAAAAACACTCCGATTCGTATCCAGTCTAAAACAAAACATGACATGCAAGGGCCCTAAAAAAAGCTACTGCACAAACAATATAAACAATCAAATTTAATAATCCAAATATATATAATGTCCAATGTACATATAATTACACCAAGAATTTGCAGAAAAGTAAAGTGACCGGGCACCACTGACAACAAACCCGGATTCTAATCCTAAGAATGACGCAAGTGATTTTTGAAATGGGATATATTCTTTTTTGTGTCTTTATTTCTTCGTCTTCTTTCTTCTATTTCTTCATTTCGTTCTTTCTTCATCTACGAACTCCTTGGATTCGTCGGGTCTGGATATCCAAATGAAAAGAAACTCATCCCTAAAAGGTGTATTTTCTTTTCTATTTGGATACTAAAATCATCATAATTTAGCTTTCCAAATAAAAGAGAATAATCCTTTAATGTTTATTCTCTTTTCTTTGGATTCCAAATTGGATGTGATATCCCACTTTCAAAATCACTTTCACATATCTTGACTTTTAATACATTACATTTATATTCATATTTATATCACAGAAAGAAAAAGAAAATCTAGACCACCTGCAGGGTTATCCTAAGCAAAAATCATCCTAAAGTGTTATATATATATATATATATATATATATATATATATATATATATATATATATATATATATATATATATATATGCATTTAAATTAAATCACTCAGCCACACTTGGCCACACTCTTTTTTATTTGGGGGCTAAGCAGCTGTAGTACCTGTAGCATTTATATAAAATTTTTGATTAATTAGCCCCCTTTTTCTGCCCTGCACGAGTGTGGCCACCTGCAAGAAATCTTGTTAACAATCCAGATCGCTTCTAACATATGGGTAATCTAATCGTCAGTCAAATCATACCACAGAGTGCAGTAAAAGTAAGTAAACCAACACACCAACAGTTTTACATCCAACATGCAATGAAAGTCGAGAAAGCCCGTCACAATGCAATATGGAAATAAATATCAGCCTAACCTAAAGCTAGAGTCTGTTGTCCTAGCAAACAAATCTAAGTGTGTGTAACGGGTTGTGTGATTTTGATATGTCCTAGGTCAATTATTGGCTAAAGTTTTCTAATTGATTGAATTTTAATTTAAAAATATTCACTAATCCTAAGGTGAGATGTCACTAAATTTTCTATGTTATATGTTTCTATCCTATAGTGTGCATGCATCCTAAGTCCAGGTTTTCTAAGACTCGGTCCTTAATTACTGTCCTTAAGTGTCACTAGTGTTATATAGATGAAAAATTTTGTTATCACTAACCCTTAGGACTTTTCGCGTGTGTAAAAGGAGTTTAGGGATCTAAAATAAAACAAAAAAATAATCCTAATAAGATTGAAGTTACTACAAGGACCTAAAAGGGAAGGGTTCGCACAAACCACATCAAGGGGCCCCTAAAAGTTTTCTAAGTTTAGAATACTCACAGTCACCGGGGGCTACGACCCGGTGGTTCCGCCCGTAGCACCTCTACCCGGCTGGATAGAGGCGACTGATGCCTTTAGCTCCTTGTCCTTTTATTCCCTCGACCGGTACCGTTCCTCGCAGTTTGTATCAATAAAGAAAATAAAACAGAGAAAATAGGGATTAGAAGCACTTTTAATAAATAATAATAAAATAATTGAAATTTACTAAAAATAAAAGACGTACCTTTCTTCGAGCTTGATCACTGGTTTTGTTGACTTGGCTTTTGAAACCTTTCACTGTATGAGTGTAGATTGATCGAAGGGATTTTGCACACTTATAATCAGATGATTCGCCTAGGGCTTGTGAATCGAAATGTCGGAGAGGTAGAGGGGGACGTCCGACCTTGGTATCACACGAAGCAGAGAACAGGGATGATGGAAGGAGGAGTTCAGTCCGCTAGGGCTGCTGTTTGCGAACGGCTGGAGGAGGAGATCTGCGAACTCGAGAGCGTGGGGAGATATAAGACCTTCGTTCTTCTTGTGAACTGAGGAGAGGAGACGAAGGAGAGGGAAACGAACGAGTAGGCTGGGGCTTCGTGCTTGTGCGAATGCAAGAGAGGGAGCGGGAGGGCAGTTCACGAAATCAGAGGGGAGAGAGACCGACGGATTCGTGCAAACTGCAAGCGTGAGGGAGAGATCGTGGGGATGGGGTCAGTTTTCTCTGTGTTTTCCAAAATTAGAGAGAAGAGGGAGATCGTTGGATGGGGTCGGTTTCAGCCGAAATAAGAGGGAGAGGAGATCGTAGAAGTTGGTTTAAACCGGCTCAATCTCATTTGATTTGAATTTCAAACTTAAAGTTGATGATTAAGAAATATCTTAATTATAAAAAAATGACATTTTATTTTAAAATATAGATAATTTATTTTAATAAAATCGATATATTTAAACTAAATGAAATTAGTGAACATTTTAAATTAAATTCATTTACATTCATTTATTCGATTTAAATAATGTCATTAGCTTGCGATGAGTCAAACCGGGCTAATCGGGGCCATTGAAATCGAACTCGACTTGAGTTAATTTGACTTGGTTTTTGCTTCGATTGGTATAGCAAATTTTGATTTTAAAGAGTTGATTTGAGTTTAGTTCAAAGTTGAATGAGATTTGGTTTGAATTGATTTTGATTCGAATTGAGTGATAGGTTCGAGTCGATGCTACGTCAGTAGGTATCCACCTAAGGGAAATCCTGCGGGTGCGACATCTACACTAGGCTACGAAAACCAAGGTACTAGAGATGAACTCTGGGGAAATTGACCTCGAATAATGAGGTCAACAAGAATCAATAGAGACAAAGATATTAGGGAGCTTCTCACTATCTTTACACAGAGTTTTACCTGCCAAACTAACATTTAAATCCTCTCTGTTTTCCGGCACAACCGCGGTAGTCGCAACATCCACCTGGTTTTCATTCAAAGCATTTGACACCAATTTATCCAACACAGTATCAGAAATAGAAATGCAGGAGAATCAACCTTCTCAACCAAAGGTTAAGTGATTTTCTTAAGCTCAGGATGTAATTTAAAACAATCGGAATTAGCATGTCCATGAATGTTGCAATGAGAACAAAAATCCAAGACCTTCTCAAACTCGACTTTTTTGCAAATAACCAAACGCCTTTGATCCAACCCAAACTTCTTTAGGATGTTTCTTAGAGATATCAACTTCCACCAGAACCCTAGCCACAGAAGGATGGGTCCTGAAGGCAGTTGCTTGGTCGGTTTGCAAAGGCCTCCCAAAAACAGAGCCGAGCGCATGCAAGACTTGAGGATTAAAAAAATGTAATCTGAAATTCAGAAATGAGATCCAGATCGGAACTATGGGGGATTCTTCATGCACATCAAAAAATGGCATCCATTTTAAAACTCTCATTTGACAGTTGTTGATAAAGTAAGATCTCCTAGCAAAAACTCTGCTATAATCAAGATCGTTTGAAAGCTGAATCGCAACATGTCTAGAATCCAAAAGCCCAACGGAATAAAAACCAGAAAGTTTAAGATTTACGAAAAAACTACGAATAGAGTCAAGATTCGGTCTACGCAAAGTAAATTTCCCAACAAGGGTAAACTGAAACAGAGAAGCCAGCTTAAGAACAACTTCATTGGAAATAAGAACAGGCGGGACACCATTCACAACAGATTGAGTAAATTTAGGAGCGTTATCACCTTGCATCGGGTTACCAGCAAGAACATCTTTGAAAGATCGCATAGGAGACTTGGATGGAGCATCACCTTCAAGATCGAAAAAGCCTCTGTTATTTCCATGTGTCGGGCTGGAAGCCTTCCCCCAAGCATTGGACGAAGACATCCCAGCAAAAAAAAAAAAGCCCCAAACAGGGCTAGAAAGCCGAAAGGGCCACCAGAGAACAAAATACTGAAGAAAATTGAGGAGAAAGGGAGAGAAAACGAGCGCTCGGAGGAAAGCCAAAGGAAACCCTAGAAACGCCAAGGAGGCGGCTAGGGCAAGAGCGAGTGCAGTGCAACAAAGGGTGTGGATGGGGACTTAGCTTATCATTGAGATAAATTCATTATGATTAGGTATTTAATCTTGAGGTTTTTTCTCAAATTATCCTATTTTCTCGAATTATTTCTATAACAAGCTTAAATTGGTTGCTTTGGTTATATGAATCTCGGATTTGTAGAGCACTTACATTACAGCACATTACGTTGGAGTAAGAGTAGTGCAACGATGTGATGGAGAGATTAAACTACCAATGGACTTCGTTAATTAAGCATATCTCTTTAAATCATAAACAATTATATATATATATATATATATATATATATATATATATATATATATATAATAAACTAAATAAGATTAAATTTAAAACATAATTATAATATAATTTATCATATGCTAGAATTTAAAATTAAGAAAAAAGTTAACTCAAACAAAATAATTACAAAGTAATTATTATCTTGCTATAAAATATGAATTTTGATCCAATTGTCTAGATTTCCTACCACAATATTTTGGCCACCAAGGCTTCGTTTTGGACAGATATATTATTGTTTTACTTTTCAAATCTTAATAATAAATTTCATTTGACTACTTTTTTTTCGTTGCTTTTAAAAAATTTCTCTCTATAAAAGGCGGTAGGAAGCTGATTTCTACAATAATTTTATGATTAACGATTAAGCTTTGTCAATGGACTCCTATGATGTCCTCTTTAATGATAGGATATAAAAATATGAAAATTATAAACACAGCTTGCTATTACAATTTCTATAGCCACACGAGCCATTCCTCTACTCATAGTCCAATTTTTTGTAGCTTTATGGGCAGATTTGTATCATTCTATTTTAGATTTACTGTTTATACTTCATCCATCTGTGCTTACTGCATACTAAATTAAATGATTTGTATTGAATTTTCATAGAAATGCATGACATAGTGATCAATTGTTAAATTTATAGGTATTTGGTTTTTGCCTCACTTGTTAGAAGTGTTTCCTTTTGCAGAGGATGAATCTACAGCCACGAGCTTAAAGAATGTTAGTGATCAATTGTAAAATTTAGGGTTTAGGGTTTTCTTATGCCAAAAAAAAGGTAACCATAATTAAAAACCTGATAAAGATGAAAAGAGTTGCACCTCATTTTGTGAAAGATCATAGCAAGCTCATTCATTTTTAGTCTTTTGTAATTAACTGTCAATGGAATCCTTCCAACCATTAGAATCAACGCCATTCCATAGCTGGACTCTTCTTAGCACTGAATGCTTTATTCCCCTTGTAACCTGGTGATGACCTTCAGAAGCTCCGACTTCTCAAAAGTTCCAGGTTTATGGTTTTATTTATTGGCCAAAATTTCTTGCACCATTGACTGAACAACATCTTGAAGATCTGCCATCAATATGCACTTCTTGGTGCTTTGTTCGACCCTCTTTCTTCATGTACTGAGCAACAATCATAGGCTTGTCTCCAGGTCCAATTGCAATATGTATCATTATTAATTAATCGAGAGGCAAGGATGACGAACCCGCATCTACAATAAATGCATAAAAGTGGAGAACTCCGTGATCTAATGGGCAAATTTTTAAGTCTGGTCATCGGACCTAAAAATAGATTCGGACATGCAATTAAAAACATGCCACGTGAATTGCGCTTTGACTGTGTTTTACCTGCACTTTAGATGCGCTTTGACTGCGCTTTACGCGTGCTTTACCTGTGCTTTTCACACGCTTAATTTAAAATAATATTTTATTAGTATTCGAATGTATCTCTACGTCGGGTGACCGGATCTAATAATTTGTCGATTTAATCGATATGTGCCGATACAGGTCTTTCTCTAACTGCATTGAAAGATCTCTGCCTTTTTCAGTTAAATTATTCCTATGGGGAAATAAATGAGAAATCCATTAGAATCAACACTATCATTTGTTCTCTTAGGCTAACAGGATGGGTCATCACCTAAGGATTCCTTCCTCAGACGCCTGTCTTCATCAATCGGTGGCGTTGTGATGAGCACAATGACAACCATCGACCAGCGCTTGTTGAAGAAGAAGGTAATAGATCTAATAATGCTTCGATACCCATTCAAAAACACATGATGGAATCTGCTGCTCCAGTCTAGGATTAAAGCATCGCTGGCGCCAAAGAATATTGTCAAAGCCAGCGGCCACTCTCTGTCGATGTACACACCGTCCAACGCTCGCACCCCAACTTCAAAGCCCATTTCATGTACACACCGTCCACCTCGTAACACCGCATTTTCCTTGCGTAAGAAATAGGAGACGACGCCAATGAGGACTGCGCCCTAGCCTTTATTGGCGAAGGATTCTTGATACAAGACTATTTTACCGACTTGAGACTATACTAAACTATCTTATTTACTCCATGTTACATCTTTTCCTTTTTCTGTTACTATAGTGCAAAAGTTGCTTATTTGAAAGAATATATATATATATATATATATATATATATATATGTGTGTGTGTGTGTGTGTGTGTGTGTGTGTGTGTGTGTGTGTGTGTGGTCGATGAGAATAAGATTATAAAAGATAATAATAGTTTTTACATACATCAGGTCTAAAGTTATTATAATTACATATATAACATCTAAACTATAGCATTTAATTTTCTACCAACTAAACATCATTCCAATAATCTAAAATACAACTTTCGTTAACTACCGTCAAAACCCCTCCCCAACCCGTCCCTTTCTCGTTCCCTTTGCCTAGGGGTATCATAATTGGGTTTCAAGTCAAGTTCAAGGCAAAATTGGAGCTGACCCGTGTTCGAATGAGTTGACTCTAAACTGACCCAATTTTGTAAATGGGTTTAAAGCTCTGACCCGGACCCTACTTGCCGGGCTAATGGGTTGACCTGACCCGACATGGTAACCCAAATTTTACTGAATCGAGTCACTCGAGAAAGAACGCTAGGATCCATTGAAGAAGAGGTCAATCTCTAACCATTTAGGGTAGCTGACGAGATTTTTGAATATGAAAAGCATATTTCGTTCAACAGACTTGGCTTCCACTGGCTTCACTCGAACCTCTTCGGAGCTGACATAGACCTGTTGATCGACATGCTAGTACCGTGGAAATCAACACTTTTTAGTACTCTCATTGACCACCAACCCACACCCATCTCTACCAGTCATTCATTTGATAGCCCGCGCTCAACTTGCATAGTCATACAATGATTTACAAATATTAAAAATTAAGATAAAACTTAGAATTAACCTGCAAGTGACTTTTCACTTCATCATTAGTCAGCCTGTCAACCTTCATCATTTCTCTGATCTATTTTGGAGTTGCTACTGCAAGAGAAAAAAGGCAACGCTGATTTAATTTGATTTTGTTAAGAGAGTTACTATTTGCATGTTTTACCTTCTTGCAACTTTGTATAGTTTTGATGATTTCAAATATTATTGTTTTTAGTTTTATTTTATTCTAACATTTTTTGGAAGAATTATTTTTTCTTTTGTGGGGACTAACATTTCAGGATAATCGAACTCCAGACTACTGAAGACTTCAAATCAAATTCAGCATGAGATAGTTTGTAAATTGAAGCTTGTATTTTTCATTGTATTGAGCTTGAGAGAGAATGATTGTAATTGTGTAGCTTAGTACACACACACTTGGGGAGATCTTTATAAAATCATACTGATCGTACGGGATGAACCAAGTTCGTACGAGACGATCAAGTTAGTTATCCTTTCGGAAGAGCAATGGAATGAACAGGAAGTGAGAAAATTTTTCTAAGTCATGATCGTCCAGACGAATTTCCCTATTCGTCCCTGGACGATGCTCTCTTGATTCTTACAATGAACTATTCATCCAGATGAAATGGACTGTTCGTCTCAGGACGATCTTCTCTAGATTTTGAGATTGAACTGTTCGTCCAGACGAAATTGGTAGTTTGTCTCAGGACGATCTTCTCTAGATTCTGAGATTGAACTATTCGTCCAGACGAAATTGCTAGTTCGTCCCTGGACAGTCTTCTCTAGATTCTCAGTCTGTACTGTTCGTCTAGACAAAATGGACAGTTCGTTCCAGGATGATGTCCTCGAGTTTCAAAGTTTGAGCTGTTCGTCCATACGAACATGAACATTCATCCTAGAACGATATTCTCTGTTCTTTTGACGTATGGACCATTTGCAGTTATGTTTTATTATGGATTTAAAATAACTGTTCGTACTGGACAAACATAATTTGTACGAGACGATGATCGTGTACGAAGTCAACTCATTCTAATACACATTAGGTTTGTATGCAACTGATTTAACACAATTCGTACAGGACGATCTGACAATCATCCGGGACGATCGACTATGTACAGACTTGAAAGTCAGCAGTTTTTGGACGGTTTTTTGTGCCTTTCCTATATAAATTCCACTTAAAACTGTCTTGTAATCTTTTTGCATACTGATCTTCGTGTCAACTAAAGGGAGAGTGAAAGAGAGAGAATGTGAGAGTGTTTGAAGGAAGTTTCTTACTACTAGAGCGTGAAGAATTCACTTGATACTCAAAGGTAATAATCTCCACTTATGATTTGTGATTACTTCACTCTTTTCTCTCGTCCTTCTAGATTTTTTGTAAGAAGATCTGTCAAGGAGATCCGGTCTTTTACTGACACTTGGAGAGTGTGAACAGCCGAAGGGTTCTCTGCCTACACTTGGAGAATGTGAACAATCGAAGGGTTCTCTGCCTACACTTGGAGAGTGTGAACAGCATAAGGGTTCTCTACCTACACTAGGAGAGTGTGAAAGGATGAAGGTTTCACTGCCTACACTGGGAGAGTGTGAAAGGACGGACGGTTCTCTGTCAACACTTGGAGAGTGTAAAAGGAAGACGGTTCTTTACCGCACCGGGTAGTGGTGGAAAAGAGTTTTGTAATGGCTTCTCCGCCTTGCTGTGGGTGCAAAAGGAGAGTCACTAGTGGTATTAGTGCAATACTCGGAGGGTGCCTCCAGGGAGTGGATGTAGGACGTGTTTGACCGAACCACTATAAATCTTGTGTCTTTTTATTTTCCGCTGCTTTTATTTTAAATTAATTAATTTGTGGTTGAAAAACATTTCCTAAAAAATTCACTAAAGTTATTCTCGATTTAAAATTCAAAAATAGGAAAAAAATTTAATTACCAATTCACCCCCCTCTTGGTTAGCCGCTGGGACATAAGCTTAGATGTAACAACTTAATTCATATTGAGCAAGTTTCAACAGATTTAGTCTTTTAAATTTTTGAATAAGCAAAAGATCTAGTCTAGTTTTGCTGACTAGCTCCTTTGAATCGCAGAAAGGTAAAATTCTAATTTAATTACAGAGGTAGGAATAAAAGCTAAATGCTATATGCACCCCCAAAAAATATATTTTTTCTTCAGATAATGATAATCACACACTAACGGAGAATACTGTATGAATTCAATCACCACCCTTGAATTTCATATTCCATTTTAATCATAGTAGCATCACTAAAAACCACAAGCCAAGAGCCTTAAAATTATTACTATTTTTTTTCGGATCATTACACATCAAAGTAAAAAACTTCTAAAGAATTCATTCACCTTTACGTTTCAATTTATGAACAAAATTGTCATAACATTCCAATCTAACCTTGAGCAACGTTGAGTTGCTGAAGAGTAATGATGAAACGCTGGTGCAACTCTGGTGACCAGCAACGCCGTGCTTTCCTCTACGGATGCTGGTGATACTGCTGCTATGGCAGCAAGCCTAGCTGGTCATTTCCAGTGGAAGAGGATGCTATTGTCACTGCCTTCGAGTTCAAGCCAATGTTATGATTGTCTTCTTCCGTAGCAATGGCGATAGGAGCTGAGCAAGGAACCTTGATTGGCAGGGGCACGAAGGAAAGATTTGGCAACGAGATGCTTAGCTTCTCCTCTTCCTTCCTAGGCGCCGGCACGGCTTTGAATGGTAGAAATGCGCCGCAACTTTTGGATTCTAGAGATTGGGCATCACAATCCCTCCGACTGTGGGATCCTTCATCCTTCTTCTGCTAAAATCCCACAAACCCAATCCTTTTTAGAAATAGCAAAGAAGGAAAATGAGGGGGAAAAATGATCAATCCTTATATGAACACCTCTTGGGAATTTTCATTACAATCGATGCTTTCATAGCTCAAATTATAGCTCCAGAGCTGAGCTGAGCTCATCCACTCCATCTTCTCCTTGCTCACCTCCTCCAAATTTATTGCTTTCTTCTCCTCCTTGTATCCATTCGATCTAGTTTCGAGTGGAATAAATTCCCAAAGAACATAGTCATCATCGTCGCCGCTTTGGCATTGATCCATCTCTAGTTTCAGCCCACCGATCACTAAACCCCACCAATTCCACAACCATCAAAATGAGAAAAAAAAAATCTATTTTTTTAACAAAAAAAAAAGAACAACAAGCTGAATATAAATATGATTTGAGATCAAAAGTACCATCGGCGAGCAGAGCATATATAGAGGGAGTTCTCGCTTAAAAGCTTTGATCTTGCCATATTTCCAATAATATAATTATAATATGATGGTGTTATTAATGTATATTCCAAATTACTATAAGTACAAATTATCTTAATGCCGATAAGTGAAATCACACAAGGAATCATTATACCTCAAAATGACTAATCACTCATTTATTATTTTCAATTCAAGTTCCCTTATATTTCATTACATTTATACATTTATTTATTCATTATCAATTTAGCATATAACCATCACTAAGAAGATAAACACCAACCTAAGAAAATTCAATGATTTCTTATAGAGTCAACACTATAGGGGCCCATCGACCCTGGCTAGCCAAAAACTAATAGGGTTATACTTATATACACATAATAAAAATACTACGATTATTATTATAAATAATCAACCTGGTTATATATTTCAACATGACAATCATAATTTATTTGATCAATAAGATTTATAACAGGAGTATAATTTACTATAATAAATAAAACGAATATGTGTAGACCTCTAAAAGGGTACCGTTCAACGGAGGACAAAACGCAAAGGGTTATACGAACGAACCACCCGATGGATAAAACTATCATAAGCCTTCATACTCTTCACAAGCAAACCAATGAAAGGGCAGATTAGATCGCACATACGATTAACCATTGAGGATAGCGGCTCTCGCTAATGCACCCCAATAGATAATAATATGTAATACCTGATCGAAACATCGTGTTTCCCCACCCAATACATAAGCTCGAGTAGGGATTATTTGATGGTGGAGTTCCATTTCTCATGGGCGTAAGCCCCTGTGTTTAATTACATCTCAGGACGAGGCCTGAGAATACTCTCGATTAAGGATTCAACATTATTCTTTCAAGAAGGGGATTGGTACAAAGGGGAGACTAATAAATCCTAATCAAAGGGAAAGAAAGGGTTCAAAGTGACTTAGTAAACACACACGGCTCATATCCACACTCTGAGCGATTAAGGTACCGATAAGAGAGCAGAGAAAAGGCAAACAACGCACTCAAAGCATGCAGAGGGGAATGATGGAGGTGCATGATCCATGTGACACATATAGGTAGGATTTATAGCCTCTGAAGAAAAGAGAACTTACCCACCAATGAGTCATATTACGAGACACCAAATGTAGTAGCCTTAAACCCTAAATCTAAGGTGGGTTTAATGTTCTACACCCAATACTAACACATGTGTCCTAGATAATGCATCTGGGTTTATATCATGCCTAAAAAGAAAAGCCAACTAACCACCTAAACAGATAAAATCCATGCTATCTAATCTTTATGAAAGATGTATAGGTAGGTTGAGTGTTTTAGAAGTAAGATCTTAGTCTAGATAGTTTTCAAAGTAGCCTTGGACTTATGTAGGGTGAACGCTTCTAGAGATAATGTAATTAAAATTTTAATTCAATGAGTTTCTAATGCAATGAATACTAGTTAAAAGGTTTAAATCAAGTATGCATAGAATTTGAAATACAGGTTTATAGAAAATAATTTTTAGAAAAAGACTGTGCATCCCCAGGTCCGGCACCTCATCCTCATATGTTAGATTATATGGACTCTGCCCGCAGGTGAGGAGTGCCTTATAACAAGGAAGGAGAGAAATGCAACAATATGCATGAGACCCCAAAATTTTCTCGCTATTCCTTAGGTCGTTAGATTTCTATGTTACTTAATTCCTAAAATATTAATTTTTAATCACAAGTAGAAAAATTTTCTTAGTTTTTAAAGCGCCTAACGAGATCACATCATGCACATGCAAGAAGGAAATCTAAAAATGCATGCAATTTCTACTACGCACACAAAATAAACACATTCAATTTCTCCTTTCACCATTCATAAGATACATCAATGGTCTTTCTTTTAGGCTACAATTCTAGTCCAGTTGAATCTAGCTTAAGGTCTTTCCATAACTTCCATTTTTTCTTAAGTTGGTATCATTTATTATTTAGTTGTGCTTTGTCGTAAACCTTTACAATTTTCTTATAAAAGTTCTTCATCAAATTGTTCCAATCTTCTTTATTAAAATATATTGTTGAACGATTGTCAAGATCTCTCCCCTATACCAAAATCATAAAAATTTATCTTAATATCCCGCTTCCATATCGCAGATGCTTCATCATTTTTCAATTTTCTCAATTTTCGTAACCTAAGAAAATATGAGTAATCAAATCTTCGTTCAATTCATCAAATATTTGTAATCAACATAAATTTTTATATTAGTTATAAGAAATTATGAGTAATATAATAAAATATATTATAGATGGAATTTAATTACTAAATGATTGTAAACTAAAAATTTCCTTAATTAAATAAAAGTTGCAGGTAATGGCGGCCGCTTATAATTAAAAAAACCATGGTTAACATAATTTCAATTCTCAAAGAATTGCATCTAAATTTCTGATAAATAAGAAAAATTATGTTAACTTATGAACCTATTTATTGTAATTGCAGGTAAAATTAGAAATTTTAGTCTTTCATTTAGGAATTACAACCCATATAGTTGTTATGCAGTGAATTCTTAATAGAGAAATCAAGGAAATTATAAAATTGAATACTATAAGTGTAAACCTAATTAGGGGTGCAAACGTGTTGAGTCGAGCTCGAGTCAAGGGGTGTTCGAGCTCGACTCGTGAGTAAAATATCAAGCTTGAACTTGAGTTTGGCTCAAAAGTGGAGTTTGACTCGAGTCATTATAACGAGCTCATCGAACCGCTCAATTTCACACCCAACTTTCTTTTTTCCACTTGGTTTCACTTTTCCTGCCCAGTTTTTATTTTTTTGCTCTATTTCGATTTTCCCGCCCTGAAGAAAAGAAGGCCAGCAACTTTTGCTAATATAATTAATGTTGTTGCTCTAGGAAGCAAAGGCATTAAATGCACTGAATTGATTTTAAATGCCTAGAACTTAATTTAAAAATCAATATAACAAATAATATAATTAATTAACATTTATATTATACTCATAAAATATTTTTGACCACAATTCAGTAGGAGCTAAAGTAAACTAAGTAAAGTGATGATTTTGATATCAAAATACCATAAAGTTAAAATAAATTAAAAAAATAATTATATGTGTGTGTAGATATTCGTTATATCAGAAGTAGAAAAGTAAATTATAAATTGTGCAATACTTTAGTTTTCAATTATTGATTAAATTATTCATTAAATTCAAAATATTTTTGCATAAAGAAATAAAGTAATCTAATAACTAACTGAATACAATAACCCTCCTAAATAAGAAAAGTTAAAGATAACATCTAAAAAATGACATAATCAAATAAAATATTGCATTCAAAATTGATTATCTATAATAAAATTGAACAAAGGATCTTACAAATTTTTAGTTAACTCCAATATCTCGAGTGGCTTTGTTAGCTTTAAGTACTTGAAAAATCATTTTACTTGAGAAAAGCAAAACTTAACATTTACTGAAGAGATAATAGTAGTTAGAGTGATAACATGTTATATTATATAAGATGATTGCTTAATTTAATTTTTTTTTCATGTTATAAGCATTTAATTAGTCATGTTAGTAAAGTAATAGTCATAAGCCATGCATGGCTCATGTAGTGAAAATTTTATTCATGTTTTTATGGCTTCATATAAACACACCAAATGCATGAATGCCTATAATAGTTTATGTATTATGAGCATTCTGATCAGCACGAATTAATGAGAATAAATCTAGTTGGCACTCCTTCCCATTTTTATTTTAGCAAATTCATTACCCTCTCTGTGATTCCAGCTCACGTCCTTCACGGTTGCGACTGATCACCACCTTATTATCATATTGGTAGCTCTAAGAAAGAAGCAGTGTAACTATTTTTTTAAAATAGAAATATTCAATTTCATGAACTAATTCAATAAGTTCCATGTCATGTCACTGATACTGATATCCTGATGAAGCTAAACAGTAGGTTTTAGAAATATATCAAAGGTTCATATGTAATTTTAGGGTATTGGTGTATTGTGTTACTAGTTCAATTTTATGTGATTATTCATGTATATATTTGTATTAGAGCCAGTTAATCAATACTAATCTGCGAATGAAAGTGATTCATGCTAACCAAAGATATCCATTTTTATATTATATAATGATTTCTAAACTATTTGTGTATGAGCCTTCATATTTCAATAGAGCTTTAGAAGTGGTTCATTTTTTTCTGACTGCAGTGGTTTAAAATGCCACCAAATTAAATGCAACAATTTAATGACTGTTAGAATTTTTTTTGATTTGTATTCGCTAGAAGGAATTATTGTAGTGGTTTAGAAACTGCTTTATATTTTGGACGTAGTAATGGTTTTAACCATTTTTAAAAAATAAATAAGAATACTATTCAAATATGCATTAAATGAATATTATCACCATATAAATCTTATGTCCAACATGTAAAAATTAAAAGGAAATAACATTATAGGTAATGAAAGAAATTGTTAAGTACTTAGAAGGATACACTAATCATATATAAAAAACAACAAACAAACAATTTGTTTTATAGGGTGAATTGAATGCATCTCAAAGGGATATACTAATAACATTCAAAAGAGATATTTTAAAATTAATACGATTTTCAAATCAAAATCATTTATCCTTAAAATTTCAAAGTTTCTATAGGTCATTCACATTTTGGCTTACAAAAACAAACTCCAAATATAAATTCTCATCTTCCAGCATTAACCCTTCCTTAGCAAGCATATCACAAGTATTTATCTATATTAAATAAGATAAAGTTAGAGCTTAACATTCTCGTTTTACCAACCACTTATGAAATTAATTAGCATTACCCATTTTAGCTTAGCTTCCTAAGATGACCAAAATCCATCCCTATGTATGCAATTGATTCATCATAATTATAAACAATCTAGTATTGACTGTAAATTACATAAAGATTAATTTCCTTAATATCTAGCAATTATAATCTAATCAAATGAAAATCATACCATCTCATGCTCTCCCCTAAAAAAGCTCACTTGACACATAGGGCGAGGGCACATTTTTTTGTTTGTTTGCATTTTCAGCATTTTTTTTTGCCTTCTCTTACAATATATAATGATCATATTATTTTCACAATTTTAAGTTCTGATATAAATTCAATGAGCTTAATAGGTAATCTTACAGTCTGGTAATACTTGGCTAAACTGTCCATAACTTTTTGAGTCAACACACGCGTTGCTTGATTGGGCGATTTTGCCCCTTTTTGTGTGTGGTTTGATTTGTAGGTTTTTTTTTGGTTAAAATCCACAAAGGGGCCTACGTGTTAATTCCAAAAAAGAGGTTACACAGTCCTTAGAAGGGACCTCTAGCTTGCTATGGCTCATAAGAGCTACAAAAAAAGTCAAAATAATTCCTAAAAGCTGGTGGTCCCTTTTTCTACGATTACAAAACTAATAAGCAAAAGCTCTAGGGCTGCGGGCAAACAGCACCTAAAAAAGGAAGATCATGATGTTCTCGTTCGACTCAACCCTCCTGCAAAAAATGAAAGCACAAAACCAAATTTTAAGAAGAAGAAAATAAGAAGTAATCACCTTGCTAATCTTGAACCTCCAAAGATCAGTGACGAACCACCTGCATAAACAACTCAAATACCCAATGTTAGCCGGAATATGATAAATACAACAAACAAAACCTTCTAGATAACCAAAGTAGCATATCATATAGATTTGAAAATTCATAGCACAAGAAGCACTCTAGAGAACAGCAGAAATGAGCATGGGCCAAACATTCATAAAATCTTTGATATTGCCAATCTAGAAACCAATATGTAAGGCACCAAAACACAAAAGAAGGATGAGCTTACATGAGTACACCCACTAAGTGTAAAATTGAATAGCACTGAAATTAATAATATAATACAAGACGGGTTTCAGCCCCATAAGCAACAGGTTTTTAGTAATACACAAGTATCGGAAATTGCACTTAAAAAGCTACCCGTTATCACCAACAATCAGCTCCAGATAACCCATAAAAAATAAGGAATTATAGTTCAAAATAACCTGGAACAACCAAATACAATTACCAAGCATCCCCCTCATATAGGCTTGGCAAATGATAAGTAACACGGGCCACTTAGGACCCCAACAAGTACCCCAAAAGAACATCACAAAAAATAAATTAGGCCAACCATCTCTACCAGTATCAGCTTTCCAGAATAAACTACGGGCATCAAAATTGTTCCAGCCATTGAAGTTGCAACACACGTTAATAAAAGCCTGAAGCAAAAAAGCTAACATAAACCCAAGTAGTATCCAACTTTAAATTAGCCTTGTAAGGGAGGAACCCAAATCACCCAAAGGCAGAAAATCATAAAAATGTGGAACTTGTAAATGTTCAAAAGCAGCATAATAATAAACCATCGAACAG
Organism: Dendrobium officinale; assembly: GCA_019514585.1. Classification (NCBI taxonomy): domain Eukaryota; kingdom Viridiplantae; phylum Streptophyta; class Magnoliopsida; order Asparagales; family Orchidaceae; genus Dendrobium; species Dendrobium officinale. Next base: position 50,761,607 of record CM033684.1, read on the forward strand.
AGCACATCCAAGATAAAAACAGAATAGGGAACCAAAAATCCAAAAGAAAATTGAAACAAAACATCAAAATAGAACAGTAAAAAAGATAAAGAAAATGAAACCCACACATCCCCACAATCAACTAATGATTACGAAGATAGGGAAGACCCACACGATCTAGCCTAACAAACCCTAAAGTATCTTTAGGAATAGTTCTTTCATCATAATCAACAAACTGGTTAAGAAAATAACCCAGCTCAGCTAATGAATCCGCAGTAGCATTCCCCTCTCTAAATATAAGAGTTATCTTAAACTGAATCTGGGTAAGGGCATTTTAATATTCCTGATAATGTAAAAACTATCCGGATTAGAGGGAGTGTTGCCCTTGACATTTTGAATAATAATCAGAGCATCAAGCTTAATCCATAAGTTAGAAATACCAGTAGAGATGGCTAATTGGACCCCATAAAATAAATTATCTAGCTCAGCTAGATAAGAAGACTTAGCATTAGAAGGGCCCGCAAAAGCAATAATAACCCTCCCCTCAGAATCATGAATAATACAACCACAACCCGCAGCATTAGTACTTTCAGAACCATCAGTATTAAGCTTAAACCAACCCATCTCAGGCTTCTTCCAATAGATAATTCTCTCACAGCACCTCTTAGAGAAAGGAGTTAAAGTAATCCCAAACTCACTAGCTAACATATGATAACCTTTAAAAGAATTAGAAGTTAACAAATTTGCAGCAAAAAGTTGGGTCATCTTAAACTTCACTTTAGAAATTACAATGATGGCATCCATTTTGATATTCTCATGCTTGGAATCATTACTACTACTCTATATAAACCAACAAATTAAAACAGTTATGATATTGCGAATATGACCTTTAGTAGAAGTGAATCAAATTTTACAAACGTCGGCCATAGAAGTAACTTGAGAATTAGTAGAAATTTTAAATAAGTTATCAAAATAAAGCCAAACTTTCATAGCAATAGGCCCTTGGTAAAAAAAAATGATTAATATTCTCAATTTGACAACAACATTGGCATTTAGAAACAATGTAAAGCCCTTTTCGTATAAGAATAGAATCCACCGGCACATAATTATTTAATATTCTCCACATAAGAAAGGAATAGGTAGGAGGCATGCTAATATTCCAATAAGCCGCAAATAAATGACTTCTGGGCAGTTGAATTTTAATGGAGTGCTAAAGAAGTTTAGTGTTAAATTTACCATCATTAGAGAAATTAAACAAAATGCAGTCATCACTCTCCATGTTAAAAGAAATTTTGCAAATAAGAGTGAGAATAAAGTTAGGAACAATATGCTCGAATAAGTCAATGTTTCACCCGTCATTAACAAAACAATCCGTCACCTTGCAAGTCGAAATAGAACGAGTATTTAACAGATTATCAATGGAGTAATTACCCAACCATTTGTCTTGCCAAAAAAAAATGTCACCAACTCCCAACCCCCATTGTATAAAATTTTCAGCTTCACATTTGATTTGACATAATCTTTTCCAATTGAAAGAGTCCCCTTGCTTAAAAACATAGTTAACCGGGTGCTTGCCAACACAATACTTCCAATGCATAAATTTTGCCCTTAAGCTCTTATTAGTTCTGAACAAGTACCATAGTTTATGACTAAAAGTCATAACCATGTCATTAAAGGTTTTGAAACCTAACTTGCCTTCATCCAACATGCCAGCACATTTATACCAAGAACCCAAAATAATAGACTTTTCTTCTTCCTTAGTACCCCACAAAAATTTATTGAATAACACTTCCAGTCTCCTACATACATTTGAAGTCGGGCATAAAGTATGAAGCAAAAAAATAGGTATAGAACTAAGCACATGCTTTATAAGAACAAGTCTTCCACCATAAGAAAGATAGTTGTAAGCCCAAGAATTAAGTTTGTTATGGATAGTATCAAAAATATCATCAAATAAATGAGATATCTTCTTACCCTTATAAAGAGGAGTGCCTAAATAGTTTAAAGGCAAGGATCTTTTGCTCAAACATAAATTTCTTTCAATCCTTTGAACCCGCACCATAGTAGAAGACTTAGCAGGAATAAAGCAGCTTTTAGACATATTAATAGTTAAACCACTAGCTTGCTGAAAGACATCAAAAAACTTAAAAAGGGTATCCAACGATTTAATAGACCCATTAGTAAAAATAATGAAGTCATCCGTAAAACTCAAACGCGTTAAAGGCAAATCACCCCCATTTTTGAAATTTAAGTTAGGATTCATCCTAAAAAGATTCTTCATGCCACGAGAAAGAAATTCCACAGCTATTATAAAAAGAGCAGGAGATAAAGGATCTCCTTGCCTAAGACCATGAGAGGAACGAAAGAAACTATGAGAGTTACCGTTAATAATAACAGAAACGTAACTATTACCAATGCAATTTTTAATTAAATTAGAAAATTGTAAGTTGAAGCCAAAAAGGTTAAGCATAAGATAAAGAAAGTCCCAATTAAGATTGTCATAAGCTTTAGTGATATTCATTTTAAAAATAATGTTACGACCAACCACCTTCTTATTTAAGTCATTGACTAATTCTTGAGCAAGCAAAACATTGTCAAAAATAGATATATCTTTCACAAAACCAGATTGTTCAGGGGAAAAAAGATTAGGTAAAATTAAAGCCAGCCTACTAGTAATAATTTTAGCAATAATTTTATAAAACACAGAGTATAAACTAATAGGCCAAAAATAATTCCAATAATTAATATTATGAGATTTGGGAATAAGAGCAATAGAAGTAACATTAAAATATTTAGGAATAGGAGAGCCTTTAAAACAATCCACCACCGCATTAATCAAGTCCTCCTTAATGATACCCCAACATTTATGAAAAAATTTATTAGTAAAGCCATCCGGGCCCGCAACAGAATCAATATTCATATACTTTAAATTATTCCAGATTTCCTCTTCAGAAGGAATATTAGTAAGCATATTCCAAATGATCAAAGTGTTATCGAGCATGAAGTTCCATTTCTGCTTTAAATTCTATTTTTACTATATTATTCTATTATAGTCATTACTTGCAATAATTTCTTTACTTGAATATTCTAATATAGCACAGACTTATGAATATTTTTAGTGATACCTTGGTCAAATCACAAGGAAATTGCAAATCAACCAAATTGTTTGATGTAGAGTAAAATAGGATATAGGCTTTCTAATGTTCATTAAAACATATAATTATGATAAGAAATTCTTAGTTTGATAGACCACAAATTAAATATAATGTTCACTTTTTTTTTTACAATCAAGAAAATACGATGAATCCATCCCAACAAGTTTCCCATTACATGCCTTAGAATTTTTTTATAACTATTAACTTCTTTGTAACTATTTGAACTTCTGAGGCACTTGATCTTGTGAGATTAAATGATTATACAAATCAAATCAAAGGCCTCTAAAGGAGAAACTTTCATTACATGAATTTTCCGATTTATATTTAATATTGTACACTTTCTTGGGAATTTACTCTTTTAGATATGGTGTATGACATTGAGAGAAATAATCTGCTTGCATCAGTGTGATGCCCATATATTTTTCTAAAGTTATTTTATTTTTTTATTCACTTTAGTTTGCTTTTTATTTTTTATTTTAGTCTAATTCAAAAAGGTTGGATTTTGTTGTGCATTTGCAAATTATAACATATTTTTTTAACCCACAAAGGGGCCTACGTGTTAAATTCAAAAAAGAGGTTACACAGTCCTTAGAAGGGACCTCCAACTTGCTAAGGCTCAGAAGAGCTACAAAAAAAGTCAAAATAAATCCTAAAAGCTGGTGGTCCCTTTTTCTATGATTACTAAACTAATAAGCAAAAGCTTTAGGGCTGCGGGCAAACAACACCCAAAAAAGGAAGATCATGATGTTCTCGTTCGGCTCAACCCTCCTACAAAAATTGAAAGAAAAAAACCAAAATTTAAAAAGAAAAAAAAAAAGTAATCACCTTGCTAATCTTGAACCTCCAAAGATCAGTGAAGAACCACCTGCATAAAAATCTCCAATATCCAATGTTAGCCGGAATATGATAATACAGCAAAAAAAACCTTCCAGATAACCAAAGCAGCATATCATATAGATTTGAAAATTCTTAGCACAAGAAGAACTCCAGAGAACAGCAGTGATGAGCATGGGCCAAACATTCATAAAATCATTGATATTTCCAATCCAGAAGCCAATATGTAAGGCCCCAAAACACAATAGAAGGATGAGCTTACATGAATACACCCGCAAAGTATAGACTTGAATAGCAGTGGAATTAATAATAGGATACAAGATGGGTTTTAGCCCCATAAGCAACAGGTTTTCAGTAATTCGCAACAAACAGAAATTGCACTTAAAAAGCGACCCGTTATCACCAACAATCCGCTCCAGGTCACCCATAAAAAATAAGGAATTGTAGTTCAAAATAACCTGGAATAACCAAATACAATTACCAAGCATCCCCCTCATACAGGCTTGGCAAATGATAAGTAACTCGGGCCACTTAGGACTCCAACGAGTGCCCCAAAAGAACATCACAAAAAACAAATTAGGCCAACCATCTCTACCAGTACCAGCTTTCCAGACATAACTACTGACATCAAAATTGTTCCGGCCAATGAAGTTTCAACACACGTTAATAAAAGCCTGAAGCAAAAAGCTAACATAAACCCAAGTAGTATCCAACTTTAAATAGCCTTGTAAGGGAGGAACCCAAATCACCCAAAGGCAAAAAATCATAAAAATCTGGAACTTGTAAATGTTCAAAAGCAGCATAACAATGAACCACCGAACAGAGCACTGCCAGGATAAAAACAGAGCAGGGAACCAAAAATCCAACAGAAAATTGAAACAAAACATCAAAACAAAAAAGGAACAAAGATAAAGAAAATGAAACCCACACAACCTCACAATAGACTAATGATTACGAAGATAGCGAAGACCCACACGATCTAGGCTAACAAACCCTATAGTATCTTTAGGAATAGTTCATTCATCATAATCAACAAACTGGTTAAGAAAACAACCCATCTTAACTAATGAATCTGCAACAGCATTCCCCTCTCTAAATATATGAGTAATCTTAAACTGAATCTGGGTAAGGGCATTTTTAATATTCCTAATAATGTAAAAACTATCCGGATTAGAGGGAGTGTTGCCATTGACATTTTGAATAATAATCAGAGCATCAAGCTCAATCCATAAGTTAGAAATACCAGTAGAGATAGCTAATTGGACCCCATAAAATAAACTATCTAGCTCCGCTAGATAAGCAGATTTAGCATTAGAAAGAAGGGCCCGCAAAAGTAATAATAACCCTCCCCTCAGAACATGAATAATACCACCACAACCCGCAACATTAGTACTTTTAGAATCATCAGTATTAAGCTTAAACCAACCCATCTCAGGCTTCCTCCAATAGATAATTCTCTCACTGCACCTCTTAGAGAAAGGAGTTAAATTAATCCCAAACTCACTAGCTAACATATGAAAACGTTTAAAAGAATCAGAAGTTAACAAATTAGCAGCAAAAAGTTGGGTCATCTTAAACTTCACTTTAGAAATAACAATGTTGGCATCAATTTTGATAATCTCGTGCTTGGAATCATTCCTACTACTCCATATACTCTTACAAATTAACACAGGTATGATATTGGGAATATGAACTTTAGTAGAAGTGAACCAAATTTTACAAACGTCGGCCATAGAAGTAATTTGAGAATTAGTAGAAATTTTAAACAAGTTATCAAAATAAAGCCAAACTTTCATAGCAATATGCCCTTCATAAAAAAACATGATTAATATTCTTAATATGACAACAACATTTGCATTTAGAAACAATGTAAAGCCCTTTTCTTATAAGAATAGAATCCACCGGCACATAATTATTTAATATCCTCCACATAAGAAAGGACTAGGTTGGAGGGGTGCTAATATTCCAATAAGCCGCAAATAAATGACTTCTGGGCAAACGAATTTTAATGGAGTGCCAAAGAAGTTTAGAGTTAAACTTACCATGATTAGAGCAATTAAACAAAATGCAGTATTCACTCAATTAAAATAGAAAATTGTAAGTTGAAGCCAAAAAGGTTACCACCAACCACCTTCTTGTTTAAGTCCTTGACTAATTCTTGAGCATGTAATACGTTATCAAAAATAGATCTACCTTTCACAAAACCCGATTGTTCAGGGGAAACAAGATTAGGTAAAATTAAAGCCAGCCTACTCGTAATAATTTTAGCAATAAGTTTATAAAACACAGAGCATAAACTAATAGGTCAAAAATCATTCCAATAATTAATATTCTGAGATTTGGGAATAAGAGCAATAGATGTAACATTAAAATATTTTGGAAAAGGAGAGCCTTTAAAATAATCCACCACCGCATTAATCAAGACCTCCTTAATGATACCCCAACATTTATGAAAACATTTATTAGTAAAGCCATCCGGGCCCGCAACAGAATCAATATTCAAAGACTTTAAATTATTCCAGATTTCCTCTTCAGAAGGAATATTAGTAAGCATATCATTCTCTTCCACAGTAACAAGGGACGGGATAAAACCAAAATCAACATTAAGATTAGGAGTAAAAGTAGAATTGAAAATATTAGAGAAGTAATTAATGCCATAAATCACAATAAAAGCAGGTTCCTCAATAATATTCCCCTCAGGAGAAGTAATCTTATGGATTTGCTTCCTAATCATATTATGGTTAGCAAGATTATGAAAATATGCAGAGTTATGATCACCTTCAACATGAAATTTAGAGGAAGCCTTTTGATGCCAATAAGCTTCCTCCTTCTCCTGCAACTAAGCCAGGTGGTTCATAGCTTCATTAAGACAAGATAAGTTATCAATCGAAGAATTCAGCAAATAAACCATCTCAGCATTTTCAACAGGTTCTTCCGCTTTAAGAATATTAGTAAACAAATTTTTGAAAATGCATTTATTCCACCAGGATAATTTTTTCTTAAACCTCTTGAGCTTAAACCAAAACCTATTTATGCCCTGAGCATCATCAGTAAGAAAAAGAGGAGCATCCAAATTTTCTTTCACAGTTTGCATAAAAGTATCATCCAAGAGCCACATGTTTTGAAATCTAAAAGGTTTAAAACTAGAAACATAATTACTGCTAATGCTTAAAAGTAGAGTGATCAGATAAGGTGCGGGTTAGGTGGGTGGTGTGAGTATTAGGAAAAGTAGCAATCCAACAATTATCAAAAAGAATGCGATCAAGTCTTTGCCACATAGTTCCTCTGTTCCAAGTGAAACTACTACCAGAAAAACCAATGTCTTGCAAGTTGCAATTCCTAATCAAATCATTAAAATCTGCCATAGTATTTAAATCAGGTGTTTACCTCCCAGACGTTCAGAAACGTTAGTAATGCAATTGAAATCTCCACCCACTAACCAAGGGGCATTAATATTAGAGGAAAAATCAAAGAGTTTTTCCCAAAGGGAATTCCTCCCACTTCTAGTACAAGCATCATAGACAAAAGAAGCAAAAGAGGAAACAGAATTAAAAGTAATACTAGTGTGAATAACTTGAGGAAGATCTAAAATAACATCCAAAGAAATAGACCGTTTCCAAAAAAGTCATATCTTATTAGAACAAAACAAAAATAAAATCCAAGCTTTCTCTTAACAGTATCCAGTTTGTCCATACAAACTAAAGGCTCAATTAAGACAAGTAAATGAATGCCATGAATCCTACAGAGATTTTTCACTCTATCTTTCGATATAGAGCCACCCACACCCCTAATATTCCAAATAATTGCTTTAACCATTAATAGAAGAGTTGTTAGCTCTAGTGACCCTAGGGGTATTAATTGCATTCCTTTTTCTTATTTTTCCCCTTCTTTTTAGAAATAGAAGAATCACCCTCTTCAAAAAATTTTTCCTTACCAGTGGGAGATATCATAATAAAGAAGAGTCTTTAACTTCTTCCACAGGAATACAGATATCAATAGTACCAACTTCCCCTTCTTCCTACTCCACATCTTTCTCACCCTGTTTAATTTTATTAGAATGAGAACCTTCTATTCCCACACCAGCTTGGCTAGAGCCAACATTTTTCTCCCCCACCTTAGGAGAAGAAGCCTCAACATTATCATTAACCTCCATAGAAGATGTAACATTCTGCACTATCCCTTCAACAACAAGTTCTTTATTATCGACGGCCACCAAAGAAAGACCTAAAATTTCCTCTCTATTGTCCACCTTATCACCCTCTTCGCTCCTTATAGAAGAATCTAAAGACTCAGCTTCTATGTCATCTCCACAAAGGTTAGGATCTCCTCCACCCTGTTTTGGTTCTTCTAAAAAAGTCTCATGATTTTTTTCTTTCGTTTTGGAATGTTCAACAGCCATTAAATGCTCCGAATGTTCAATATCATCAATAGGTTTAGAAATCTTAGTAATGTTTTTCAGTTGAGGATGAGCAACAAAGCAATCTGAAATAGCATGACCATGGATTTTGCAATGTAAACAAAAAATAGGAACATTTTCAAATTCAACTTTTTGTAAATAGCCAGCTTTTTTCGAACCAATCCAATCCTCCTTTTGATGTTTCTTAGTAGTGTCAAGCTCAACTAAAATTCTAGCCACACACGGCCTTGATCGTGATGCAGTGGCTTGATCGGTTTGGAGAGGCCGACCAAAAACAGACCCAAAAGCATGAAGAACACGAGCATTGAAAAAATGTAAACGCAAGTTAGGAAATGAAATCCAAATAGGAACTATAGGAGATTCTTCTTTGACATCGAAATAAGGCGTCCATTTTAATAATCTCATCTGACACCATATTCTATTTTAATAATCTCATCTGACACTTAAGAATATAGTAAGACCTTCTAGCAAAAACCCTACTGTAATCCAGATCATTGGATAACTGAATCAAAACATGCCTAGGATCAAGTAAACCTATAGAAAAAATTGCCAGAAAGTTTCAGTTTGCCAAAAAAATTTTGAATCGCATCTAAGTTGGGTCAACGGACCGTAAATTTACTAACAAGTGTAAACTAGAAAGGAGATGCAAGTTTAATAATATCATCATCGGACATCAAAATCGCTGGAAAACCTTTAACAGTAGATTTCGTGAAAGAGAAAGCAGATTCTTTCGATTGAGTCGGACCCACCAAAACATCACGAAAAGAACGCGAAGTAGCCACAGATTTACCATTATCTATCATACCTTTGGTAGATCCATGCAACCCTTGCGGGGTAACACCCCAAACATTTTTGAGGGCTGACGGCGAGCTCGTCTCCATCGGAGAAGCCGAAAGCCAAAAGCCCGCAGGCAGGATCGAAGACAAAAGGAATCAAGACAGCAAAATAAACTTAAATGAAATACCGATCGAAGGAAATCGACGAGGAGAGTTGGAAGCTGAAGTCACAAGGTAAATCGCCAGGCAGAGGCGGCTAGGGTGAGGTGTATTGCTTGGAGCCTTAGAGTGCAAATTATAACAGGTTAGTGGTTCATGATTGTTTCAATTTCTTATTAAATTAGTTTAATTTAATCAATCGTTAAATTATTATTTTTAGTGTGGATTCTTCATATTTTTCATTTTGAATCAAAAGTTTGCAAAATAATATTTAATTAGTGGTTTTATTAATTCATGGCTGAGCTAGAAAATTCTTATAGCGACGACTTAAATTATTTTTTAAAAAATTCCCTCAACTATTTTCATATGAACTTAGGACCGGTATTTTTTTGAATTTATTTATTATTTTAAACAGACAAAATATTAAATAAATGATGATTTATTGTACTTCTACATGTAAATAAATGATTAATAAAATTATACCCGCTATAAAATCAATGTCTATATCTGGAGCCTCTAGATTCAAAATTAATACATAACATATATTATTTTTTAAGTGGTAAGACAAGCTCATTCCTCTCCTCCAAGAAACAATCACATGACTATGTTATCCACTGTAGCCTTAGATATAAAGGAAACTTGGATGTCTGAGCAGCCGGTGCTAGACCCTCGCTAACGGCAATCGTTAGTTGGAAGAATTGGGAAATAGGGATGTCGACATCGACCGTACTATGAGGCATTGATGGTTTGATTTAATTCATACATCATGTGATAAATTAGTGTTATCCTGATCAGAGCCGCCATACCTCCCCGAGATGTGTATGAAAATTGACTTGGGAGATATGCACCTCATGCACCATAATGATTTGCTTTTAGCATAATTAAGCCGCATCAACCTATGTTCATGAATTGAATAAAATACATGATGGCAATACGAAATATATAAATTAAATTGTCTGTTTAAAATTAAAAAAAAAATTACTTACGCTTTTGGCACAAGGTAAGACGGAGAGTGCCTGAAATCAAATAAAAAAACTTTTTTAAGTTGAATAAAAAAGACCATGCTATACATGAAAATTTTCTATGTCCATTCTATTTTAACTTCTTAATCTATCTCTTTACAAAATTCAGAAGCATGTAAAAATTTTAATTTGGTAGGGTAGAAGTCACCTTCAAAAAAATTCTTGAGATGATTAGGTTTGGCTTTGTTGTAAATGAGGAGATGCCATGAAACACAATCTATTAGCAACCTCAATGAAGCAAGGCCTTTTTGATGGTTCTCTTGACCAACATTGTTCCATCAAGCTTCTCCACTAAGGGTCACAAGATTCTGGAACTGAAGGCCTTAGAGTGTTGGCAACTATTCCATCTATTAATAATGCGTGTTGTTAATTTCATGTGATATTAGTAAAACAAAAATGATGTGAGATAGAATGGAACCAATAATTGTTTCATCAGGTATGTTGGCATATGACTCTTGGCCCATATGAAGCTCCCACATCACAATACCAAAAGAAATACATCAACCTAGGTTCATGATACAATTATTAAAAAGAAATTAAGATAAATACTTATTGATTTTTTCGTGCATTTGAATTTTTTTATACATACCTTTTTCGGAGACAAAATTTCTTCTTCCAGTCATATGCTCAGGTGCCATCCAAGGGACATTCCACATGCACTGACACATGATATTAAGGTGTTACACTTCACTTTTGAAAGGCCAAACTCACCGACCTATAAATAAATTAATCCACAAAGAATTATCCATTAATATATTCAACCAATATAAAATGATTCTAATTGCTTACTTGTAGGCAGCCTAAGTAATGCTCTCATAAGAATTGTGCATATTTATTTGCATAATATTATACATATTATTACAAAAAATGGAAATAAATTATTATCTTTTGAAACAACGCATAATTATAGAAAATAATCATAAGGTATTAACTTCACTAGGTTCTTTCATCCTAATTTCTTGATATATATCTTTTAAAAAATGAAATTCTGACATAGTATTATAATAATAAGTTATAGCAACAACAAATTCGAAAACAAAACAAATAATAGTCATAACATATATACACAAAGATTTTCATGGATTGTTTACATGAAAACATAAAAAATAATAAATCTTGAAATAGATACAATACTAAAAATGAATTAATACCTTGCATATTGGTCGATTAGGATCCCTCAAGTTAACCAGCAAGTTGTCACTTTTCAAATAAAAAAGAATAATATTTTGATCGTGTAGATATTCCATCTCAAAACCCACATCTATGGCAATTAATAGTCATTTCCTTTTATCAAGAAACCTGCTTAAATTCAATATATAATTTATCCATTACAATGAAAAATATATGAGTACAAAATAAGATAAATTAGTGGTGCAAGGTGCATTAAGCTAAAATAAACAACATACTCACTATAGTTTATAAGTGCACTTCGTGGTGAACCGTCAACCATATATTTAGTGATGGTTGCAAAAGATCCCTCAGGGCCATCCCAAACAATACCATAAAATGCTATAATATTTGGGTGGTGCAAAGTAGTAAGAATGAACATTTCATCTTAAAAGTCAGCTCTCTAAGAATATGATAGACAATGACATATAGTTAGAATTTCAAGAATGAGATGATAAAACAATAGAGAAATTTTTCTTTTTCTTTTTTTTGCATTTGAAAGACATACCGTCCGTTCTCGTATCCAAGATTTTCCAGCAAAATATATAATGGATATTCTTTATGGCAACATCAGCTCCTCTCCATTTACCATGATAGACTGCTCCAAAGGTTCTTGAACCTAGTACTCGCAATGCGTCAAGGTCGCAATTCTTTATTTTCTACAAAAATGTGGAATATCTTTAAAACTAAATAATTAAATTTAAACTAAATATTTATATAATTCATATGTATCATATATACTATATGCAATGTGTTTTATATATGCCATAGGATTCATGTGAATTCTATATTCTTATACCGGTCTTATCAATCATACCACGTACATATATCAATCATGTTCTGTATCATGTCATATCAATTGTGCAAATTTAACATATATACAAGATAGGACATCTAATTACCTGTGATATGAGACTGATTTTATAGCTCATTTCCAAGTATCCAGTCAAGCGGAGGAGATTCATTTTTCCTCTTTAGTTCTTCTTCTTCCTCATCTTCATCCGAAATGAGGCGCATGATCTGCTCTTCAATCTCCATGTAAAAACTTTCGTTGTCTTCTTCACTTAAGTTTCTCTCTATGCCACGAAAAAGGATTGAAGGCAGGTAGTACTCGATCGGAAAACAACACGGGCCAAACTCGACTATTATGGGAGCAAAATGGAGGAGCAATGGTATATATTTGTTGGGGACTCTGAAAGGGTGAGAAGAGATGTGTTGTGGATGAAAAGACCAGTAAAACATTTTTCCAGGTAAACAACTCATTTGATCAAGCTGACAAAGGATATAAAAAAAGTCAGATTTGATTGAGGATTAATACATATCGATTAATAATTATATTTTATTACATATTTTAAAGTTCAAATTTTGCCTCTTTCTTTTTTTTTGCAAAACAATTAACGTTGTCACTTGTTATAGTTTATTTTATTGGCTTAATTCCTTGTCGAAATGCTTAGTATGCATGGTTTTAATCTATCGTCTTTGGTTAAAATATATTTTTGCACACAGATTTTACTTTCCAGCGTAAAATAAAAAAAACTTTTGAGTTTCAAAAGTTACTGCTTTATTTGGTTTTAGGAAATTTTTTATTATATATATATATATATATATATATATATATATTCATGCCATAGTAAAACAGATTCATATTTTGTGCAATAAAGGCTTTATTTTTGTGCCAATTTATAAAAATAAGTCTATTTTAAGGAATTGGAAAAATCTAATAAGGAATGAATATGAATTTTAATTATCCAGTTTCAATAGAAATATGAGCTTCATTATCTGGTTTCTATTGAAACCGAAACTTTATTATCCAGTTTCAATAATTATATTTATCAGTTTTAATTAAAAAAAATCATTAAGAAAGTGATATTCTATATATTAGCTTCTTAATAATTTTTTTCCCCTAAGAAACTAATACAAGTTTCTATACAAATAATATTGTTAAAATAAATTAAATTAAATTTATTACTTGTTTTTACAAAATGCCAATTCATTAAATGTTTTTAAACTTTAATATAAAGTTATAAAATTTAATATTAAATTTTATAAAGTTATAAAATGTTTTAAATTATTAATTATTTAAGAAAAAATTAAATATTTAATAATCTTTTTAAACATTAATATTATTAAATTCTAGTTATAATTTTTTCCTTATATTTTATTTAAAAAATTTAAGTTATATTTTATAAATTAGTGAATATAAATTTAATTTTTTATTAAATATTTAAAAAATATATTAATTTTAATAATTTTATTAAATATTTTTAATTTATTATTTAATAAAAATTTAAAAAATAAATTACAAATAGGTTATATATTAATAATTGAAATGTAAATAAAAAAAAAAGTAAAACCAATAATTGACTTTCATTACGGGTTTCTTAGGTGAAAAAATAATAATTAAAAAATCAGAATATAGAGTACCCCTTAAGGATATTTTTTTTAATTAATACTTGTGAACAAAATACCGTTTTCTTTTGAAACAAAATAATGAAGTTCTAGTTTTCATATAAATTAGAAATTGGATAATGAAGTTCCAGTCTTTATTGAAACTACATAATTAAAATATGTATTTGCTCATTTTTTGATTTTTCCTTTAACATCTTCCTTAAGCTAATTAAATTTAAAATAGATTTTTTTATAAATTGGCCTTTTTGTTTTACTTTTGCTATTTGTAACCATGAGAATTTCTAAGTTATTGCAATGGAATATAATACCATATTGGTTATTCATAGATCGAAGAAGAATAATATTTGATATTTTTTCTGTGAAAATGAAATCAACAAATTTGAGAGATTTTAGAGGTGTTTTTATAGTTTAAAATCTATAATAATTTCTAATAAATTTAAAAAGAAATAACAACACTTAGTAAATTAACTTATTTTAAAAAATACTTTCTAATTTCAAGAAACAACACGAGCCTTAAGTTTTTCAATAAATAGATAACCTATCTAAAGAAAATGTTAATTTTGTCATTCACTGGATTTGAGGACTCATTTAGGTATTTGAGGATGAAAATATAATTTATAAAGTGCTAGCTTTGTTATCATGCATTCATTAAGAATGAGATATTAACATCCTACTTTTCACGTGAATTTATAGCTATTAACAATGAAGTTTAGCTTTGTTAATGGGTATTCCTAACTACATCCAATAAAATGAACGAGCCTTCCAAATTTCATCACTTTTTCAAAAAAAAAAAAAAAATACTACTGCAAGCGATCAAATGTACCCTATGGGAAACTCAAACCCGAATGCTAATCTTATCAATGAAGAAGTAAAGTCAATCTAACCTGAAACATTGTGAAGCATTGCTAACTGCTTATGAAAAATGGAGATTAAAGATTGAAGGATATCTTGATGATCAGCCATGATGCATATTCCATGAAATCAGGCGACTATCCATCTACCACCCCCTCCCCTTGACAGTTGAGGTATCATGAATGCTACACACATGCATTGTCGACCACATGTCATATTGTGTTCTCGCTGGGCTCATGAATTGTTATTATTGGATGTTATGATTGAATGACAACAATGTCACCAGTGAAAGCTTATATGTAATTATTTCAAGGAAATGGAAGTTGAGAATGAAGATCAGTCCGACATTCTCACTTAGAGAGAAGAGATAAGCAAGGAATTTAAATGCAACAAATTTATTTTATAGGTCTAAAACTTACTTTAAAAATTAATATAATATATAATATATTTAATTAACATTTATATAATACACAAAAAAAAAATTTAACATAATTTGGCAGGAACTAAAGTAAACTAAGTAAGGTGATGATTTTGATATCAAAATTCAATAAAGTTAAAATAAGTTAAAAAATATTTGTGGTAGTAGATATTCGTTATATCAGAAGTAGAAAAGTAAATTATAAAATATATAATACTTTAGTTTTCAATTATTGATTAAATTCAAATTTTTTTACATAAAGTAATAAAGTAATCTAATAGCTAACTGAATACAACAACTCCTCTAAATAAAAAAATTTAAAGATAACATTTGAAAAATAACATAATCCTAAAATATTGCATTCAAAATTGATTTATCTAAAATAAAATTGAACAAAGTATCTTACAAATTTTTAGTTAACTCCAATATCTCGAGTGGTTTTGTTGGCTTTAAGTACTTGAAAAATCATTTTATTTGAAAAACGTAATATTCATTGAAGAGATAATAGTAGTTAGAGTCATGATAACAAGTTATATTATATAAGATGATAGCTTGATTTAAATATTTTTTTCTTTCACGTTATAAGCAATTAAGTCATGTTAGTAATGTAATAGTCACAAGGCTTGCATGCATGGCTCATGCAGTGAAAAATTTATTCATGTTTTTATGGCTTCATAAACACACCAAAAGCATGAATGCATGCAATAGTTTATGTATTACGGTTGCTCATTAACGGCTTAAATTAATGAGAATAAATCGAGCTGGAACCCCTTCTTCCCATTTTCATTTCTGCAAATTCGTTACCCTCTCAGCGACTGATCACCACCTTTTTTTTTTTTTTTCAAAAACAGAAATATCCAAGTAAATATAGACCTCATGCAGTAAACGAGCAGTTAAATTCAGCTCCAGATCTTCAATTTTATGAACTAATTCAATAAGTTATATGTCATGTCACTGATACTCATATCCTGATGAAGCTCAACAGTAGGTTTTAGACAGATATAAATTGTTCACACTACAGGAAAATCACCCATTTCCGGCGGCCTTTTCCGGCGAAAATTGAACATTTTCCAGCGGTTTTGTAGTTTTCCGGCGGTTAAGTTACCGCCGGTAAAAATGGCATAGGAAAATAAAATCCGGCGGTTTTTACCCGCAGTTAAAAACCGCCGGTCAAATTTTAAAAAGAAAAACCCTCAACGCGACCGCCACCCCACTGCTGGCAACGCGCCCCCGCGCTCCCGCTCCGGCGCTTGCCGGCGCGCACCTGCGTCCCGCGACTGTCGGCGCAGCCAGCCGCCCCCGCGTGACTCCAACTCCGGCGTTGCTCCGCGCGCGATCGTTCCCGCTCCCGCGACTCCCGCTCCCGCACGCGCCTGCATGCCTTAGGATTCGAACTGGGGTCAGTTGGGATGAAACTCAGCTACCAACCGAATTGCTAATTGTCAAATTGTGTTAGTAATATCAATATTAAATATTTAAACTATATTCTTCTCGTAAATAAATAAGCTTTCTAATTATTACTTTAAAATAAAAAATTAACTACCTAATTAAATTTAAAATAAAAATTAATATTTAATATAAAATAAAAATGAATATAACTTTTAATAATTATAATGAATATTAATTAAATAATTAATATCACTTTTAATAGTTATTTGTTAAATAATTTAAATAGTTTAATTTTTTTTTTATTTTGAAAACCCGCCGGAAAATTGGAAAAGCCACCGGAAAAGTGGCCGCCGGAAAGCCGCCGGAAATGTTCCGAGAAGCCGCCGGAAATGTGGCCGCCAGAAAGCCGCCGGAAATCAGTGATTTTCCTGTATTGTCAGATGTAGTTTAAGGATATTGAAATATTATGTTATTACCAGTTCAATTTTTGTTAATGTTCACGCATATATTTGTATTAGAGCCAGCTAATCAATACTAATCTGTGAATGAAGGCGATTCATGCTAAGCAAAGATATGCTTTTTTATATTATACGCCTGGAGCAAACTGCCACTATTCTTAAATGGAATCCCTAATTTCTTCTCCTCAATCGTCTTTCATCCGTGACTCTACGCTTGGAGCGAACTGCCGCTAAAGATTTGCAGTTCTTCTCTTCACGTGTGGACCCATCCAGGCAAGCCGGCCCTTCCTCATTGTGAGTCGCTACCCCTTCTTCTTCTTCTTCTTCTTCTTCTTCTTCTTCTTCTTCATATTCTTCTCCATCTTCTTCTCATTCTTCTTCTTGTTTCTTTACCCTAATCCCTAAAATCAGAAAATGATATTTTGTAATCTGTCTTAAAACTTAAACCCAAAGTTTATTTCAATCTTTTATTGAGAAACTAGATAATGTCTTCAACGATTGACAACAATGTTTTAGAGCTCACCATGGCGCCTCCCCAATCTCGTTATTAGCTAAGTTTTCCTCATGCATTTTTTTAGAGATGTTTAATTAGTTGCTTCCAACTCGATTGTTACTGTTTGAGATATTCATAGGAATTAATCCCTAATTTTTGTAATGAAGAAATGTTTTATTCATAGGAATTAATCCTTAATTTTTGTAATTGATCTCGCTTGTTAGCATTGGAGGAATGTAAAACTTAAACTTTGAAAACTTATATGTTAGCCTTATATAATTCTCAAGACAGTCAAGTATGCTATAAAGATACCCCATGTAGAGAAATATTTTTCTCTTTCTTTTTAGATAACTTATGATTTGGGAGATTCTTACATTAGATTGCAAGTAACCTTGATTGTTCTAATCCAAATTATTTGGTTGAAAATGGCATAACTAACAACATGAAGGAGACAATGTTTAGAAGCTTTTAAGAGGTTACAATTCAACTCCACCTCCATTTTATATTGATAGTGTTTTTTGCTAAATTGCTCAACATAAATGGAAGGAAATCCCATGCAGCTTGAAAAGTTACATTATATCTTAGGAGGGGACCCTTCAACTTAAGTTTATGGGTGACACATATCTCTTACAATGCAGAGGAAAATCATTATTTAAAAGCATTATTCTTCTAGATATTTTAATTTGGAATGTGATGGGAGAGATAGTATATATGAATAATATGATGACACAAATGTGAGGTTTTGAGGTATATAACTTCTAGAAAGCTAGGGGCATAGAAAATATAAAGTATTATATATTGAATAAATTATGGAATATGTTTGTCTTGATTTCAATTCATATATTTTCCTTTTTTGGTTTCAAAATCATAAAAGGGAGAATTTCTTACATTGGTTTCTCTTTGCTTGTTCATAATATCATTATGTTATGATTTTGAAAAAAAAATAGCATATTATCGATTTGCTGGTCCATTTTAATATGAATGGTTATTTTCATCTTGATATAATTGTGTGGCTCTATGTAAATATATGCAAATTTGAGGTTTTGAGGTAATTATATCAAACTCGTTAGGCTTATATGAGCAATATTTTTCGTAAGAGAAGTGAAATCATCCCTTCTATTATTATGTTATGATTTTGAAATAAGTAGCATAATATTTAAATGATTTTGTTTTGTTTGTAGCTTATTATTTAGTCAAGATACTTTTTTATTAAGTCCAAGAAGAAAGTATTGTGAACATTGACTGAATCATTTTTTTTTTTATGTTATAAGGTTTATACACATAGTCAATGCAAATCCTTCTTTTGCACCGATTTAATTCGGTGTAATTTACTTGATGATTGCATAAAAAATTGAGTTACCTAATGAATCTTTATTCTTAACAGTGACTTGGAAACTCATTTTTCATGAGTAGTATGGATAAGAGTTGGATTACGAAAGCCAAGTGGAGTTGTGATTATGTAAATGGTGTAAACAATTTCATAGAGTTTGCAAGTCGAAGCCAGAATTTATCAGGAATAATTTTATGTTCGTGCAAGTCATGCATTAATAGGTACTATTCTTTGAAAATTTTGAAAGACCATTTAATTTCCAATGGATTTTTTCCTTATTATGTTGTATGGAATCGACATGGAGAAGAGCATTGTCTTATAGATGAATATGCAATAAATGAAGAATCTAGTGTCACATCAAAGTTAAAGGAAGGTGAATCTCTTTCTGAGGATATAAAAAGAGATGATATAGATGGATTATTAAGAGACATGTTATATCCAAATGATCCATTTCAAAATCCAACAATGGAGCAGAACGTGTTTAATACTAATGAAGAAAATGACCATGATGAGAAATTTGCAAATTTAATGCAAGATGCAGGAGCAGAGTTATACCTTAGATGTAAAACCTTCTCAAAGCTTTCCTTTATATTGAAGTTATTTATTTTGAAGTGTTTGTATTCTTGGACGGCAAGATCCTTTGATATGCTACTTGAGTTATTGGTTGATGCCTTTCCTAAAGGGGTGTTGTTACCTAAAAGTATGTATGAGGTGAAGAAGATAATTAAAGCATATGATCTTGGATATACGAAGATAGATGCATGTCTTAATGATTGTATGTTTTTCTGGAAAGATAGTTCTGATCGGAATATATGTCACATATGTGGAGCATCAAGATGGTCAACTATAATAAAGAATACTTTTAGAGGGAAAAAACTCATATGAAGTCAGCTAAAATTGCCAGATATTTTCTATTAATTCCAAGACTTCAAAGATTTTTTAAAACAAAGAAATCCGCTGAAGAGATGATTTGGCATGCTAAACACAGAAATGTAGATGGTTTGGTACGACATCTAGCTAATGGAGAAGCATGGAAAGCTTTTGACTCTCAATAACCTGATTTTGCTTTGGGCCCACATAATATTTTCCTTGGTTTGGCTAGTGATGGGTTTAATCCATTCAAGATTATGAATAGTACATATAGTATTTGGCCTATACTTCTAGTTCAATATAATATGCCACCTTGGGTTGGGATGAAACATGATTCTTTTATCCTATCAACTATAATACCCGGGGAGAGAAGTCCAAGAAATGCTATTGATATTTATCTTCAACCTTTGATTCATGAGTTATGCGAATTATGGCATGGAGTTCAATGTTATGATGCAGCAAGTGGACAAACTTTCAGCATGCGAGCTGCATTACTATGGACCATTAATGATTTTCCAGCATACAGCATGTTGTATGGGTGAAGCACGAAAGGAAGATTTGCTTGTCCTTGTTGTGCTCAAAATACAGAATCGTTCTGGTTAAACAAAGGAAATAAATTCTCTTACATGAGTCATCATCGTTGGCTTCCAAATAATCATATTTTACGCCGCCAAAAAAAAATACTTTGATAACACTGAGGAAGTTCGAAGAGAACCTAGAAGAATCGGCACTGAAGTTTTGTCACAATTACATAATATAGAATTTCCAATTGCATCCTTAATTAAAGCTGGTAAAAAAAGAGGACGTGTTGTATAGGGTTTTGAAGGCTGGAAGAAAAATTAATTTTTTTACCTACCTTATTGGGAGTATAACTTACTACCACATAACTTAGATGTTATGCATACTGAGAAGAATATTTGTGACAATTTTATTAAAACTTTGCGTGATTTGAAAAAATCAAAGGATAACTTACAAGCAAGACAAGATTTGGTTGATATTGGAATTAAAAATGAATTGCACCTACATACTCTAGAGGATGGTAGCTATTCATTACCATGAGCTCCTTTTACAATGTCAAAGAAAGACAAAGTGATGTTCTGTGAAGTTTTAAAGAATTTGAAGTTCCCTAAAGGCTATGCATCAAACATATCAAGATGTATCAATGTTGCTGATTATAAAATTATGGGCTTAAAAAGTCATGACTGTCATGTTCTAATAGAAGACATTCTACCCATTGCGCTTCGGTCATGTGCACCTTCAGATGAAGTTATGTGTATTATGGTGGAGATATCATATTTTCTCGGAGCAGTATATAAAGTATCTTACATTGTTTGGATCATATAAAATCAATTGATTTGTTAGTTCACTCTTATTTTTTATCTTATAATTTTCATGACAAAAAAAGGAAAGAAATTATTATCTTTTGAAACAACACATAATTTTAGGAAATAATCATAAGGTATTAACTTCTCTAGGTTATTCATCCAAATCTCTTGGTATAGGTCTTTTAAAAAATGAAATTCTGACATTATACAATTAATAAGTCATAGCTATAACTAATTAGAAAAAAAAAAGTCATCACATATATATATACAAAGATTTTCATGAGTTGTTTACATGAAATCATAAATAAAAAATCTTGAAATAGATACAATACTAAAAATGAAGTACTACCTTGCATATTGGTCGATTAGGATCCCTGAAGTTAACAAGCAAGTTGTCACTTTTCAGTTCAAAATGAATAATATTTTGATCGGGTAGATATTCCATCCCAAAAGTCACATCTATAGCAATTAATAGGTGTTTCCTTTTATCAAGAAACTTGCTTAAATTCAATAAATAATTTATCCATTACAATGAAAAATATAAGTACAAAACAAGTTAATTTGTGGTGTCAGATGCATTAAGCTGAAACAAAGAAAATACCCGTTATAGTTTATAAGTGCACTTCGTCGTGAACCGGCAACAATTTATTTAGAGACAACTGCAAAAGATCCACGAGGGCCATCCTAAACAATACCATAAAATGCTATAATATTTGGGTTGTGCAAATTAGCAAGCATGAATATCTCGTTCCAAAAATCAGTCCTCAAAGCACATGAAATACATCGATATATAGTTCGAATTTCAAGAACGAGATGATAAAATATTATAGAAAAGTTTTTTTTTTTTTTTTTTTGCATTTGAAAGTTTTTCTTGCAAAATATATATCATCCGTTACTGTATCCAAGATTTTCCAGCAAAATATTTTTACATGGATCTTCTTTACGGCAACATATGCTCCTCTCCAATTATCATGATACACTGCTCCGAGGCTCCAGAACCTAGCTCTCGCAATACGACAAGATCACAATTCTTTATTATCTACAAAAATTTGAATAATCTTTCAAACTAAATATTTATAATTAAACTAAAATAACAAAACCAATTAATAAAATCATGATGGTTAACCTGAATCTGCTTAATATCATTTATAACACCAAATGCTGTGCATAAGATTGGTTGACTTTAATGTGCTGATTGAATTGTATATTTGTTAAAAAAATTCAAAAGGAATAAAAAAAACTTATGAAATAAAAAGATGTTCACCTAAAAATTTATGGCCACCTGGTATAGCACCATTAGGAGAACTGAAGTTGTTCATATGGATCACAATCTCATGATAAAATGTTCAATTATATTCATTTGGCTCAAGGAAAAAAAATGTAAAGATGCATACCTAATAGGTGATTGTAGCACTTACTCTACTCGTTCAAAAAGATGATGGAAATCATGATCAAATTCATCTATGCCTGGATTTGAATAAACAAGCATGACAAAATTTTTTCAATATATATTTATTTCAATTAATAATAATTATTATATATTGGTACTTCATACTTATACTCTTATAAAACGATATTCATATCTTGTATAGGTCTAAATTGCCCAAGACATGAATCCTTCTTTGATGGGCCAGAAATATTTTGAGACATTAATTATGAAATATTGGGTATGAATTAGATGCCTCAAGAAAATTTTCTCCGTATAATTAATGTTGTGGTTGCAAAGAACTCACTTTATCAAGCTGGAAAAGGATATAAGAAAAGTCATATTTGACTGCGAGACTAATACATATCGAATAAGAATTATATTTGATTAGATATTGTAAAGTTCAGATTTTGCCATTTTCTTGCATAGCAATTAACATTGTCATTTGTTATAATTTATTATTGGCATAATTCCTCATCGAAAAGCTTAGTATGATTTTGCAGGACGCCATCGCTAAGACATGGCATGAGCTTGCCACCGAATTTGCAGTAGAGTTTCACCTTGTAGGATGATTGGAGGTCAGCTGTCTGTGGGATGGTGGTGGCAGAGGGGTTCCTGTTAATGTTCAAGGGGCCAACAACCATTGGAAAGAAAGGGTATTTGGAGGTGGGAGAGTTGGAATAACTACAATGAAGATGAAATGGGGTTGAGAGTAACTTGTTTTGAGGCTCATGCAGGTATTTCCGAAAAGATTGCAACAACCAATTCATTTTGGCGGTGGAAGTGGATTTTTGGAAAGGGAAGAGAGGCGAAGCGGATATTCGGTGACAATGAAGAAGATAAACTTCAAGGATAAGAAGATATATATAGGCGAAGTGAAGACAAGAAGAAGCTTAAACGGATCCTCCAAGCCGAAGGGGGAGCCCGCGAAATCCTTCTATAGGAAATAAGAAAAAAATAGGCGAAGATTAAGACGCTCAATCCTTCAGAAAAGGTGATCACGAAATAGGCGATCTCAACTGATTATCGGTGAAGGAAAAGCTTTTAACTTTTGAAGCGGAAGTGGCTCTTTCGGCTTTTATCATTTGAATACTTTTACATTGTTATATTTTAACCATTTGAATTCCTCAATCTAAGCCTACTTCTTCTCCCTGCTTCAATATCGGGGATAAACCATAAAAGATTTTTACTTAACTAAAATTATGTATCATTAACTCTCCATTAATGACTGATAAAATTCTCTAGAACTTTTTCTTAATTTACAATTAAGATATATTAATAATGATTAGGTATTTAATCTTGAGGTTTTTTCTCAAATTATCCTATTTTCTCGAATTATTTCTATAACAAGCTTAATTGGTTGCTTTGGTTATTTGAATCTCGGATTTGTAGAACACTTACATTACAGCATATTACGTTCGAGCAAGAGTAGTGCAACGATGTGATGGAGAGATTAAACTACCAATGGACTTCGTTAATTAAGCATATCTCATTAAATTATAAACAACAATGCTATATATATATATATATATATATATATATATATATATATATATATATATATATATATATATATATATATATATATATATATATATATATTCAAATAATAAACTAAATAAGATTAAATTTAAAACATAATTATAATATAATTTATCATATGCTAGAATTTAAAATTAGGAAAAAAGTGAACTCAAACAAAATAATTACAAAGTAATTATTATCTTGCTATAATAAGAATTTTGATCCAATTGTATAGATTTCCTACCTCAATATTTTGGCCACCAAGGCTTCGTTTTGGGCTGATATCTTATTGTTTTGCTTTTCAAATCATAATAATAAATTTCATTTGGCTATTATTTTTTCGTTGCTTTTAAAAAATTTCTCTCTATAAAAGGCTGTAGGAAGCTGATTTCTATAGTAGTTTTATGATTAACGATTAAGCTTTGTCAATAGACTCCTATGATGTCCACTTTGATTAGAACGATAGGATATAAAAATATGAAAATTATAAACTCAGCTTGCAATTGCAATTTCTATAGCCACATGAGCCATTCCTCTACTCATTGTCCAATTTTTTGTAGCTTTATGGGCTGATTTGTATCATTCTATTTTAGATTTACTGTTTATACTTCTTCCATCTCTGCTTACTGCATACTAATTAAACGAATTAGTCATAAATGATTAGTATTGAATTATTCTTTATAGAAATGCATGACATAGTGATCAATTGTTAAATTTTTAGGTATTTGGTTTTTGCCTCACTTGTTAGAAGTGTTTCCTTTTGCAGAGGATGAATCTACAGCCACGAGCTTAAAGAATGTGTGATCAATTGTAAAATTTAGGGTTTAGGGTTTTCTTATACCAAAAAAAAGGTAACCATAATTAAAAACCTGATAAAGATGAAAAGATTTGCACCTCATTTTTGAAAGATCATAGCGAGCTCATTCACTTTTATTCTTGTGTAATTAACTGTCAATGGAATCCTTCGAACCATTAGAATCAACGCCATTCCATAGCTGGACTCTTCTCAGCACTGAATGCCTTATTCCCCTTGTAACCTGGTGATGACCTTCAGAAGCTCCGACTTCTCAAAAGTTCCAAGTTTATGGTTTTATTTATTGGCCAAAATTGCTTGCACCATTGACTGAACAGCATCTTGAAGATCTGCTGTCAATATGCACTTCTTGGTGCTATGTTCGACCTTCCTTCTCCATGTACTGAGCAACAAGCATAGGCTTGTCTCCAGGTCCAATTGCAATATGTATCATTATTAGTTAATCGAGAGGCAAGGATGATGAGCCCGCATCTACAATAAATGCATAAAAGTGGAGAACTCCTTGATCTAATGGGCAAATTATTAGGTCCGGTCATCGGACCTAAAAATAGATCCAAACATACAATTAAAACTTACCACGTGGACTGCATTTTGACTGTGCTTTGTCTGCGCTTTGACTGCGTTTTATCTGCGCTTTAGGTGCGCTTTACGTGGGCTTTATCTGTGCTTTTCATGCGCTTAAATTAAAATAATATTTTATTAGCATTCGGGCATATCTCTACGTTCGATTATCGGATCTAATAATTTGCCGATCTAATGACATCGATATGTGCCGATACAGGTCTTTCTCTAACTGCATTGAAAGATCTCTGCCTTTTCAGTAAATTATTCCTATGGGGAAATAAATGAGAAATCCATTAGAATCAACACTATCATTGGTTCTCTTAGGCGAACGGGATGGGTCATCACCTAAGGATTCCCTCCTCAGACGCCTATCTTCATCAATCGGTGGCGTTATGATGAGCACAATGACAATCATCGACCAGCGCTCGTTGAAAAAGAAAGTAATAAATCAAAACCGACCCAATTTTGTAAATGGGTTGAATGCTCTGACCTGGACTCTACTTGTTGGGCTAATGGGTTGACCCAATCCGACATGGTAACCCAAATTTTACTGAGTCGAGTCACTTGAGAGAGAACGCTAGGGTCCATTGAAGAAGAGGTCAATCTCTAACCATTTAGGGTAGCTGGCGAGATTTTTGACAATGAAAAGCATATATCGTTCACTAGACTTGGCTTCCACTGGCTTCACTTGAACCTCTTCGGAGCTGACATAGACCTATTGATCGACATGCTAATATTGTGGAAATCAACACTTTTTAGTACTCTCATTGACCACCAGCTCACACCATCTCTACCAGTCATTCCTTTGATAGCCCGCGCTCAACTCGCATAGTCATACAGTGATTTACTAAGATTAAAAATTAAGATAAAAAATTTAGATTTAACTTGCAAGTGACTTTCACTTCATAATTAGTTAGCATGTCAACCTTCATCAGTTCTCTGATCTATTTTGGAGTTGCTACTGCAAGAGAAAAAAAGGCAATGCTACTTTAATTTGATTTAGTCTTTCAAATTTCTGAACAAGAAAAAGATCTAGTCTAGTTTTGCTGCCTAGCTCCTTTGAATCGCAGAAAGGTAAAATTCTAATTAAGTTACAGAGGTAGGAATAAAAGCTACACGCTATAAGCACCCTCGAAAAATATATTTTTTCTTCAGATAATGATTATCACACACTAAAGGAGGATACTATACGAATTCAATCGTCATCCTTGAATTTCAGATTCCATTTCAATCACAGTAGCATCACTAAAAACCACAAGCCAAGAGACTAAAGATTATTACTATTATTTTTTTCTTCTGATAATTACACATCAAAGTAAAAAAACTTTTAAAGAATTCAGTCACCTTTACGTTTCACTTTATGAACAAAATTGTCATAACATTCCAATCTAACCTTGCACACCGCTGCGTTGCGAAGAGTAATGATGAAACGCCGGTGCAGCTTCGGTGACCAGCACCGCCGTGCTTTCTTAGCGGATGCTGTTGATACTGCTGCTGTGGCAGCAAGCCTAGTTGGTCGTTTCCAGTGGAAGAGGATGCTATTGTCACTGCCTTCGAGTTCAAGTCACTGCTGTGATTGTCTTCTTCCATAGAAACGACGATAGGAGCTGAGCAAGGAACCTTGATTGGCAGGGGCACAAAGGAAAGATTTGGCAACAAGATGCTTAGCTTCTCCTCTTCCTTCCTAGGCGTCGGCACGGCTTTGAACGGTATAAATTTGCCGCCACTTTTTGTGACAGAGACAGGGCATTACAGTCCCTCCGACTGTGGGATCCTTCATCCTTCTTCTGCTAAAATCCCACAAAGCCAATCCTTTTCAGAAATAGAAAAGAAGGAAAATGAGGGGGAAAAATGATCAATTCTTAGATGACCACCTCTTAGGAATCTTCCATGCAATCGATGCTTACATAGCTCAAATTATCGCTCCAGTCAGAGCTGAGCTGAACTCATCCACTTTATCTTCTCCTTGCTCACCTCCTCCAAATTTATCGCTTTCTTCTCCTCCTTGTATCCATTCGATCTTGTTTCGAGTGGAATAAATTCCTCAAGAACACAATCATCACCGCCGCCACTCTGGCATTTATCCATCTCCAGTTTCAGCCCACCGATCACTAAACCCCACCAATTCCACAACCATCAAAATGAGAAAAAAAAAATCTATTTTTTTAACAAAAAAAAAAAAGAACAATGAGCTGAATATAAATATGATTTGAGATCGAAAGTACCATCGGCAAGCAGAACCATATATAGAGGGAGTTCTTGCTTAAAAACTTTGATCTTGCCATATTTCCAATAATATAATTCTAATATGATGGTGTTATTAATGTATATGCCAAATTACTATAAGTACAAACTATTTAATGCCAATAAATGAAATCACACAAGGAATCATTATACCTCTAAATGACTCATCACTCATTTATTATTTCCAATTCAAGTTCACTTATATTTCCTTTCATTTATATATTTATTTATTCATTATCAGTTTATCATATACCCATCACTGGGAAGATAAACACTAACCTAAGAAAATTTAGTGATTTCTTGCAGAGTCATCACTGTGGGGGCCCCTCGCCCCCGGCTAGCCAAAAACCAACAGGGTTATACTGACATACACATAATAAAATAGTATAATTATTGTTATAAATAATCAACCTGGTTATATATTTCAACATGAAAATCATAATTTATATGATCAACAAGATTTATAACAGGAGTATCATTTACTACAATAAATAAAATGAATGTGTAGACCTCTAAAAGGGTATCGCTCAATGGAGGACAACATGCTAAGGGTTATACGACCGCACCACCCTGATGGATGAAACGATCATAGACTTTCATACTCTTCACAAGCAACCCAATGAAAGGGCATATTAGATGGCACATACGATTAACCATTGAGGATAGCGGCTCTCCCTAATGCACCTCGATAGATAATAATATGTATGACCTAATCGAAACAGCGTGTTTCCCCACCCAATACATAAACTTGAGTATGGATTATTTGATGGTGGAGTTTCATTTTCCATGGGTGTAAGCCCCTATGTTTAATTACATCTCAGGCCGGTGCCTGAGAAAGCTCTCGATTAAGGATTCGACATTATTCTTTCAAGAAGGGGATTGGTACAAAGTGGAGACTAATAAATCCTAATCAAAGGGAAAGAAAGGGTTCAAAGTGGCTTAGTCAACACACACGGCTCAGATCCACACTCAGAGGGACTAAGGTACCGAGAAGAGAGCAGAGAAAAGGGAAACAACACATCAAAGAATGTAAAGGGGAATGATAGAGGTGACATCATCCATGTGACACATATAGGTAATATTTATAGCCCTTAAAGAAAAGAGAACTTACCCATCGATGAGTCGTATTATGAGCACCAAATGTAGTAGCATTAAACCCTAAATTTAAGGTGGATTTAGTGTTCTACACCCAATACTAACACAAGTGTCCTAGATAATGTAATTGGGCTTATATCCTGCCTAAAAAAGAAAAGCCAACTAACCACCTAAACAGATAAAATCCATGTTATCTAGTCTTTATGACAGATGGATAGGTAGGTTGAGTGTTTTATAAGTAAGATCGGCGTCTTGATAGTTTCCAAAGTAGCCTTGGACTTATGTAGGGTGAATGCTCTTATAGCTAATGTAATTAAAATTTTAATTAATGAGTTTTTAATGCAAAGTAGCCTTAGAACACCAATTTTTTGTACTTGCATTATTTTAATTGCTGTGCTATTTTATATTCTTTTTTGTCGTAATTCATACTGCTAATATTTTTTAACTTTTTGTGTAGATGGCTTCAGGTGATGATCGTCAAAGAGGAATAATAAAGAATATATTTGGTAGGCGCAACAAGAAGATTACTGTTAACTCATCCAGCAGGTCTGTACGTATTGAGGGCACCTCTTCATCTCAGCCAGCTACTCAGAGTCAGCCTAGCCCGCCTATACCTGCTCCTGCAGCCATTACTCAGAGTCAGCTTAGCCCACAGTTCTACTCACCAGACCCACACTTACCTTCATCGGACCTAACGCAGACTAATCCTTTCCACCCCTACTTCCCACCACCACCATCTCATGGTGTTTATCCTACATATCTGCCATATTCATATCTTTCATATGTCCCACCACTTACTTAGCCCACTACAACAACACCACCTTAGCCCGCTATAGCACCACCTCAGCCTGCTACAGTACCACCTCAGCCCGCTACAACACCATCTCAGCCCGCTGCAGTAGAGCAGGCGATAGAGAGTTGCATGTTGATTGAACTTGACAGTGACACATAAGTGATAATTTTATTTTTGTCACGACCCGACCCGACGGGGACGGATCCCGCCCGAGCCGGACCGCGACCAAACCTTCATATCCAGGATCTGGCTTTGGAATTGGTTCCTGAACTGAATCTTCCAAATAATTAACTCAAAACAACACACAAACACAGAGCTACTATGAATCATCAAACACAGCGGAACAAAACATCTATATTTTCATTTTCCTCAAAACAATCATCTACAGATATAGTACATGGCTTTTGAACAGAAAGAAAGACAGAACAGAAAAGCCATGACTGTACAAAAATCAAAAGTACAAACAATACCTATACTGATCAGAACTCAGAAATCTATTCCTGGACTTCCTTCCCTTTCCCAGAACCTGAAAACCACCAGAAAACAAGAGTGAGCTCAACAGCTCAGCAAAGCAACAATCCTCCAATCAAAATTCTCAGAATCCAAAACCAAACTCATCAGACAGAAATTCAACCAAAAATCAGAGTCGTACAGATCAGATCAAACCGGAACAGATTTAATTCACCATAGTCAGAATCATACAGAAATCAGAAATTCAGATCATATCAGAACAGAATGGTACGGAAACGGAAGTCGTATTAAATCAGAAACAGAACAGAATAAGACATATCACATCAACAGAATCAGAAATCAGACTTGCAGATCGTATCAACAGAACAGATATCAACAGAACAGATTCAGAAATCAGATATCAGATATCAGATATATATTTAATAGCTAAACTAAACTAAACAGAATCACTACGGATTCTGACCCTTATATCTCCCTTGTGCTCACGGTACCAGAAATTCGCTGAATAATTAATAGCTAAGCTAAATGTGCTCACAGCACCAGAATAATAGAATTCACGAATCTGGAATATAACAGATATTTCTCCAACTCGAGCTCATCTAAGTTTTCCCCAGACACTAACTGAATCTCATAGGATCCAGGCCCCTTATAGCTCCGTTTTTATAGCTTATACACATAGCATTTCAATTCAGAAGAAATCCGGGCAAATTAGAAATCAGACAAAAATCGGGCAGCACAACGGCAGTAGACAGAATTTACACAACATTTCCTGCAAATAAAATTTCACCAAATTCGCACAGAATATAGATAATCACATTCCAGAACATTTATTCTACTGCACAGAGAATTTACAATTTCACAGAAAAATGTAGTCTACGAAAAACACCGCCGAATCAAAAATACCCTGACAAAAATCTTCGGAAAATAACCAAAATGTGCACACTCGGCACGTCAACGATATACAGAAAGTTACGCGGTAAAAACTGAACCGATCAAAAGATACAGACGAAAAATAGTAACGGAAACGAAATCCGGACAGAAAATACCGCCAAACGCGACGGTTCTGAAAATTGAGAAAGGCGGAATGTGCCTTACCTTGCGTACAGCAAAATCCTGAACAGTCACTTCGGACGAAAACGGCTCCGCGTCGTCCGAAAATCAACTTTTCTCCAAAAGTCCTTGAGTTTCTCTCTCCTCAGATATTTTTATTTTGATATTTATGATTTTCTCTCTCCTCCAAACGACTGAAATCAGCTTTATAATACACAGATCGGCCCGGCCGATCGCTAGATCGGCCCGGCCGATCACCAGATCGTCCCGGAACGATCAGACCAAAAATCGATCGTCCCGACCATCCTGGACGATTCCCAGAACTATTCTCAGGCCGATATTTTCTACAGTGCCGATCGGCCTGGACGATGTCCAAATCGTCCTGGACGATATGTACAGAAAATCACCTGGAACAAAACTGGGCAAATTCTGGAGCAAACTTTCCATTGATCGTCCCAGGATGATCCAGATCATCCTGGACGATCCTGGAGCAGATTTTTGATATTACAATCTCCCCAACTTAAAAAAAATGTCGTCCTCGACATTATCCAATCCAAACTCAGTCAAAACAAGTACAGGTACGACCGTCTCATGTCAGACTCCTTTTCCCAAGTTGCTTCTCGTGCAGTCCGGTGCTTCCACTGGACTTTAACCATCGGAATCTCTTTATTTCTTAACTTTCGTACGTCGTACGCTAAAATCAACTCTGGCTCTTCCTTGTACGCCAGATTTTCCTGAATCTCAACCTCGTCAGCTGATAGCTTCTTCTCAGAGTCTGAAACCCACTTCCTCAGAGTGGATACGTGAAACACATTGTGCACATCAGGCATCGAATCAGAAAGCAACAGTCTGTAAGCAGATTTTCTAATTCTTTCCAAAATCTCAAACGGTCCAACGTACCTTGGACTCAGCTTGCTCACCTAACCAAATCTGCTCACACCCTTCATCGGACTGACTTTGACATACACAAAGTCACCAACTTGAAACTCAACAAACCTGTGCTTCTGATTATAGTACTTCTGCTGTCGATCCTGAGCCGCTTTCAATCTTTCTTTTATCAAACTGATCTTCTGAGCAGTTTCATCAGCAAAAGTGGCACCCAAAGCCTGTCTATCTCCGATCTCAGTCAGAGTCAAAGGAGTACGGCACTTTCTGCCATACAGAGCCTCGTACGGTGCCATACCAATACTGGACTGAAAACTGTTATTATAAGCAAACTCAATCAGCGGAATATGATCTTCCCAGCTTCCGCCAAAGTCCAGAACACAAAGCCTCAACAGATCTTCCAGCACCTGAATGGTCCTCTCAGACTGCCCATCAGTCTGAGGATGAAAGGCTGTACTGAAATGCAGTTTCGTACCCAAGCCTTGCTGAATGCCCTTCCAAAGTCTGGAAGTAAATCGTCCGTCTCGATCAGAAACTATCACTCGAGGCACACCATGCAATCTGACTATTTCCTTCACATAAATCTGTGCCAAACGATCCACCGGATCGGTCTGTCTGATCGGAAGAAAATGGGCTGACTTCGTCAATCGATCTACGACTACCCAAATGGCATCATGTCCTTGTCTAGATCAAGGAAAACCCATCGCAAAGTCCATCGTCACCTCCTCCCACTTCCACTCAGGGATAGGCAACGACTGCAACAGTCCACCTGGTCGCTGATGCTCTGCCTTCACCAACTGACAGGCTTCGCATCTCGACACAAACTCTACCACATCCTTCTTCATCCCAGGCCACCAGAACAAAAGCTTCATATCAGCATACATCTTACCACTACCTGGATGAACAGTGTAGCCAGAATGATGAGATTCATACAGAATCTCCCGCCTCAAATCTCCGAACACAGGTACCCACAACCTGTTCTTACAGAAAATAGCACCAGAATCAGAAATTCGAAGTTCAGGAGTCTTACCAGATCCAATCTGAGCAATCAACTTCGAATAATCAAAATCTGACTTCTGGGCTTCCTGAATCCGTGCTTCCAAAGTATACTGAATACTCATCTGAGCCAAATCCAAACCATTGGAGGAAATCACCTCCAACTGCACTCGCTCCATGTCTCGAATCAGAAAGTCATCAAAAGTAAGCTGTAAACCTGATAATCCAGAAGACTTTCTGCTCAGAGCGTCCGCTACCACATTCGTCTTCCCAGGCTGATACTGAATGGTCAAATCATAATCCATGATCAACTCAAGCCATCTTCTCTGTCTTAAATTCAAATCCTTCTGAGTGAAAATTTACTTCAGGCTCTTATGATCAGTAAAAATCTCACATCTGACGCCATACAGATAATGACGCCAAATCTTCAAAGCAAAGACCACAGCAGCTAACTCCAGATCATGTGTCGGGTAATTCTTCTCATGTGGTTTCAACTGTCTCGAAGCATAAGCAATTACCCTTCCATGCTGCATCAGAACACAACCTAGTCCTTTCAGTGAAGCATCACTGAACACCTGAAAACCTTCCGTACCTGACGGAAGTGCCAACACTGGAGCTGAAGTCAGACAATCCTTCAATCTCTGAAAACTAGCTTCACACTCCGGTGTCCAAACAAAAGCTACTGACTTCTGAGTCAGTCTCGTCAGAGGAGTCGAAATCTGTGAAAATCCCTTCACAAATTTCCTGTAATATCCGGCCATGCCTAAGAAACTACGAACCTCAAATACCGTAGTCGGCCTTGGCCAATCAGCAACCGCCTGAATCTTCTGGGGATCCACAGAAATACCTTCTCCACTCACCACATGCCCCAGAAAAGAAATACTCTTCAGCCAGAATTCACACTTGGAGAACTTGGCATACAACTGATTCCGCCTCAGAGTCTCCAACACAATCCTCAAGTGTCTGGCATGATCATCCTCAGAAGCAGAATATACCAACATATCGTCAATAAAGACGATCACAAACTGATCCAAAAACTCTCTGAATACTCGGTTCATCAGATCCATGAAAATAGCAGGCGCATTGGTTACCCCAAAAGGCATAACCAAAAACTCGTAGTGCCCGTACCGAGTACTGAAAGCAGTCTTCACCACATCTGCTTCCTTCACCTTCACCTGATAATATCCGGATCGCAAGTCAATCTTCGAAAATACTGAAGATCCGGAAAGCTGATCAAAAGAGTCGTCAATCCGAGGCAAAGGATACTTGTTCTTGATCGTGACCTTGTTCAAATCTCTGTAATCCACACACATTCGGAGTGTCCCGTCCTTCTTCTTCACAAACAAAACAGGTGCTCCCCAAGGCGAAACACTAGGACGGACAAAACCTCTATCAACCAACTCCTGAAGCTGAACTTTCAACTCAGAAAGTTCTTTCGGTGCCATCCTGTACGGAGCTTTTGATATAGGAGCTGTACCCGGAAAAACATCAATAGAGAACTCCACCTCTCTATCCGGAGGTAAACCAACCAACTCCTCAGGAAAAACATCAGCAAACTCCCGTACCACAGGGATCTCAGAAACAGAACCAACCTCCAGGTTCAGATCTCGCACCGAAGCCAAAAACACTGGGCATCCTTTCCTCCACATTCTGCTCACCTCCAACGCAGAAATCAGACTGGAAGGAACACCTCGTAATCCCTGGAATACAAATCTCTCTCCAGCCACAAGCAAACTCACTTGCTTCTTCAGACAGTCAATCTGAGCCTCATACCGACTCAGCCAATCCATGTGATTCTGGGCATGGAAATCAGACTTGATGTCCACTTCTTGCCAGCAATGTCAATCTCACACAAACAAAATTTCCGAGCAATCAAAGGATTTCCAGCCGGTAAAATCACAGACAAAGAAACCGGTAAAACCATCGAATCCGAATTTAAAGTCTCAAAACAGCGCTCGAACAGAAAAGAGTGACTCGCTCCAGAGTGAAACAAAACACAACAGGGCTGATCAGAAATGTAAACCGTACCTGTCACAACATCCGGAGCATCTCGAGCCTTCTGCTGACTCAGGCTGTAAACTCGTGGCTGAACTGGAGCAGGAGCTGAAGCAACAGAACTACTCTGCTCTCTCTGAACTATAGGTGGTCTCCGTGGTCCAGAACTAGATCCACCACCTCTCCCAGAAAATCCCTCAGGGCGAGGAGGAACAGTCCTCGGTCTTCCTGCTGAACTGACAGGTCTGACAAAGCCCTTAGATCGGAACTAAGAACGCCGATCAAATCCAGTCTGTGGACACTCTGCAATCCTATGTCCCGGCTGACCACATCTGAAACAAAGACCAGACATCCTGTAGCACTGGCCATGGTGTCGCCGTCCACAACTCTGGCACACAGGTGCCGCACTGACAGATCCAGAACTCGTCGTACTGGTAGCAGTACCAGATGACCCTCCGCTCCTCCTGGAATCGACAGATCCAGAACCAGCTATAAATCTCCTCTTCCCAGAGGAACCACTGCCAGAAGCCTCACCTCCAAATCTCTTCCTACTCGCAGTCCACCGCTGCTGAGTAGCCGTCATGTCATTTTCTATCAATCGAGCTCGCTCCACAAGCTCAGAAAAGTCAGTGATCCGGAATGGTATCAGGGGTTGCCTCAAAGTATCTCGTCATCCCCTCAGAAATTTGTAGCACCTCTCAGCAGAAGTGCTAACCAGCTGTGGAGCGTACCTGGCTAATGCAGTAAACTCAGCCTCGTACTGCATCACCGTCTTGCTCCCCTGAACCAGCCTCAGAAAAGTCTCCTGCATTTGCTGTCGTGCAGAAGGGGGAACAAACCAGTCTCGAAATACTTCAGTGAACTCTTCCCAAGTGATCAAAGAGTTCAGCCTACCCTGAAATCTGGCTGCCTGCTGGCCTTCCCACCAGTGCTCAGCCTCTCCATCTAACAGAAAAATAGCCAACGGAACCTTCCTGTCTGACGGACACTGCATTCCGTCGAAGGTCTTTTCCAATCTCCTCAGCCACTCCTCGGCTGCTCTGGGCTCAACAGCGCCCTCAAATCTCGGAGGTTTCAACCTCAAAAATAACTGCAGGTGTCTATCAATGTCCTCAGATCTGACAGTAGAAGCTCTACTCTGAGTCTCGCTTATCATCTGAGCAACAAGTGTAGCAAACTGGGACAGTGTATCAGCACCGGCCACTGGGGCTATACTCCCCACTGGTGCTGCTTGACTGGCACTCTGCCCGTCTGTCATGTCTGGGTCTGGCTGATCCATATAGAAAATCCAAAATCCGGAAAACTATCACAAAAACAACACAAAAATAACACAATAAAAAGCCAAACGACCCAAAACTATCCCCAGACAGACTCACTGATCACTTCCTATAGCACTGTCTTACAATCCAACCAATTTCCAAAACCAGTGCTCTGATACCACTAAAGTTTGTCACGACCCGACCCGACGGGGACGGATCCCGCCCGAGCCGGACCGCGACCAAACCTTCATATCCAGGATCTGGCTTTGGAATTGGTTCCTGAACTGAATCTTCCAAATAATTAACTCAAAACAACACACAAACACAGAGCTACTATGAATCATCAAACACAGCGGAA
This sequence comes from Dendrobium officinale, assembly GCA_019514585.1. Lineage (NCBI taxonomy): Eukaryota > Viridiplantae > Streptophyta > Magnoliopsida > Asparagales > Orchidaceae > Dendrobium > Dendrobium officinale. Next base: position 50,798,134 of record CM033684.1, read on the forward strand.
CAAAACATCTATATTTTCATTTTCCTCAAAAAAATCATTTACAGATACAGTACATGGATTTTGAACAGAAAGAAAGACAGAAAAGAAAAGCCATGACTATACAAAAATCAAAAGTACAAACAATACCTATACTGATCAGAACTCAGAAATCTATTCCTGGACTTCCTTCCCTTTCCCAGAACCTAAAAACCACCAGAAAACAAGAGTGAGCTCAACAGCTCAGCAAAGCAACAATCCTCCAATCAAAACTCTCAGAATCCAAAACCAAACTCATCAGACAGAAATTCAACCAAAAATCAGAGTCGTACAGATCAGATCAAACCGGAACAGATTTAATTCACCAGAGTCAGAATCAAATAGAAATCAGAAATTCAGATCATATCAGAACAGAATGGTACGGAAACGGAAGTAGTATTAAATCAGAAACAGAACAGAATAAGACATATCACATCAACAGAATCAGAAATCAGACTTGCAGATCGTATCAACAGAACAGATATCAACAGAACAGATTCAGAAATCAGATATCAGATATCAGATATATATTTAATAGCTAAACTAAACTAAACAGAATCACTACGGATTCTGACCCTTATGTCTCCCTTGTGCTCACGGCACCAGAAATTCGCTGAATAATTAATAGCTAAGCTAAATGTGCTCACAGCACCAGAATAATAGAATTCACGGATCCGGAATATAACAGATATTTCTCCAACTCGAGCTCATCTAAGTTTTCCCCAGACACTAACTAAATCTCATAGGATCCATGCCCCTTATAGCTCCCTTTTTATAGCTTTTACACATAGCATTTCAATTCAGAAGAAATCCGGGTAAATCAGAAATCAGACAAAAATCGGGCAGCACAACGGCAGTAGAAAGAATTTACACAAAATTTCCTGCAAATAAAATTTCACCAAATTCGCACAGAATATAGATAATCACATTCCAGAACATTTATTCTACTGCACAGAGAATTTACAATTTCACAGAAAAATGTAGTCTACGAAAAATGCCGCTGAATCAAAAATACCCTGACAAAAATCTTCGGAAAATAACCAAAATGTGCACACTCGGCACGTCAACGATATAAAGAAAGTTACGCGGTAAAAACTGAACCGATTAAAAGATACAGACGAAAAACAGTAACGAAAATGAAATCCGGACAGAAAATACCGCCAAACGCGACGGTTCTGAAAATTGAGAAAGGCGGAATGTGCCTTACCTTGCGTACAGCAAAATCCTGAACAGTCACTTCGGACGAAAACGGCTCCGCGTCGTCCGAAAATCAACTTTTCTCCAAAAGTCCTCGAGTTTCTCTCTCCTCAGATATTTTTATTTTGATATTTATGATTTTCTCTCTCCTCCAAACGACTGAAATCAGCTTTATAATACACAGATCGGCCCGGCCGATCTCCAGATCGTCCCGGGACGATCAGACCAAAAATCGATCGTCCCGACCGTCCTGGACAATTCCCAGAACTATTCTCAGGCCGATATTTTCTACAGTGCCGATCGGCCTGGACGATGTCCAAATCCGCCTGGACGATATGTACAAAAAATCACCTGGAACAAAACTGGGCAAATTCTGGAGCAAACTTTCCACTGATCGTTCCAGGACGATCCAGATCGTCCTGGACGATCCTGGAGCAGATTTTTGATATTACAATTTTAGCCATGCAAATAAAATTGAATTACTTTTTCTGACAAGTAATATATTTCTCTCAAGTTTCATCCGTCAAAGAAGCCAATGCATAAAATACAGGACATAATATGAAGCAGATACGATGCTCCTTATATTTCTTAGAAGAAAATCCCGAAAGAAGTATGTTATTATATATATTTTTTGTATTATATATAATTTACATAAGCTAACAAAATTGGTTATTCTTTATTGTATGTGTTTAAATGCAGAAAGATTTTTATTGACTGCCACAACATAATGATAAAATCAGAAAGAATTTTGAGAAGCGTGGCTCGACTCACATGCGAGACATGTTTATTGATATTAGAAAGGCAGGCCAGTGACCACTCTGGATTGGTGAGAGTATATGGGCAGAGTTGAGCACTACTTGAGGTAGCCCAGATTATACCAGGAGGAGGGATCAAAATAGACAGAACAGAGCTTCTGATGTTGGGGGCTTGGATAGTTCCCTTCATACAGGGGGTTCGGTTCCTCATACTGAGCATAGAAGACGCTTGATAAGGCAATTTAAAATATTTAATAATTTTCTTTAATTAGAATACTAACATATGTTTTTCACACAAAAATGTGCTGGGTAGAGAACCGACTCCTGTTAAATTGCATAGTCATACCCATAAGCGGTAGGAGGACCAGCAATGGGTTGACGAGCAAGCGAGGAAAGCTTATGTAAGTATGTAAGTTTCATTTTTGTGTTGTTATGTATAAAATGCTTAAATTTTTATTAACTTTCATAGGAGGAGTATACATGTCTTCGAAAAAGTTAGGCTGCAGCAGGTGAAGATTCTTCTGCTGGATCAATAGAATATTCTGACTATCGCACTAGGAAGTAAGCGGTAGGAGGAATGCACCACGGTAGAGTATACGGGTTAAGCTCGCAAGCATATGCATATGAAGGGCAGACATCTAGTGGTTCAAGTTTTTCATCTAGTACACATGACTCTTTATATACCCAACAGATAGCTGCCCTTACAACCGAGCTAGAACAGGTAAGGAAATCACAAACTGATTGGCAGATACAAATACAGCAGTAGTAGATGCATATGCAGCAACAGTAAGCTCAAATGTTAGAAGAAATGCGAAAGATGAGAGAGCAGCTGAGTAGTGGGAGGAGTACAGCATCAGCTGAGGAAGAAACTGAATCAGAGTAGATGTTATTTATCTATTTTACGAATGTGGACACCTATTTCTATATGTTTTATTTCATGTTTATATATGTGTTTTTTGAACATCTTTGTTTCTATTTATTGTGAACATATTTAGTTAATTGTTGTTTGGACATGTTTGATTATGTAATTGGTGATGTTCCTAATCAGAATTTGATGTATAAATGCAAGTTGTGTTGATGAAAATTGTGTTGTTTATATGTGTTCTTTTATGCAGGTTTTTTTTTTTTTGTGGAAATCAATTTTTAAAAGAAGGAAAGTTTTTTTTTCTTTCTGCTCCAGGTTTCCGGCGGAGCATCCGTCGGACACTCTATCGGTACGACAATATGACGTTTCCGGAGGATATTATCCGACGGTTACAAATCATCTTATCAACAACGTATGATCCGCCGGAAAGTCCGGTAGAATAAACGACGAAAAATGAAAATTGTGCGGTGGCAAGATTTACTTTTTTCCTCCGGAAATACCGCCAGAAACATGTTTCCGGCTCAATTTATGCTCCGACAAAAATTTTCGACTCGCGATAATCCGACGGAAGATTTTTTGATGGAAATCTATCAGAAAGCAACAATTTTCGGCGCATTTTTGTTGATAGCGACGGATCTAGTCCGCCAGTATAAGCATTTTTTCATGTAGTGCTAGTTAAAATGTCTAAATCAAGTATGCAAAGAATTTTAAAAATATGCTTATAAAAAATAATTTTTAGAAAAAGACTGGGCATCCCCAGGTCCGGCACCTCATCCTCATAGGTTAGATTATCCGGACTCTACCCGCAGGTGAGGAAGTGCCTTATAACAAGGAAGGAGAGAAATGCAATAATATGCATGTGAATTCCAAACGATTCTCGCTATTCCCAAGGTCGTTAGATTTCTATGTTACTTAATTCCTAAAATATTAATTTTTAGTTACGAGTAGAAAAATTTTCTTAGTCCTTAAAGTGCCTACAGAGATCACATCATGCACATGCAAGAAGGAAACCTAAAAAAACATACAATTATACTACTCACACAAAGTAAACACATTCAATTTCTCCTTTCACCATTCATAAGATAAATCAGTGGTCTTTCTTTTAGGTTACAGTTCTAGTCCAGTTGAATCTAGCTTAAGGTTCTTCCATAACTTCCATTTTTTCTTAAGTTGGTCTCATTTATTATTTAGTTGTGCTTTGTTGTAAACCTTTACAATTTTCTTATAAAAGTTCTTCATCAAATTGTTCCAATCTTCTTTATTAAAATATATTGTTGACCGACTGTCAAGATCTCTCCCCTATACCAAAATCATAAAAAATTATCTTAATATCCCGCTTCCATATCGCAGATGCTTCATCATTCTTCAATTTTCTTATTTTTCGTAACATAAGAAAATATGAGTAATCAAATCTTCGTTCAATTCATCAAATCTTTGTAATCAACATAAATTTTTATAATAGTTATAAGAAATTATGAGTAATATAATAAAATACATTAAAGATGGGATTTAATTACTAAATGATTGTAAACTAAAAATTTCCTTAATTAAATAAAAGTTGCAGGTAATGGCAGCCGCTTATAATTAAAAAACCATGGTTAACGTAATTTCAATTCTCAAAGAATTGCATCAAAATTTCTGATAAATAAGAATAATTATGTTAACTTATGAAACTATTTATTCTAATTGCAGGTAAAATTATAAATTTTAGTCTTTCGTTTAGGAATTACAATCCATATAGTTGTTATTCAGTGAATTCTTAATGGAGAAATAAAAGAAATTATAAAAATGAATATCATAAGTGTAAACCTAATTAGAGGTGTAAACGTGTTGAGTCGAGCTCGATTCAAGGGGTCTTTGAGCTCGACTTGTGAGTAAAATATCAAGCTCGAACTTGAGTCGAGCTCAAAAGTTGAGTTTGACTCGAGTCATTATAACGAGCTCATCAAGCCGCTCGATTTCGCACCCATTTTTCATTTTTCCACCCTTTTTCAATTTTTCTGCCTAGTTTTCATTTTTTTGCTCTATTTCGATTTTCCCGCCCCGCAACTTTTGCAAAATATAATTAATGTTGTTGTTCTGGGAATACACTATATATATATATATATATATATATATGAAAATTTCACTTTTAATCATAATTAAAACTATAACATTTACGAGCATTTATTAGCACAGGTGGAGATCAAAATGCTCTCTCCTCCTCGGCTCTACTAGGGTTTCGTTTTGCTGTGCTGTTACGGGGATTTCCCCGCCCCGATGGGGCTTCCCCTCCGGTGATCTCCTGGATTCAGGGAGGTTTTCTCCTTTCCTGTGTTCTCCTATTGTTTTGGTGTCTTTTTTGGTTGTTTTTCTTGGCTTTCTCCGGCGGTGCCGGTATGGCGCCTAATAAACTTAGGGACCCTGGTTTTTTAGGGGGGGTTTCACATTCTCGTTCTTTTTCAGAGTCGCTTGCTGAATCTATGCCTTCTTATCTGGGTTTTCGGACTTCTACGTTCCGTGGTTTGCCTTCTTTATGGATTTCCGACTAGGAAATCAACGATTTAGCAGCTCCCTTTCAATTCTCGTTAGTAGGGTTTTTCCCTTCTAAGAGATTTGCTCTTGACTCTATTCAAAAAAATTTCTTTAATTTGAAGCTTAATGGAGAAGTTTCGGTTACTTTGTTGGATCCCTCTCATATTTTGATCAAGTTATACAATGATCTAGATTACTATAGGGTGTTTTGTCATTGATCCTACTTTGGTTTTAATTGCTATATGAAATTAACGAAATGGTCGCCTAGCTTGGATATAGGTGTCGAGTCGTCTGTTATTTCGATTTGGATTTCGTTTCCGTGTCTTCGTCCCCATTTCTTCACCCCTCGGATTCTCTATGGGCTTGGTGAGATTTTTGGCAAGCTTTTGAAAATTGATGAAGCAACCTCTATTGGTTCTCATCCCTTAAATGCTCGTGTTTTAGTCAAACTTGGTATAACGAAATTTCATCCTCAGCAAGTTTTGTTAGGCTCTAAAACTTTAGGTTATGTCCAGGAGTTTGTGTTAAATGAATTTCCCCATTTTTGTGCTTCCTGTAAATGTATTGGACATGCTCCGGGTAATTGTCGTCCTGTTTGTTTGTTATTCCTAATGATTCTTCTAACCCGAGTGCTAATTTAGTTCCCCTCTGTGTTGAAAATGTTGATAATGTCGTTGTTCCTTCTGTGTTGGAGGTTTTGGGAAGTGGTATTGCTAATTCTAGTGTTGTAGTTGCTGCCTTGTCCCGTGTTGGTTCACCGATTTTAACTCCTGTTGCTGTGGGGTCTCCTTCCCCGTTGGTTTGTGGGAGTTCTGTTGTGTTGGGGGATGCCGCTGTGTCTGTTACTGAGGTTGGGGTGTTTGGGGATTTTCAAGCTCCAAAACTTCCTCGAGCTGTTGTTAGTAATAGTGATGGTTTAGGTTGTGCTTTTAACGCTTGTCCTGTTTTGGCTGAGCTCGATCCCTCGACTGCTCTGTCGTCTCATAATGTGCCTCTTTTGGGTGTCGAGGCTTCGGATATGTCTGGCTCGCGTGTGAATCTTAATGAGGATTATGGAGGGTTGGATAATATTGTTTCTCCTGATTTGGGTGTTAAGGCTTCGGGTAAGTCTGCTGCGCCTGTGGGCGTTAACGAGGATTGTGGAAGGGTGGATAATATTGTTGGGAATGGAATGTTGGTCTGCTCTAATACTTTTGTTAATGTGCATGTGAATTTGATCAACACCCAAGCACTGGTGTATCATGTGGGTGATAATTCATGAATGGATGTTATGACTCATCTTGATTGGTTGCTTTGTACGTCTGAATTGGAATCCGATTCTGATTCCTCTTCAGATTATTGTGGTGGCTCTGACCCTGAACACGATTTTAAACTGGTTCGTGATAGACCTATCCTCTCTGTTGCTTCTCGTGAGAGATTTCGTGGGAGGGGCATAAGAGGAATATACTCCCTTTTTTCCAGTGATTGTTTCATATTATTTTATCTAGATTGGTTATCTGGTTTTTGGTCATTTTTGAGGATAGTAGGATTGTTGGGAAATGATGTGGTTGGGGCTCGTGTCCTCGTCGTCATAGCTGGTGGCAACCTTTGGTGATGTTCTCATACTTGATTGGATCGATTGGTGCGCTTTCTTCGTCTTATTGGATTGCCCGTACGAGCCTTCGGGGATGCTGGGAGCCTTGGCCTATTACTGAGCCCTCATTTGGTTTCTTTTTGTCCTTTTTATTTTTTTTGCTCTTTATCTTGTGTACTCCTTTTTTACTCTAATTATATATATATATATATATATATATATATATATAAGCACAGGTGGAGAGCTCGTATTTTTTAAACTTTTAAATGTATTAAAAATAGTAATAATTAAAAAAACTAAATAGTAATTCGAGCCAGCTCGTGAGCTCACAAGCCGAGCCTCGTCAAGCTCAAACTCGACTCGTGAGTTCGATAAGTTTGGCTTGAAAGCCTATAAACGAGTCAAGCTCTCGTCTCATTTACACCCCAAAACCTAATAGAAAGTAGTTATATTTTGAAAATAAGGTTATGGACAATAAAAGGGAAAACCGAAGTTGGTTCTAAAGAAGAAAATAAAGAGTTCCAATCCCTGTAGCTGCAGAAATAAAATAGAATATAGAAAAATAGAGGAGCAGAAGAAACCAAGAAGAAGAGATGAAGATCTGAAGAGAAACAAAGTTATATTTTTGCTATCAGTGTATATGTAAATGCATAGTAAATGACCATTTATAAATGCATAGAAATGATGCACAGTTCTATTATTAGTAAGGCCATTGACATTCCACGGTAAGGACGAGTTCTGCAGTTAGCTTAAAGTGGCTAAGATTAATGCAGTAAATGGTGATTAGCAGAAATAACAAATAGGTGGATAAGTGGCAGTAAAGTGGTGGTTGACTGCTAGTATAGTTTAATAGAAGATACCGAATTAAATAGGTTTTAAAATCTAATATATAAATATTGTAAATCTAATTCACCATGAGAATTTCTAACTTATGGAAATGAAATATAAGATCATATTGGTTATTCATAGATCGAAAGAATAATGATTTTCGGAATTTTTTTTTCTGTGAAATTGAAATCAATACATTTGAGAGATTTTGGAGGTGTTTTTATAGTTTAAAATCTATAATAATTTCTATGAAATTAAAGAGGAAATAATGGTTTGTAAATAAACTTATTTAAAAAATAGTTTCTTATTTCAAGTAACTGCACCAGCCTTAAGTTTTCCAATAAATAGATAGCCTATTTAAAGAAAATGTTAATTTCATCATTTTTCATCATTCACTGGATTTGAGGACTCATTCAGTTATTTGCGGATGAAAATATATTTTATAAAGTGCTAGCTTTGTTATCTTGCATTCATTAAGAATGAGATATTGCCATCCTTTTTTTAATGTTATTTTAAAGCTATTAATAATGACTTTTATCTTTGTTAATGAGTATTTCTAACTACATCCAATAAAATGAATGAGCCTTCTAAATTTCATAGCTTTTTCAAGAAAGACCTACTACAAGCAACCAAATGTGTCCTAAGAAAAACTCAAACCCGAATATTGTTCAAAGTAATGAAGCAGTAAAAACAATCTAACCTGAAACATTGTGTAGCATAGCTAGCTGCATTTGAAAAATGGAGATTAAAGCTTAGATGATGTCCTGATGATAAACCATGATTCATATTTCATGAAATCAGTTAGTTATCTACCACCTCCTCCCCTTAACACTTGAGGCATCACGGATTGTACAAGTTGCCGATATCATATGATATTGTATTCTCACTGGGCTCATGAATTGTTGTTATTGGATGTTATGATTGGATGACAACAATGTCACCACTGAAAGCTCATCTATAATTATTTCAAGGAAATGGAAGATGAGAGTGAATATTAGTCCGACATTCTCACTTGGAGAGAAGAGGTAAGAAAAGGCATTAAATACAATGAATTGATTTTACATGCCTAGAACTTAATTTAAAAATCAATATAACATATAATATACTTAATTAACATTTATGTTATACTCAAAAAATATTTTTTTGACCACAATTCAGTAGGAACTAAACTAAACTAAGTAAAGTGATGATTTTGATATCAAAATACCATAAAGTTAAAATAAATTAAAAAACTAATTATATGTGTTTGTAGATATTCGTTATATCAGAAGTAGAAAAGTAAATTATAAATTATGCAATACTTTAGTTTTCAATTGTTGATTAAATTCAAAATATTTTTGCATAAAGAAATCAAGTAATCTAATAACTAACTGAGTACAATAACCCTCCTAAATAAGAAAAGTTAAAGATAACATCTAAAAAATGACATAATCCAATAAAATATTGCATTCATAATTGATTATCTAAAATAAAATTGAACAAAGGATCTTACAATTTTTAGTTAACTCCAATATCTCGAATGTTTTTGTTAGCTTTAAGTACTTGAAAATCCATTTTACTTGAGAAAAGCAAAACTTAACATTCACTGAAGAGATAATAGTAGTTAGAGTGATAACATATTATATTATTTAAGATGATAGCTTAATTTAATTTTTTTTCATGTTATAAGCATTTAATTAGTCATGTTAGTAAATTAATAGTCATAAGCCATGCATGGCTCATGTAATGAAAATTTTATTCATGTTTCTATGGCTTCATAACCACACCAAATGGATGAATAAATGCAATAGTTTATGTATTACGAGCATTCTGATCAGCACAAATTAATGAGAATAAATCTAGCTGGCACTCCTTCCCATTTTCATTTTAACAAATTCATTACCCTCTCAGTTATTCCATCCCACTTCCATCACCGTTGCGACTGATCACCACCTTATTATCATATTGGTAGCTCTAAGAAAGAAGCAGTGTGACTATTTTTTTAAAAATAGAAATATTCAAATTCATGAACTAATTCAATAAGTTCCATGTCATGTCACTGATACTGATATCCTGACAAAGCTAAACAGTAGGTTTTAGAAATATTTCAAATGTTCATATGTAATTTTAGGGTATTGGTGTATTGTGTTACTAGTTTAATTTTATGTGACTATTCATGTATATATTTGTATTCGAGTCAGCTAATCAGTACTAATCTACGAATTAAGGTGATTCATGCTAACCAAAGATATGCTTTTTTTATATTATATTATGATTTCTAAACTATTTGTGTATTAGCCTTCATATTTCAGTAGGGTTTTAGAAGTGCTTCATTTTTTTCTGACTTTAGTGGTTTAAAATGACACCAAATTAATTGCAGCAATTTAATGATTGTTAGAATTTTTTTGTATTTGTATTCGCTAGAAGGAATTATTGCAACGTTTTACAAACTGCTTTATATTTTGGACGTAGCAATGATTTTAACAATTTTTAAAAAATAAATAAGAATATTATTCAAATATAAACGAAATGAATATTATCACCATAGAAATCTTATGTCCAACATGTAAAAATTAAAAGGAAATAATATTATAAGTAATGAAAGAAATTGTTAAGTACTTAGAAGGATACACTAATCATATATAAAAAGCAACAAACAAACAATTTGTTTTATAGGGTGAATTGAATGCATCTCAAAGGGATATACTAATAACATTCAAAAAAGGGATATTTTAAAATTAATACGATTTTCAAATCAAAATCATTTATCCTTAAAATTTCAAAGTTTCTATAGGTCATTCACATTTTGGCTTACAAAAACATACTCCAAATATAAATTCTCATCTTCTAGCATTAACCCTTCCTTAGCAAGCATATCACAAGTATTTATCTATATTAAATAAGATAAAGTTAGAGCTTAACATTCTCGTTTTACCAAGCACTTATGAAATTAATTAGCTTTACCCATTTTAGCTTAGCATCCTAAGATGACCAAAATCCATCCCTATGTATACAATTGATTCATCATAATTATAAACAATCTAGTATTTTTTTATTTTTTTTAATTTTATTTACTATTATTATTATTTTTTTGTTAAAACCCACTGAGGGGCCTACGCGTTAATATCAAAAACACAATTACAAGGTCCTTAAAAGGAACCTCTGAAAGTTCGTTAGGGATGTTAAGCCCTATAGAACTAGCCCAAGCTAACCAAGAGGGGGCGGGCCGGGGGGGGGGGGGGGGGGGGGGGGGGGGGGGGGGGGGGGGGGGGGGGGGGGGGGGGGGAGGTATTTTAAAAGTTTTCTTTTCACAAAGAAGTAAAATCTCATAAACCAAATCACACCACAAAAAATAAGTGCGGAAGCAAGAAACAAGAACACAAAGATTTATAGTGGTTCTTTCAACTCGACCTACTTTCACTCCACAGAGGCGACCTCTGAGTATTGCACTACAATCGTGACTCTCCTTTAGCCCCCACGGCTAGGCGGAGAAGCCTTTACAAAGAACCTCTTTTTTCCACCAAGGCAAGGCAAAGAACCACAATCAGATGCTGAATCCTTACCTCTACCGACCCTTCCACGGACAAGAAACTCTAGGCGAAGAAGATGCAGAGCGATCCTTGAAGCAACCCTTGTGAATTCCCTCACAAGCTCCCCATCACAAGATCCTCTCTCTCTCCCTCTCTCTCTTTCACTCCTTAAGGTATTCTCAGGTCAAGGTAGCAGCAAAAGATTGTTCAAAATATTGAACAAGAGCTCTTAAATAGAAGAGCTTCAAAGGAGCTCATTAATTGCAAGTTGCCGACAATATCGTCCAGGCTGATATGGGCATCATCGTCTTGGCCGATCAGTACAAACCTCAGAAGATCGGCCAGAGCATCGCCCTGAATGCAAACTAGACAATTTAAAATTGGCTTGATTATCCTGGCTGATATCACGATCATCCAGGTCAATTAGTTCAAATCAGAGAAAAATCGTCTAGAGCATCGCCCTGAATTTGTGCTGGCTGATATTTATCGTCCAGAAGTAACTAAGGTTTTTGAATATATCTTCTTGGCCGATCCTGCGATCGTCCAGGACGATATGATCGTATCAATCATCCTTAATTACTTCCTTGATTTGTCTGATTAATTAAGGCATAATTGTGAATATCGTCCAGGCTGATCCAAGATCGTCCTGGCCGATTACCAAAAATTATAGAATAGCTTAATTATTTATGGCGGTAATTTGTTTCTATTTTGAGCTTATCGTCCTGGCTGATACACGTATCGTCCAGGATTATCTGTTAATGATGGCTGCCTTAATTAAGAATCCCGAATAGAATCTCTGTTTTAAACTAAATCGTCTAGGATGATAAAGATATCGTCCTGGCCGATGTGAGTAAAAATAGAAATTCTAAGTCTCTCAAGTATGTGTGTGTAGGGTTACTTGGCATCAGTCTCTTTGAACATTACAAATAGACTCAAGAAGAGAAAAAGTAAATTACAGTCTGACTCAACCCTAACCTACGCAATCTTGAGCTGGCTTCGTTTGTTCGTCTGATCTTCGATACCTGAAAAGTTAGAAATAACAGACAGTCTAAGAGAATCAATAGTGTTTGTCAATCATCAAAACATAAGTCTTGAAAATAGATTTGCAACAATCTCCCCCTTTTTGATGATGGCAAATACTAGTAGGAAAAACTTAGAAAAAATAGAAGTTCATTAAAATTTCAAAGTTACAAGCACATCAACTTTTTCCTACCACATCCTACTCCCCCTTTTGTCATCACAAAAAGAGGGTCCTAAACATATAAAAGAAAAAGGAAAAAACAAAGAACAAAAGAAATTAAAATAAAGTACAAGACAAACTACAAAAAATAGAAAATAGAAAAAAAACTAGAAAAATTAGGGACCCTGATCATCAGATGGAGGTGATGGAGGTGGCTGCTGAAAGTAGCTGGCAAGGGTAGTAAATTGAGTATTGAACCAGGTGATGTCCTGGTCATGTTGCTGCTGGTGGTGAGTAATGTAGCTGTCAAACCAGGCTAAGTCCTATATACAGTGCTGCTCGTAGCGGGCCATGTCCTCAGAATGTTGGTGCTCCTGTGCAGCAACGTAAGCATCAAAATGGGTCTCCTATCGATCAAACCTCTCCACTAACTGGTCAAGCTGAGAGTGCTGGCGAAGATGAGTAGGATCAGGAACAGGAGCGAGAGCGGGAGCCTCCTCCTCCTCAGCCACCTAAGGTTCCTCATCTCCAGGGTGGAGACGAGTACTGTGAAGGGTACTGAAGGAACTGTTTGAGTAGAAGAGAGTTTGGATGTTAGGTGGAATAGGATATTGAAGTTGATATTTTGTTTCAAGGACATAGGCTATGAGGTGACCTAAAGCTAGATTGGGTTTCCTCGTATGACCTGGATCGCGGATTGTGGTTAAGTGATCAATGTACCGGAAAATTAAGTCTGTAGTATTAAATTCTCTATGTGCCATGATGTAAAAAGTAGTCAGAGAAAATAGAGGAGTGATGTGGATTTGGTCCCTGGTTTTTAGAATTATGGAGGTGCGAAGGATATATTGGATTGTCCTAGTATCTTTGACTAAAGAGTTAGTCTCTCCAACATGAAAAGGTGCATTGGTCTGGTGAAGGAAATGATTTACCATGGACCAGTCAAAGTCAGGATCTGAAACGATTATGTGCAGCTTATCCCCGGTGGTGGATAGCTGTAAAAGTTCAACACAGTCCTGATATGTGGTTTCGACCGGGCGTCGATTCACATAGGAGGTCAGGGCTGTGAAAGTAGGATTTATGCGAAGGTTTGCAAATAATTCTCGAAGAAGCTCAGTATTAAAGGGGAAAGTGAGAGACATAATGAAACAAAGGGAAGTGTGAGCGAAAAGTTCCATTATCGGATACGAAATGTGGGTAGGATTGATGATTCTGGAGACAGTTATCCCACATTCTTTATATCGATGGTAAGCAGCTTCATCTTCTGCCTCCCTGAAACGAGGGTCAATCCTAGCCCTCGAAGAACTCCCAGAAATTTGTCGAACTCATTTCCCACCAGCCATAGTAAGGAGTTAGCAAGGAAACATAAGAAGAGAAGGGATGTGAGGTGAAAAACATGGCTTGAACGGCCTGAATTTAAAGAAACGGCCATATCGTCCAGGCCGATCGCAGAATCATCCAGGATGATATGGTACAATAATTGCGTACAGGCCGATTGGTCAAAAAGGCGGTCCGATCGGCCAGGCCTATTAGATATTGGCCAGGCCGATTAGAGACAGGCGATCGTCCCGAGGAGTCAAGCCGAACGATCGTTCAAAAAGCAGATCATCCGGGCCGATTAGGTGTATCGTCCAGGATGATGCATAATAATTAATCGTACCGGCCGAAGTTAAAATATTTAAAATCTGTGCCACGTGCATCGTCCAGGACGAACAGTGGATCGGCCAGGACGATTATCCAATAATGGATCATCCGGGGCTGATTTTAAGGATTTAAACGTGCTGACACATTGATCGTCTAGGACGATCTAGTGTATCGGCCCGGACGATGACCATAAAATGCATTGGCTAGGTCAAAATATATTATCTGTTAGGACTATCATCAAGATTGCAACATAATTCGATCAGATCGTCCAGGACGATAAATTATCGTCCAGGATGAAGAGTTATTCAAGCATAGAAAAGTTCAGCAGATGAAAATTTGAAGAGAATTTGTCCTATTGTCCAGGATGATAAAAGTATCGGCCAGGATGATGTGACTAGAATTTGAAAAACAATGAATGATGGTGATGATCAAAGCCCTAAAAAATAAAATAAAAGAAAAGTAGAAGAAAAGAAAAAGAACAGCGATAAAAAGCTAAAAATAAACAATTTGAAAAGAATCCAAATATATATATATATATATATATATATATATATATATATATATATATATATATATATATATATATATATATATATATATATATATATATATATATATATATATATATATATATATATATATATATATATATATATATATATATATATATAATGTTTTATATTTTTTTTTTAACACAGTAATTCATATGAGAATTTCTTAAATAATTTAAACTTTAGAGTTTTAAGAGATCAATAGGTTAACAAATTTCAATCGAAAGAAGGTAGAATATCCGATTCTGTTAACCCTAGATCGGATATCCTTCAGGGTATAAATTATCTTTTGAAAAATAGAGGCCTAACTCAGAATAACTAAATAGGATAAAAAGAAGATCCATTCAAAATTTGTTTACAAAGAAAATATCTCATAAATACTATGTCAAAGTAATTTTTCTCAATTATGGAATTTGAAATCAAGCATTTGAAAATATCACATAACCCATAAGTTCTTCTAAGTTTTAAAAGTTTTGAAAAGAGAGGATAGCTTACTTTTTAGTGGCTCATTTTATGCCTCTTGAATCTTTGATTGGCTCTTTGAGCATCTTTTGATTTTTGATACACATTTGTGTATATACTTTTTATTTCAATTTTGACGTCTTTGCCACTTTTCTTTTTATCTTTTGCAAGCTCAATTCTCTTTTGCAAACTCTTAAAAGAAGTTCTTAGTTGTGAGTATATCTTTTAGATATTAGAGAATATGAGCACTCTCTCTAACATAGGGAAGAACTACCCACAAAATAAAACTAAAAATCATATGATCAGTGCAAAGGCAAGATCTCAATTAACTTGAGAGATATATAAGAACTTTGGATATTATGCACAAGATAGATTTTTTTAGTAAGATAAAAAGAATCTTAGGTTCAAAAACCATTGGCTAAAATGAGTTAGACTTTTGTTTAGAGAAGAAAATTATACCACAAAACAAGGTCAGAAGGAGGCAAATCATTAACGGTATTCCTCCCTTTAACCAATTTTGAAATGCTAAACATAATATCTAAAACTCCAAAATTTTAAAGCTTAAAAAATAATCATATAGGAAACCAAACATAAAAAAAAAAACAAAACGAAAATAAGGCAATCTAGAATAACACAAAGCAAGCACATAACAAAAATAACACAAAACTAATTAAAGAAAAATCATTTCAAGAAATTATGAAACAGCGAGTTTAAGCAATTTTGAGCTGCGAGCCTCCATATATCAAATTATCCTATACTCCCACGAGATCTTTGGTGAGAGCACACCTATAAAACATAACAACAGTCAGATTTAGGAAACAAACCTAGTTTGGGTCCCTTCTTAGGAAAAGTAGAATACAATGCATGCGTGGTATGCTGTGAATCATGTACCTTAGGTCTCCATACCCAATATGTACTATGGTGAGCAATGCAAGTGTGTGAGATGTGTCCTAGCATGCCACATGAAAAACATCTAACTCTAGGAAAAGGATTTCATAAATGGTTTGAGTTATAATGCCTCTTTCTAGGTCTTGGCTTTAAATCAAAAGTGTATATCTTCCAATTTCCTTTAAGTGAATCCAATTCGTTCTTTAGTCTCAAGTTTGTATTTTCCAAAACATTATTATCAATCCTCAACTTTTTCTATCTCTTGGGATTTCTTAAGCTTAGACTCAAGTGAGGTGTGTGAAGCTTTCAATGAAACATGCTCATCAATTAATTTCAAATACTTTTTATTTAAATCATCAAATTCATCAAGTAGAGTCATGTGATTTGAATCAATCGTAGAATGATATTTGAGAATAATTGCATACTCCTTTTGTAAATTAGAAAGTCCTAACTTTAAACTAGCATGAGTCTTTTTAAGTTTTTTGTATGATGCATGAATTTTCTCACAAATTTTAAATAATTCATCATAGGTTGGTTTACATACATCTTCCTCATCACTTTGCTCAAGATGATCTTCCCCCATTAAGCACAGGTTTGTTGTCTCTTCTTCTGGTTCAGTCTCAGAGGAATCAGTACCAGATTCTGCCCAGAACGCCTTTTGGACTCTCTTCTTATCCTTCTTAAACTTAGGTTTCTCCTCACCTTTTTTCTTTTCTTTGCTCGAGTGATCTTGAAATGTAGGACAATCGGCTTTAACATGTCCAGGCTTCCTGCATTCATAACAAATAATATCAGAAGATTCTTTAGAATGTTTATGATCCCTACCTTTTCTCCAATGATGCTTTTGCTTCTTCCTTAGAAAGCTTTTGAATTGCCTTGTGATGAAGGCAACTTCATCGCTTTCAGTCCCGAAAAATTCAAAATCTGATTTGTGCACTTTCAATGCATCTGTTTTCTCCTTCTTCTTTTCACATGTATCAAGACTCTTTTATTCACCCCTTGCTCGTAAGCAATGAGTGAGCCAAGTAAGTTATCAATAGAATAAGTGTTCAAATTCTTAGATTCAGTGATTGCAGTGATTTTAACATCATATGATGAAGGCAAGCATCTTAGAATCTTGTTTATTTTTTCAAAGTTTGAAAGTTCTCTTCTTAGGGCATATAATGAAGTAACAATTTGAGTAAACCTTGTATACATGTTGAAATAGATTCATAAGGTTTCATACGAAAAAATTTGTAGTCATGCAAGAGAATGTTTAAACGAGATTGTTTAACTTCATTAGTGCCTTCATAAGTGATACACAATTTATTCCAAATTTCTTTACCAGTTTTACAAGTGGAGACACTCATGTAATCCTAAGATTTTAAAGCATAGAAAAAATAGTTTAAATATTTTACATTAAATTGGGCTAAATCTCTTTCATAGAAAGTCCATTCAGTAAAAGAAATTTCAGTTTTAACACCATTAATTTCACGAGAAGGTGGAGAATAACCTTCTTTGATAAGCATCCACATGCGATAATCAGTAGAATGTAAAAACGTTGACATGCGGGTTTTTTAGAAATCAAAAGGTAGGTTATCGAACAGAGGAGGTCGGGTAATAGAATACCCTTCCATAGTGTTACGATTCCCAAGGTTAGCCATGGATCAAAATTCAAAAAGTTTTTAAACTAATTTTTTATGAATTTAGCTCTGATGCCACTTGAAAGTTCGTTAGGGATGTTAAGCCCTATAGAACTGGCCCAAGCTTACCAAGAGGGAGGGTGAATTGGTATTTTAAAAATTTTCTTTTCACAAAGAAGTAAAATATCATAAACCAAAATCACACTACAAAAAATAAGTGCGGAAATTAAAGTGCAGAAGCAAGAAACAAGAACACAGAGATTTATAGTGGTTCGGTCAACTCGACCTACGTCCACTCCACGGAGGCGCCCTCCGAGTATTGCACTACAATCGTGACTCTCCTTTAGCCCCCTCGGCTAGGCGGAGAAGCCTTTACAAAGAACCTCTTTTTGCCACCCCGGCAAAGCAAAGAACATATCTCCTTTTGCTTCCTTCTGAAGCTGGCATATAACCACTATCAGATGCTGAATCCTTACCTCTACCGACCCTTCCACGGATAAGAAACTCTAGACGAAGAAGAAACAGAGCGATCCTTGAAGAAACCCTTGTGAATCCCCTCACAAGCTCCCCCTCATAAGATCCTCTCTCTCTCCCTCTCTCTCTTTCTCTCCTTAAGGTCTTCTCAGGTCAAGGAAGCAGCAAAAGATTATTCAAAATATTGAACAAGAGCTCTTAAATAGAAGAGTTTCAAAGGAGTTCTTTAATTGCAAGTTGTCGACAATATCGTCCAGGCCGATATGGACATCGTCCTGGCCGATCAGTACAAATCTTAGAAGATCAGCCAGAGCATCGCCCTGAATGCAAACTGGACGATTTAAAATTTGCTTGATCATCCTGGTCGATATCATGATCGTCCAGGCCGATTAGTTCAAATCAGAGGAAAATCATCCAGAGCATCGCCCTGAATTTGTGCTGGCCGATATTTATCATCCAAAAGTAACTAATGTTTTTGAATATATGATCCAGGACGATATGATCGTATCAATCATCCTTAATTACTTCCATGATTTGTCTGATTAATCAAGGCATAATTGTGAATATCGTTCAGGCCGATCCAAGATCGTCCTGGCCGATTACCAAAAATTATAGAATACCTTAATTATTTATGGCGGCAACTTGTTTCTATTTTGAGCTTATCGTCATGGCCGATACACGTATCGTCCAGGACAATCTGTTAATGACGGCTGGCTTAATTAAGAATCCCGAATAGAATTTCTATTTTAAACTAAATCGTCCAAGCCGATAAAGATATCATCCTGGTCGATGTGAGTAAAAACAGAAATTCTAAGTCTCTCAAGTGTGTGTGTGTGTGTAGGTTTACTTAGCATCAGTCTCTTTGAACATTACAAATAAACTCAAGAATAGAAAAAGAAAATTACAGACTGACTCAACCCTAACCTACGCAATCTTGAGCTGGCTTCATTTGTTCGTCTGATCTTCGATTCCTAAAAAGTTAGAAATAACAGGCAGTCCAAGAGAATCAATAGTGTTTGTCAATTATGAAAACATAAGTCATAAAAATAGATATGCAACAACCTCCAGCTTTCTAATGCTCAGACGAGCTACAAAATAAAATAAAATAAAACTTAAAAGCCGGTGGTTCCTTGAGCTACTAGTTACAAAATTACCTAAAATTATACTAAGGCTCCTAGAGGATAGCACCCAAAAAGGAATTTCAAAAGATAAAAGTTCAGCATTTAATTCCTGCAAAAAAAAATTTCGAACCGTCCAGCGCAAAATTGTCTTGAATGTCCGAAGAAATATCGTCGATAAGCTTCCACCTAAGAAACCTACCAAAAATAACTTACAAACAAAAAGAGTGAGAAAGAAGTTCAAAATACTGCACCAGTTTAGGAGAAAAACCCCAAGCATCATTTAAACAACCCATCTAGAAAAGCTCCCAACAAACAGAACAGTTATAACAATATCCATCCAGTTTAAGAAAATTACCACCTCAGAATCAATAGTTAATTGAAAGGTTATACACCCAAAAAAGCACTCATTCCAAAATTTGAAATACCACATCCGGCCCCAACCAAAAAACCAGAGAATCTCCTCCTGAGCCACGAAGGAAGAAAACACCCAAAAATGCCAGCCCAAACTAGTAGAGGATAACCCATAACTGGAAACAAATGCATGAGAATAAAAATATAGCAGGTAAGTAATGAAGTAATCCTTAAACAAAATTTCCACTTCAAAAGATGCCAGCAACTGTAACAAGACAACACAATATAGAACATCCAACCAGCCAAACGAGAATAAGTATCAAACATTTCGAATATAAGGTAAACCAGCTTTATCCAAGTTTATCATACCTTTCAAAATTGGGTTTAAGCTCCAAATATCCAACTCTTCATAGTTTTGCATATAACAACATTTTTAGCTAACCAATCCGCACAAACGTTAGCTTCCCGGTAAATGTGAGATATAAAAAAATTGACAGATGTAAGAAAGTTCTTAATTTTCCTAATGAGATAAAAAATTTGAGGGTTACCAGGGATAACATTGTTAATGATTTGAATAAGAAGCATAGCATCCACCTCTATCCACAAATAAGTGATACCCATTTTGTTACAGATATCCAAACCATAATTTAAACCATAAGCTCAGCCGTAATCACATTAGAACAATGTAAAGGGGTAGCATACGCAACAAGAACACACCTGAATTGGTCTCTAATAATACCATCAGCACCAGCAGTATTAGCTCCAACAGACCCATCCGAATTAAGTTTCACACAAGGAGGCTTGGGTTTAATCCACTGAATAATTTTCTCAATAGAAATGACATTCCCAATGTTCACAGTAATACCAAAAGCACTAGTCAAATTCTTGCAATTTTTAAAATTCTGAACACTAATAAGATTATAAGAATAAAATTTCAAAATTTTATGTCTAACATTAGAAATAATCCGGGAAGCAACCATATTAATAGTATTGTGCTTAGCATCATTTTTAGCTTTTCAAATATACCAAATAATAAGGATAGGAATAAGATTAAAAATATGACCTTTAGAAACATTGGCCCAATGCTCAAGAATAGAAATAACATTATTATGATGAGAGTTAGAACTTTTATTGGCAAGGTTATTGAAATAAGACCAAATTTTCTGGGCAATACAACCATTCACAAAAAGATGATCAATACTCTCCACATTGGAGCAACATAAACATTTAGAAGGGATATAGAAACCTTTTTTTGGAGCATAATGTCTACCGGAAGATAATCTTTAATACATCTCCAAAAAAGAATAGAATAAGATAGAGGGAATTTTGATAGTATCCATTTTTTTTTCTTATTATTGTTTTTGCTTATAAGCCATTAAAGAGCACATAAGTTCATCAATAGTCATAGATTCTATATCGTTAGCTTTCTTAATAGCTGCTACAAAATGCTCAAATTTATCATTCACTGAACTTAGATTTTTTTTCTATCGTTCGAATACCTTCTAATTTTTCTCCATAGCTTCATAATTGATTAACTATAATCAAGACAATTCTGATAGTCCACATTTTCTACTTCTTTCATTTGAAGTGCTCAAATTAAGTTGAGAGAGTTTGAAGTTCTTTTTTTTTTTTTTTTTTTGGAGTTTGAAGTTCATCTTGTTTATGCCTTTGTAAGAAACATGAAGTATTTCCCATGCTTGCTTAGAGGTAGATGCATTGACAACTTTCTCAAAATATGCCTCATCTAATGCTTGATAGATGAATAAGAGCGTCTTCTTTAACTTTCTTTCTTTTTAACGTTGCTTCATCTTGTGGACATAACCTTTTTCTAACTTGGCTTTGATATCACCATATAGAGAAAATATGCGTGTAAAAAATAGAAAAGCAGAATGGGGCTTATGTGGAACATACATTTGAAGCCCATCGAATTAATCATTAACCTTACGTAATTTTTTATTAAATCAATGGGGCTTAGCCCCACCTGAAGCTTTTTAATATACGTTCTCACTGCCATGGATGGCTGGACACTTGCCTTGCTTTTTTTTTTTGGGTAAACTTGCCTTGCTTATCTTACAAACTAATAAGTCTGTTAGCCACGCGTCGCTGAACATTTACGTATAGTCTCTGTCATTCTGGGACAGTGTGCCGCGTGTTAACTACGTCTTACACGTTGCCTCACTCAGTTCAACTGTTCACCCAGACAAGCTAACGATAAATACAAAAAGAGGTGTTCCAGGAAGCATACAGCTCCGAGAACTAGACTAATGGAGGCGAAGGAAGGCGGAGACGAAGATGGAATTAGAGAGGTTAAAAGCCAGAAAGAAGAGGATCATCAGTCGTCCCTTCCTCATCCTACGGCGTCCAACATACCGAATGATGGCAAGTCCGACGAACAAATCAAAAAGCGAGAAGAGAGAGTTGCTGAGAAGCCGTCCGATATCCTTGTTTTCTCAAGGATCGTTGATCGCGTGGACTGTTCGCTGGAATGAAGTGTGTATTTAATGGCAAGACTAATTTCTGTAGCAATTATGTTTGCATGCTGAAGTGGTCAAATTTAGTAATTTTTTTCTAAAACTTTGAATTTGAGTCTGCTGTCGAAGTCAAAATTAGATTTTTTTTTTATCACTTGATAATCATGCTTATCATATTAACAAAATTGTAAGTTAATAAAAATTTAAAATTTGGTAAGGAAAGGCAGGATAAAAATATATATTTTTTAGGATAATTAGGTCAATTAAGACAGATTTATACACATATTGTATACATAAAACTCTAAACCCAAGATTTCTTAATTGATGAACTAAACTCCCAACAAATAGGCCAAGAAGAGCTGTGTAAGTTAGGATAATTAGAGAGCATATGAAATATGGAGACTTCAATCATACTTGCAAACAAAGCTCTTTCATTAAATGTAATAGATTCTTTCAAGGAGGATGATTAGGAATTGTTCAGTGTTAAAAACTTCTTCAAATATATATTTTTCAAACATTTGAGTCATTAAAGTAAATTCACACATATATCACATATTGAAATTTTGAATTCAAGATCTTTTCTTAATAACCAAAACTATAAGGGAAAGTTTTCACTCTAAGCATGTTTAGGAAGTTAATTAAATAATTAAGCATATTTAAAAATATTTAAAAGTTGGCATAATCTCTCTTTTAATTGACGACTAAGGCTAACTAAGCAGAGATGAGTCAGTTAGCCATTCTAAAAGTTGCTCATTGTTAGTTATCTTATAAAAGTCGCTCGTTGTTTGGGCGACTTACGGGTGACTTACATCTAATATTTTATAAAAAAACAAACCACATGGATAAATGGTGCATTGGATTTAGAATGAAGAATTAAAAAAAAAAAAATTATAGAAATACCAAGTATGAGACTTATATTGACATTAAATTTGAAATAGCATAAATACAAAAAAGTTTTAATAATTTGTATTATATTAAGATGGACTATATTTATTAACATTTTATTTTTTTTCAAAATAGTAGTATAAATTATAGCATTAATTTTATTTTTTAGAATTCCTTTATGAAGAATTACTTAATTTTTCATTCAATTATGTCATGTTGAAATGTTTGGATTATTTTGTCCAAAAAATATCATTAAGAGCATAGGATCCTTATAATGTCTCATTTTATTGTGTAATGACATTCATTTCACTAGCAGTACTATATCCCATCAGATGACCTCTCAAGTTTTATCATGTTGTAGGATTGCATGTGATGGTTGCATATCATGAACTCTCTCCTATTTAAAGAGTGCAAAGAAGAGACATGAAATATATTTGTAGAGATACTTAAGCTATTTAGTATGTTTGGCCATGGAGAAGCTGAATGGCATTTCCAACAATGAAAGATTTGATGATGCAAGCCGAAGAATACATGCTTGTATAGAACGAGCCGGTGATAGTCCTTTGGAGCAACACGTGAATGCGAATGAAGTGTTGTGTTCACGAATGATCAGAAGATGAGGATGATTACCTTTAGAATATGCATTCGGAGTTAATTAAGGTTAAACTTATAAGACAAGAGATTTGGTTTGAAATATCTTCAAATTAGATTCTGCCAAGAGAATGGTTACCTTGTCAGCCATCATTTCTTACAGATGTGGTATAATGAGATGAAAAGTCATAGAAATGGCGATCGTTCCCCTCCAGATATTGACTGCAGTCACCTTAACATTGAGCAGGTCATTCTATATTGTAGTTGGCGTTCGAGATTTGACATGTACATTGTAGATTTAGGAAAGCCCATCGGCCCACCGTATAAAAATTACTAAAGCAATGTTGCAATGTCATTAGTTAAAAAAAAATGTACATTGTAGATTTTTATAAAGATAGGATGAAAGAGATATTACTTGGTCGTCAGCTCAGACAGTGCTTCAATGTTGAGGACTGGCAAAACCTACAATATGAGTTCGAGGTCGATATGAAATATTGTCCAACACAAATATAGCTCCAATCACGCTTACATATGTTACTTAGGAATTAAAAAATCTATGTTAACTTAATATTTTTATTCTTTATGTGGTTTCTATTTTCTTGGCTTATTTTATTGAAGTAGTTGTTCTGGTTTATATTGTGAAATCAGTCAAAATGCCTTATCTTATGAAATTATTTTTCATAACTTGTATTGTTAAATTATTTCTACATCTACAAGGTGTTAGGTCCCATAAAATTATATTGACATTTCAGTAAGTGTCGTGAATTCATTTTATATTGACATATTATATATATTAGTATATGTTGTCAAATCACTTTAATTTGACATAGTAGTAGGTGTTGTTAATTCAACTCATATTGACATATAATATATATTAGTATGTGTTGGGAAACTCAACTCCAAGTTATGCATTTATTTTAAAATAATATTTATATATTGGATGAGTTCTTCTACTTAGTAGTTTATAAAATCATATAAATTTAAATAGTTTATATGATAAAATTATTACATATTGTTAAATAAAAATGTGCTATCTCATCTATTTGTCTTGAACCAAATCAATTTTTGTGTTGTAAACGTCACTATGTATTATTACATCATTCTGAGCTGTCAAATTATGTCTTGTCATATCAGTGTGTATTGACAAAATATTATAATTAATATAATCTTCTTGAATGCTCCTATAAATAGAGCACATCATCCATCCTTCTAAGCAAATGATAATGGAGGGAAGGAAAGTATAAGACTCTCAAAATCCCTTCAAAGCAAATGATTGTGGAGGACAGTACTCGATTGAGGGAATGCTTAGCGCATTTCACTGATGAGGGGTTAGAAGAGATGGCAATAGTAAATGGCATTTATCGTTGTTGCATACATTTCTGGTCACTCATGAACCATATGAAGATGTGAGGCAACTTCCAAAACTGTGCCCTACATGTCACGAAGATTTAAGGGCATAATAACATTAAATGAAAGAACGATCATCATAATATTTTTAATGTAATCATACCTCATCCGGATAAGCCGCTCTGTATGACCCACATAGTGAGGCAATGCTGAAATGTAGATCTATCGGTAGATTTTTCTTCTCTTCAGTACACTGTGCTACAACTTTTCTTGCTTGACGTTTTCGACGAGCATGTTGGCTTTCTACCATAATACTTGTAATTTGACATCAAAGAACCGTTAGTTTATAAAATAAAATAGAGTAAATAAAACATTAAGAGCAACAATATGATGATCTATAAGAACAAAGTAATATTAAGAAATCAATTAACATAAAAAAATATGATGTTGTTACTTTATCAATAAAACAAAAAACAAAAAGGCAATTTGAATAAAGTTTCATTTTGAATGGCACCTAAAATATTTATACATATGTATTTGATAAAGAGAAGAAGTTTAAAAATATTTAATAAGTACAAAAAAGATAATATAAATACATAGATTAATAAACTCACTTTCAAACAAAATAAGCAACCCAACTAAGGCCTCAACAAAATTTTCTGTGGCAATAATATGGTACAAAAACTACTTACCAATATCCACACAAGGATTTTGAAAATTACTATATCTAGATGAAATATTTTTTGAAATTTTTGTAAACATCTAGGAAAGTTTCCATAAAAATTAAAGACAAATATGATGCATGCCAAAAAAAAATTACAAATTACACAATTATTAAAAGACATGTATAATAAATCTATTGTCCTTGGATTTTTTTATCTTACCAAATTAAAAAATTTAGACAAACAAAAAAATCATGTAGATGTAAAGAGATTTTATCTACATTTGCAACAAGATATAGAAGTTTTTGAGAGTTAGTTTGATAACAATTTTTTTTTTTTGGTTAAAACCCACCCACGGGCCTACGTGTTAATATCAGGATAAAGATACACAGTCCTTAAAGGGATCTCTAGCTCACTACTGCTCCAAGGAGCTACAAACAAAATAAAAAAGAAACCAAAGAGCCGGAGTTCCCTACTACTCAAAATTACAATAGAATCTAGAAACATTCTATGAAACAAAAAACAAAGAGAGAAAAATACACTTTCAGCTTTTCCCTTCGATCAGCACGCGTATCCTGCCCAAAACGAGCGCGGAGCTCCAAAAACCTGAAAAACAGGCCTGCAGGGATACTAGAGCAAAAATTAAATAAACAGAAAGAACAAAAATATCCAAAAAGGACCACTAAAATGTAAATGCTCCCAGGAATGTAAAAGACCCACAAGATACAATACTCAAAAACGTTATAACCATTAGAATACCTGTTACCGTAAGAACACACCCAAGAAGTCGAGGGAATGCAGACAAAAATATGAGTATAGATTAAAATGCTCCAACACCAATAGCTGCTACTAAAGTTCACCTTGCAGCCCCAAGTAAACCCACAATCAACATTAGAAATAAAAACTGCCAACATCACCAAAAGCTGCACAATAACCTGCAGCAAAACCCCCAACACCAGCACCAACAAATTTAACAGGTGAATAAGCAGATCCCACAAAATTCTCAACCCCATAAAACCAAACAAAAAACCCCCATAGAGTCACTCCAGAAACTTGGAACCCAGCCAACTAGTAAACCCTTCATGAAGAAGAGCAACTAGAAGATTGAGCTTCATCCCACTAACCCACCACATCAGAGCAGTAATCCAACAATCCCAATCCATAGCAGAAATAGAAGCAGAAATCGAAGATGAAACCAACAAAATACAGAAATATAAAAGAATAAAAGAATTACAGAAATCAGAGACAGCCAACAGCCTAGGGAAAAAATAGGATCCCCCAGCACAGGTACAAACCCAAAAAAAGAAACCCCAGATACCAGCACAAAGATAAAAACAACCAACACAGCCAGCACAATTACTCATTAATATAGGGAATACTACATTTATCAAGATAGAGTAAACCTTTAAGGTACGGAGGAATAGAATTAGGTATAAAATCAGTGAAATCAACAAAAGTACACCCCCAATCAGCCAACCAACAAGCCGCAGAGTTACCCACCCTACCCACCTGAGAAATCTTATACTGAAATTGAAGCAGTAAAGTCTTAATGTCCCTTAAAACATAAAAACTGTTATGAGAATAACCAGCACCCAAGAGCTCACACAAAGGAACTAAACCATCACTAGTATCAACCTCAATATATAAGTTAAGAACATTCAAAGAGATGCATAAATTTAAACCATAAAGTATAGTCTTAAGCAAATTAGTCTGATGATGACCAGGAGAAAAATTACCCGCAAAGGCAACCAACAAATCACCCAACGAATCCCTGAGAAGACCCGCACCACCATTCTTACCATTCATGTTAGTCACAACAACATTAAGCTTACAAAAAGTAGGAGGAGGTTTATTCCAATAATCAACAGTGATCATAGAACTAGGTTTTCCCAAATGAATCCCTAAATACTTAGCAACAGAATAGCAATTATGGAAGCTTTTATCATTAATAAGATTACCAGCCATCAAAGCTAAAGTCTTCTCTTTCACCTTATCAATAACATTAATATGATTCATTTTAATACCCTTAAAAATAGAATTGTTCCTTTCAAGCCAAAGGAACCACAGAATGAGAGAAGGAATAATATTACGAATATGACCTTTAACAGGAATAAACCAAAAATTGAGTAAATTACGAAGAGTATAATGACCATTAAAGCAATGCAGGTTGAAAATGTCGTCAAAGAAAGTCCAAGTTCTAATGGCAACAGGACCCGAAATAAAAACATGATGTAAATTCTCTTTATGGAAGCAACATTGGCATTTAGAAGCTAAACTGAAGCCTTTAGAAACCAACCTATCCTCCATAGGGATAAATTTATTTAAAAGTCTCCATATGAAGACAGAAACCGTGGAGGGGAAACTTTTATGGCAAATCATATTAAAGACTTTATCATTATTCCCTTGTTTCTTGAAATGATTCCAAGCCTTCTTAATGTAAAAACCACCATCCTTCGAAAGGTTACATAAAATAGTATCTTTAGCTGAGGCATTAATAGGAACCATTAAAATACGGTTAATAATATCCTCAGGAAGAAAACTAAAAAGCTTATCAAAATCCCAAGCATTATTAGTAAAGAAATCATTAACTTTAATAAGCGCATTAGAAGAGATATTTAAAGCAGAATCAATGGACCCATTACCCAGCCAATTATCTTGCCAGAAAAAGATGTTACCTTCCCCAAGGCCCCAATAAATGGTAGGTTCCACCTCCCACTTAACTTTACAAAGCCTTTTCCACACTTTAGAATCCCCCTGCTTGGAGACAATGTTAGTAGGATGTCGACCAGTACAGTACTTAGAATGCATAAAACTGGCCCAAAGGTTCTCTTTAGCACGAAAATTAAACCAAAGTTTATAAGAGATAGCCTTAGCAAGATCATAAAGATCTTTGCAACCAAGACCACCTTCATTAAACACTCCACAACAATTGTCCCAAGAAGCCCAATAAATCTTAGAATTAGTAGAAGTACCTTTCGAGAAGAACTTATTAAGAATTTTGTGAATTCTAGCGCAAACCTCTTTAGTGGGGGAGATGGTTTGGAACATGTAAACAGGTAAAGCACAAAGAACACTTTTGATAAGAGTCAACTACTACTACCAAAAATAAAAAAATTAGAATTCCAAGATAATAGTTTATTTTGAATAGATGAAATAAGATCATCAAAAAGAAAAGTCTGTCTTCTACCTCTCAAAAGGGGGACCCCTAAATACTTAATAGGCAATTTAGAATTAGAAAAACCAGAAGCATGGTTAATGGCTAAAATTCTCGTATTTGAAATATTTTTAGAAGCAATAAAACAACATTTATGCTTACTAAAGTTTGCCCACTAACTAATTCAAAAGCATTAAAAAAATCCAACAATTTCTGAATTCTATTAATAGTAGAATTAGTGAAAACAACGAAATCATCCGCAAAACATAAGTGAGAAACATGAAAACCTTTCAAAGTTTTATAGTAAAGCCCCGGGTTATGCTCAAATAAATTAGAAATGCCTCTAGAAAGAAAGCCGCAATAATAAAGAGGCCAGGTGAAATAGGATCCCCCTGCCTTAAACCATTAGAGGACTTGAAGAAACCATGTCTCGCACCATTCAGAATAATGGAAAAATGAACATTCTCAATACAGTTCTTGATAAGATGAATAAAAGAATAATTGAAGCCAAAAAGATCAAGCATGTAGTAAATGAAGTCCCAATTGATATTATCATAAGCTTTGGCGATATCAAGTTTCAGAATAATATTACCCCCTCTAGTCTTAACATCCAAGTCTTGAGTTAATTCATGGGCCAGAAGAATATTCTCAGTGATAGCCCGCCCTTTCACAAAACCCGTTTGGTAAGGAGAAATAAATTTAGGCAACAAAATAGAAATGCGATCATAAATAATTTTGGAAACCAACTTATTGAAAAAAGTACAAAGACTAATCGGCCGTAAATCATTCCAAGTTTGAACATTATTATTTTTAGGAATAAGAGCTAAAGAGGTAGAAGAAAAAAACTTAGGAAAAGGATTGCCCTTAAAAAAATCCAACACAGTCGAATAAATGTCATTCTTAATGATCTTCCAACATTTTTGAAAAAAAAAGAGTCGTATAACCATCAGGGCCAGCCACAGACTCTGAATTCATGGAATCCAGCTTGTTCTTCACCTCCTCAAAAGAAGGAGGAGCACACAGAAACAAATTATCCTCTGAAGAAATAACTTTTGGTATAAAAGAAGCATTAGTTGGAATCAAAGGAGTAAAATTTTTATTAAAAAGATCATTAAAGTATTGAACAGCTAAAATCTCACCCTGATCATTAGCATAAGAGCCATCCCCTCTTTGAATGTTATTAATATTGTTTTTCATCCTTTTTCTCTTAGTTAAAGCGTGAAAATACTTAGTATTACTATCCCCCTCCACCAGATGTCTAGCAGCAGCTTTCTGTTTCCAATAAATCTCTTCTTGCACTTGAAGATAAACAAGATCATTCTTAGATTGCTGAAGCTTAGACAAAAGGATATCAGAAGGGTCATTCTG
Organism: Dendrobium officinale; assembly: GCA_019514585.1. Taxonomy (NCBI): domain Eukaryota; kingdom Viridiplantae; phylum Streptophyta; class Magnoliopsida; order Asparagales; family Orchidaceae; genus Dendrobium; species Dendrobium officinale. The sequence goes on from CM033684.1 coordinate 50,828,158, forward strand.
CCAAGCAACCTCAAGGGAGGAACAAAAAGCAGTGGCTTGTCGAGGCGATTTCAAGGCGATTTCTAGGGTTTCGTCCGGCGCTCCTCTCCAGCCCTTCTGGCTGGATTTTTCGAAATTACTATTCGCCTCGACAAGCCTACATTCTTTCTTTAATATGCCATTAAAGGCTTCCAATGAGTTAGTTGTCATTACTCCATGTTAGAATCCACCATCAAATATCAAGGTCCATTTGGAAACATCCCTTTCATCGAACCATTGATGAAGTTCAGGTTTTATTCTTATTATATCTAACATGCTCTGATTGAATAATTCTGCATCATCGGTATTATCAGATTTGTACACCTTCTGGCATAACAACTCCATTTATGGTGTGCTGCTCATGGGAATATATCAATACATCCATGTACCAACCCAACATATTGATCAAAAATGATACAGAGATTACTTATAATGGCAACAAAAGGGAGTAAATCATGAATCATGATAAGAAACTATATCCAAGAATCATTGCACTATAACTCTACAATTCCAAAAGCTAATGAGAAAATGTTGTTATTCGCATCAAACCCAACATATGTGAGTAACGTTCCCATATATTTACCCAATAAAAAAGTCCCATTTAGGCTGAGGATGGACAGGCAGAACCTCCAACTAGTGATAGATGGCCAGAAAGCCCAAAATAATATTTGAAATCGATATGAACTAGAGGATTAGATTTTGTACACAGTTCCGGACATAGCTTGAAAGATACCTTTCATGAATAAATTCAGTGATCGATAAGACTCTTCCCAACTACCAAACACTACCTTAAAAGCCTTCCGACGTGCATCTCATGCTTTAATGTATGAAACTTTAGTGTTAAATTTCACCTCATGTCTTCCAATTATTTCTCTAAGTTTAATATCCATTTGTTTCCTTATAGTTGGAATTGTAAAGAAGCTAATGAACTATGAATTATATTACCTGTGACTTGCTTGAAGAATAGGATTCAAGCACGTATATGGACCTCTTGTGGTAGCTATCTTTCATACCCCACCCAATCGCTTGCTTAGGCTAGCCTGTACACACCAAGGACACTTTGCGATCGTATTATCATGTTGTATATAAGCAACTATGAATTTTTGTTTGTTTGAAGCCACCATGACAAATTAAACATTATTTATAATTGACAAACCGTGTAAGGAAAACTGTAATTTAGATTTTCAGCAGAAACACATATGCTCAACCAATTCATTCGGAATTATAAAATTCATCACCCGTAATGCTGAAAAAAATCTTACTATCAGTTGCAACCTCCGCATTCCACTGACATGTAGTCTTGGGTATCTCAGCATATTCATTATTAGATGTCATATCCTCTTATGTATTTTCAGTCATTATACAATAGTCATGAATAATATCATTGATATTTGGCTGAACACTAAGATTTGTAATAGCATAATCATGAAGGATATTATCAAACTCTTTATCCCCATCATGACTTGAACCACTGCTCATTGTCTCGTACCCCTCATCATTTATAGTAGGAGCAGATAATCTAATATCATTGACTTCAAAAATAAAAGTAGGCTTTGATTGTGTAGAAGGATCAGACATTTCCTTTTAGTAAGACATTAGTTTGGATATGTATTTATACTTATGTAATATTAGAAACAATGAATAAGAATTTACTTTAAAAAATATTATAATTTCATTCACAACTAACATACCCAAGATATGCATTAGACATTGCGAAGTCCATCTCAACAGCATCATACATCTCATGTACATGATCATGTACAACTAAATCACGTATTTGAGTAGACATATCTTCATCCAAATTAATATCATTCAAAATTTCCTCAACCTCCACATATAGAATCAGAACATCAGAAGCAGCCAATGATAATATAAATTTACAACCTTCATCATCCCCAACCTTCGAGGTCATGAATTGGTTACCTACTGGAAAATGACCCATAATGGTCACCATGAACTTTGAGGGTTTGAACTTCAGCACCCTAAGAACCCTATCATTTAACTGCTTCAAAGTCGATTTGAATGGAACTTGTAGGGGCTGACATTTACCACCAATATATGTTGGAAAAAAATTATCATCTAAGGATAACTCTCTGTCATATAATAACATAAATGATGGTTGGTGTGTGCTCATTTTGAAAACCTACATTTATAATATATTTGAAATGATGTATTTATTCCATCGAGACAATAATCAACTTCATAATATTCCATTTACGTATTAAATTTATTAAAAAGACACTAAAAATAAAAAAGGTAAATTACACGTACAAACACTAAGCAACTAAACATACTGAAACGTAATGATATATTAGAATTATATTAATGAGTGTTTAAGAATAGTTAATTAATAGATATGAAGAGCAAATACATAATTTATTATTCGTCAATACTCATATATTTTAAATATATTTGTCCTCATCTCTCACTTCTAAATGTATGGTAGTGATTTATGATATCACTAAGTTATAGACCTTAACCTAGTTTAAAGAAATCAATCATAATGGGGCCTTGAAATTGAAACTCTAGTAAGAGCTGAAGAAACGAATAGATATAGGTTTTAAACGTAAGAAATAAATATTTATAAATTTAAATGAGTTCAAATGTTATTTCTTCTTTAATTTGTTAAAAGTTTTAAAATACATATTCATTATTTATTTAAATAATTAAAATATGTCATTTATTAGTCTTATTTCGTAAGAAACATTTGAAAAAATTCTTTTAATATGCTTATTAGTCTAATTTCGAATTATTTGATAATATTAAGGAATTAAAAAACTTCTAAAATTTGCATACTAATGAATTTGTAGGAGATAATTATCTTAAATTGTAGGTGCCTCACCATAATGTTTTAGTAGCATCTTCTACTCCATAAATTCTCTTAGATTGGTAGATCCCCCCATTAACAAACTTAAAAAATACATAATACTCATGAATCTTTTACTTTTTGCATGATTTATCTATAGATTTATACAAAAACACAAAAATTATAGGCATAACCTAAAGCCACCTCATTCTACAATTTTACGTGGTGCATTTGCTTTTTTTTCTTGTTCTACCGTCTATTTAGAAAAGGAATAAGATAATACAAAATTTATATTAAAAAACAAATAAAAACTTAAGTTAAACAACAAATTCGACAGAGGGAAGGACTAACAACGGGAGCGGAGAAGGCAAACAGGCACGGGTTCGGAACTAGGGCTTCGGCCGATAATTTTAATAAGGGCAAAGGTTCTGTTAATAAATCGTCCATCAAACAGGAGATTATGCCTATTTTTAAATTTTAAGAAAGCCTGCTTAATGTTAAAAATTCACCAAACCATAAACCAATTTACCAACATGAGCTTCGTAACGTCCTTCAGATCAAATACATTTTTGGTTTAAAGCATGCACTCTTAAGTATTTAAATAAACTAATAAAGATGATCGATTGTAAATTTTAACATTAAAACAGTTCCAAGTGAAAATACTTTAAATGATAAAAAATTGTTGCCAAACTGATTGTCTTATGGCAATCATTTCAACAATATCAAAAATATCTATACATGAGCATATTTGGAGTGTGAATGGCCCAAAATAAATGGATGCACACATTGAGTTGGGCAATGGGATTCACCCATCTGACTTCCCACTTAGAAAGTTCTTCAAAAGTAAGCATATTGTGATTTCTGTTTTGTCTCGGGCGTCATTTGCATTAGTTTGTTTGACTATATTGCGACTTCTAAGACTTTTTATTTCCTACACAAATCTTTAATTCACTAGCTATTTATAGTGTATGAATATTTAAATACTTTTGAAGACCTCATTTTTAGAAATGATTATGTTGAGAATAATTAGCAATTGATCAATAAATTTGTTTATGGAATTAGGATATATTAGGAATGAAGTTAAATTGCTTGAACCTCATACCATAGAAGAAACTTTTCCTTATGCTTTAGTAATTAAACAATAATAAAATTTATATTTATTTCTAAAACTAAGAGTAAAGCCCTCTACATTATCGTATAATTCTTATACTCGATCCACTCGTCCCAATAGCCTAACACATTCGACCAGAGCACTAACTAAATGGGGTAATCAGAACATTAAGGCATCAATGTATTTTAAAAGTTGCCAAAATGATAATATATAGACTTAATGTAAAGCCCAAATTTTATTTGATGAAAAATTTGAACATTTAATATTTAATAACTTCAAAGAAGTTTATGATAATACCACAATTTCTAATGAAGAAATGAAATTCATTGATGACCATGGAATAAAATTAATGAGATGCCTTATTATAACAAAAAATGAGACAAAAGACTGGAGGAGAGAAAAAAATTTAGCATTCATATTAGGTGTAATAAAAAGGGCAGAGAAAAAAATCCATTCCCTCTTTATATCTAACATTAAAACTACACCTCATCTCGAACTATTTCTTATTTGTTGATTTAATCACATTTCTTTTCAAATCATCAGCAGTTCCCATATAAAAAGTGTAGCTTTAAAGACTAAATATTCTATAAGGAAGACTTTGGTTTTATATATAATTTGAGTGTCATTTACAATGGTGATAAAATACTTAAATCTTTAAACATTATAATAAGACATTGAATCTTTACAGAATGTAGCCATTATAACACCCACTATACCCTTTAATTTGCAATAAAAACTCACTTCAAAGTGCAGTGGTAAAATGCAAATAATTACCTTAATCGAAAACACCTATTTCTATGGATATTGTGATTATTTATAAGCCAAATTTTAGTGCATCCCATTTATGTTCTTATTTTACCCCAACCATAGTGATAATAGGATTTGGAATCTTGCAAACCTTTTTTATTGATCAGCTATAACTTGTTACATGCAAAATAAGTCATATTATAATATGTTGAGACTCGCACACCTACTATGGTTTCTCCATTTTTCTCTGATTCTACTAATATTTGACATGATAAGCTTCTTGACGAATTTTCCCCCTCTTATCGACATTAAACATGTAATCGATAATCCTCGACTTTCCGATTCTCCTCCTTTTAGGTTAAACCTTAATAAGCATATTGAGATCAAAAGGTAAGTTGAGGAATTAATAAAAGAGGATTTTACTGAGGAGAGTTTTAGTTTATGTATTATCCTAACTTTAATAAACCCTAAGAATGATGATATATGGTGAATGTGTGTTGAATTTTAGTTGACAAATAAAACCGCTATTAAATATAAGTTTCTCATTTCCCTATATATTTAACGATATGATGTGTTTAATCTCAAAAGAAAATTTCTTTCCAAAATTGAAATGAAAAATTCAAAATTAAAACTAGTTTGAGAGGTGAGAAAAAAAAAAAAAAACTATTTTTAAAACCCTTGATGACTTTATGAATGGATTGTCTTTCATTCGGACTCTAACACCCGCATGCGATTGATGAAATATGTTCATAAGCCCTATAGAGAAAACTTATTTATAAGAATCTCAAGTATAAGGGAAGAAGTATTGATTCCCCTTAACCATTCGAATTGCTAAACATTTCCAAATCCAAAATGTTAGAGCCATGAAGTTTTTATTGATCATATGATTTTTCCCCTCACCATCTCTTTTGAGCATAAGAGTGACATTCTATAAAAATTATGGCAATATGTTAGAATAAATTATAATATATTATAATAGTTAATGTAGGGCCTCATGACTTTCCTTAATTGAAAGTTATCTACAATGATTTAGAAGGGTAAATAGCCATAAGAGTTTTCACTCATATCAAAATTTGAACGTGGAATACTAAATCCTTTAAATAATGATAAAATCTATGTGCGATGATATATTAATTATTTAATTCAATAAAAAGTTGTTGACAAGAATATTTAGAACCAGAGGAATATTTCTTCTCTTTAGCATTTAAATATGAGATTGTTAACAAAACCCATAACAATCAAGTCATTGGAGTTTGTCTGGTTTTATCACCATTATGTTCAACATATCCTTTGAACATAAGAATGACATTAAATCCAAAATTATAATGCTTTGTTAGGCTGAATTGAAATCATTATTGTGAAACAACAAATGTAGGACCTCATTCTGAGAGCTATTTCGATTGAGGGAGATAATTCCAATACTGAATAGCACTTTAAGCAAGCTATGAACAATTGAACCAAAATTAATATAAAATCTAAAGAATGTCTATTCATTATCTAGCTATTTAATTTAAGAAAACATAAATCTTCAAAAGATCTTAATCTAAAGCTGGGTAAACATTTTCAATTCCCATAATGATAAAAAGGGCAAATGAGATATTGCAATTCTACTTATGCATGCAAATTTTTATATCCATTCAAAATATTATAAATTGAATAAATCACAATGTTTGATTAACATACTAAACTAGAGATTTCATTTCTGAGCTACTAATGTAGAAGTGTCTCAGCTAGTTAAAATAAATGAGCATTATTGACATTTACATGAGTAAGGTATTTGGAATTTGTTAAGAATATATATATATATATATATATATATATATATATTTGAGTACGAACTTAATTCATCAAGTTTAAGTTAGTTAATGAGTTGATTCCTTAATTATGAGAGGGAGAAAATAAGTCTTATTCAAGCATTTGTTATAATAAAGTTATAAGAAAATGAGAAATTAGAAGAAAAATAATAATAATTGACTTTACTAAGGATGATCATAAGCTATATTAGTTGCAACAATCAAAGAAGTGGAATCGGCGTGAGGGTTAGCAATTTACAAAATTGAAAATGGAAATAAGGGGTGCTAGCTTTGTCTATTATCAATAATTTATACTGATAATGCATGGTTGCACTCCTCCTCACAAAGTCTAATAAAATTTAAATTAAATAGATTTCTAAACTAATCATATTGTATGTGTTTTTTGAACTAATCATACTTATGATTTAAATCGTACTGGATGATCAGTTAACCAGACAAATTGTTAGTTAGGGTATTCTGTAAATTGAGAATAATTAAACAAGTTAAATCTTCCTTTCACTCAATCGAAGACATTAACACTAGCAAACTCTTAAAAGTCCTTCACATGGATCTCTTTTTAGCACCATAAGCCTAGGAGATAAAGTCTTTGGGCATGCGACTATTGATGATTACTCCAACTTTACTTGGGTTAGATTCTTATCTCATAAAAGTGAATCATTAAAGGAGTTTAGGACATTCTCCAAAAAGATTCAGAGAAAGCTAGGTTATAAAAATTATAATCATTCATAGTGATCATGGTGGAGAATTTCAGAATGAAAAATTTGAATCTTACTATAAGGAGCAAGGGATAGATAACAACTTTTCAGCTCCTATAACCCCTTAGCAGAACAGGGTTATTGAAAGAAAGAACATGATCTTGGTTGAATCTGCTAGAGTCATGTTAGCTTAATACTCACTTCCTAAATATTTTTGGGCAAGTGTAATAAATACAGCTTGTTACATTCTTAATAGAGTTAATATTAGATCCAAGTTAAACAATATACCCTTTGAAATACTTAAGGGTAGGACACCCAATCTCTCTCACCTTCATGTCTTTAAAGTGTTCATTCTAAATAATGGAAAATCTCTATTAGAAAAATTCAACCCCAAATCTCATGAAGAAGTTTTCCTAGGATACTCAAATGTTGGAAAATCCTTTAAAATTTTCAATAAAAGGTCATTGGTGGTAGAGGAGACTACTCATGTAGTATTTGATGAATCTAATAATTCTAGAGAATCTAAGGTAGAAGAAGAAAAAGAAGAGGTTGAAGTCACCAATGGAGTAGAATACACAAATTTTGAAGAAAGGGTATAACCTAATAATTCATTGCATAGAGAATAGAGATGTTCTTCAAATCATCCTAAAGAATTGATCTTAAGATATGCATCTGAAGGTGTTAAAATTAGGCATAGACTTAGAAAAGAAGTTAACCACTCTGTCTTTATCTCAATGATTGAACCCAAAAATATAAATCAAGCATTATTTGATGAATTCTAAATCCTAGTCATGCAAGAAGAATTGAATCAATTTGTTAAAACTGATGTTTACGAGCTAGTTGGAAGGCCTAAGGACTATATTATTATTAGAACAAAATATGTTTTCAAAAATAAAATGAAAGACTCTAGTGTAGTGATAAGAAATAAGGCAAGACTAGTGGCTCAGGAGTACAACTAGATAGAAGGGATTGACTTTAAAGAGACATTCACCCCTATAGTTAAACTACAAGCCATAAGAGTGCTACTAGCTTTTGCTTGCTTTAAGAGATTTAAATTATACTAAATAGATTTTAAAAGTGTATTTCTTAAAGGGGTAATAAAAGAAGATATGTATGTTAAATAACCCCGAGGCTTTGAAAATTCATAATTTCTCAATCATATGTTCAAATTAAAAAGACATTATATAGACCTAAACAAGCACCTAGAGATGGTATGAAAGGAGAAGAACATTTCCACTAGATAGAACCTTTGATAAGGATAGAGTAGACTCCACCCTATTCCTCAATAAAGGTAGGAGAAGAACTACTTATTGTCTAAATCTATGTTGATGATATTTTATTTGGATCCTCTAATAAAAACCTATGTGATGAATTATTTAAAATAATGAGTAAGAAGTTTAAAATGAGTATGATGGTAGAACTAAATTATTTTCTTGGATTTAGTAAAAGGTAGAAGGATGATTGAATTTTTTTTAGTTAATCAAAATACATTAAGGACATCCTTAAGAAATATAAAATGGATAATGAAAAGATAATAAACACTCCCATGAGCGATGCTTGTAATTAGGGGAATAATTATAGTTAATTTGTTTGATCAAATTGTAGACGATGATTGGTGATAATCATAATGTATGATAAGGAATGTTTCCTATCATACAAGATGAAATACCATAGTTTTTCAACTAATCGTATTGGATGATCCCCCAATTTTATACTGTACAAATCGAGCAATGCATAGGATGATAATTTATCATCGCCTATCATACTGGATGATCAACATAAACTCTTGACTGATTGTACAAGATAATGCAATTTATACTGTATAAAAGGGATGTTTTGTCCTAATAGTACCGGATAATTATAGGATCACACTAGATGATCTTAAATGCCAAAATTGAAATTAGGGCTTCTTGGGAGGCTTTCCATTTAAACTCTCACGTGGTCTTGTTTCAAATATATTTTTAGCTACTAAGTGTCTTGAGAGGGAGCATAGAAAAGGAGCTTAGGAGAGCTTTGGGAGAGAAGAGATGGAGAGCTTTTTGTGAGGGAGAGTTGTGAGCTTTTCTGTGAGGGAGAGCTTTGGGAGAGAAAATTTCCATCATGACTTTATGAACATAACCAAAATTTTTAGGACCAAGCTAGACACTAATAGGGTATTGTTTTAAAATATCCAATTCTATAAGAACTTGAGCCACATAAGGTCTAGTGCACAAAGCCATTGCATTATTAGTTTGAAGAGGCAACTAAAAAGGGAACCAAAACCATGTAATATCCTAACAGAGAAAAAGTGAGTTCAAAGTTCTCAAAAGAAAAATCCAAATCAAGATAATTATAGGGGACTAAATGAAAATGTCAAAAAAAGGAGAATATTTAAAAAGTTTCATATAATAATTACTACTATAATATGATATGTGAGTAAAGACACAGCTATAATCTAGGTCATTAGCCAGCTTAATCAGAGCATGATGGGGATCAACAAGAGCAGCAGAGAAATCATTACCACATTTGAGATTGAAGAAATTTTTTTGAATAAAATCTACTTTAGTTCTATGGATAGTAAACCTCCAAATCAAAGCAAACTCAAAAGGCATAGCTAAAACCTCAACCTCTTCCTTCAAAATCTTAAGCATAGTTTTATCATAATGAATTGTATATTTGAGCTCAAGGAAAGTTACCAAAGCAGAAGAACCAAAAAAAAAAAAAAAAAAAAAACACAACCTTAAATGAGCGTTATTTATTTTGACCATCTAAAAAATCAGAATCATTCAACATATTATGGTTAACAGCCATTCGATCGGAAGAAACTCTAAAAGGTGGAAGAACCATAAATAAAAGTGAATAAAAATCAAAAACCAAAGAAAAATTAAAAGTAAAACTTTCCCAGTTCTAGACTAACTAAAAAAAGATCACCAATAAGAAGGATGAAAGAAACTTCTATTATAAGGATGAAGATGAAAAGAAGGTTTTAAAAAAAAAAAAAAAAAAAAGATGAAAGGAAGGTCATTCTTCTAGAAGAGATCTAGTGAGTAGAAGGGTAACAAAGAAAGGTGAGGGAGGTGCCTAAGGCACTTGAAAGGGCTCAAATGTGCTTAGTGACTTGGATTATTTACTGAAAAGTATACTTATAGATAATTAAATTTTGTTAACTTTGAATAAGTTTTTATTTAGTGGTAAGACATATTTTACTTAAATATAAGAATCATGTGTATAACTAAATGATTTCTTTTGTGGTAAGATTTCTATAATGATTAAAGCTACCATCATATATTAAACCTTAAATCTCTATTAGAGATTAATTAGTACATGCTTGTTTACTAAAATCTTCTTAGTAAGCTTAAATCTACTCCAAGCATAATGATTGATATTAAAGTAGACAAGTTCATTGGGTCATACTTTAATTACTAAAAACCTTATAATATAGTTAAAGAGGTTAATAATTTTTAGAATTATGAGTTTAAGAAGAGCACACAACTCAAATAAAATAAGACTTTTGCAACACTAATATTAAGCCTTTGTGGCAATTTTTTCAGCCCCAAAAAAAGCTTAGCAATGAAAGAATTGGTGCAAGATCAACGTGCTTACAGTTAACTACAAAATTCTTTACAATATTTTTTTTTACCCTTTAGATTTTTATATTTATGGTTGCATTTTTAGTAGAGGTTTAAACCATTGCAATTTTGAATGTATTTCAAATAGGGGTGTCAATGAGTCGTATCGAGCTAGAGTTACCCGTGTCTTTGATTTTAAGCATGATTCATTATTCGAGTTTGAGCTCAAGCTTGACTAAATTCTACAAGTTTGAGTTGGCTCATGAGCCAATTCATAGATTATGAAAGGGAGCAAAATGAGTCTTATTTAAGCAATTGTTGTAATAAAATGGAAAGAAAATGATAAAATAGAAGAAAAAATAATAAGAAATAACTTTATATTGGGATGTAAGATGCAAATTTTAAATATTTTTATAACTATATACTTAAACTCTTAGATTCTTATATATTTCAAGTGAGCAAGCTAACTCGTGAGCTAATGAGTTGAGTCATGGCTAGCTCAAGCTTAGCTCATTAGCTCATCAAGCTTAGATCAGAAGCTATTTATTGATTCAAGCACAAGGTGACTTACAAGTCAGCTTGACTTACACCCCTATTGAAGGAACGGAGTGGCATGACAAAAAAAAGAGAGGGTTGTGTGATGGAGAGGAGTAAAAAGACATCATCAACATTGGTGTAGATTAGCAAGGTAGCAAAGGCAAGTAGAAAGTAAGCTGGTTAGTCGTATGCATCTTTTGTGAACCGTGTAAGATACTTAAAATATCTTGTCGGTCAATCACCCTTTACTATGGTTGATTAGAGCTATATCAGTCATATCAATGAGAGAAGTCGATTTGGTGTAAGGATTAGGGATTTTTTAAAAGAAAATGGGAAGAAGACTGCTAGCTCGACCTACTCTCTTTAATTTGTGCTGAACATGAATGGTCATCATCCCCATTACAAAGTTAAATTTCATGCAATTTATAAGGAAAACTATTAGAATTTAGTTTAAATGTTTATGTTTTTCCTTCATGTGGAATAATGTACATAAACTATTGCATGCATACATACTTTTTGTTTTTGTGTGTTTATAAAGCCAAAAAAAACATGAAGAAAAAAAAAACTATACTACTTGAGACATACATGTCTTGTGAATGTTACAATACTAAATTACTTAAATGCTTATAATGTGAAAAGTATTTAAATCAAGCTATAATCTTATAAATTATAACATGTTATAATCTCTCTAACCACTATTATCTATTCGGTGAATATTAAGCTTTCTTTTTTCTCGAGTAAAGTGGGTTTTCAAGTTCTTCAAGCTAATAAAACTACTTAGGACATTGGAGTCAACTAAAAAATAATAAAAACTACTAAAAATAGAGGATTTCATATATATTCTTAGCAGTAGTCTAAACAATGGCCATAGTCTGGCAATACTAGCAGTTTAAGCATTGTTCTTCTTAATCACAATAAAAGTTGAACAACTCCTAAACCTCATTCGATTTCAAAACCACCATTTTTGGCCTTATCTCATTTGTTCTTTACAAACACCTTCTCCTCCTGACGCCGATGTCACCATCACCGCTGCAATTTAGCTTCTCAAAATCTTACAAAAATATCAGTATTGTCATTATTCAGCTATTCAATACCTCAACTTGCATCAAGCTCTTCTCCATCTTGAATCGTCCTCGTTATCTCTGACTCCAAGCAACCTCCCAGAAAATGGTGGTAAGAATTCTATTAGGTTTTTAGGGATTATTTCGCAATATTAACTGTATAATTTTACTAAAAATAGTTAACATATTTGATGATTTAGATTTGGTAATAGCTTACAAAGGCCATCATTATATTTGTGACAGAATTTTATTTATTATTATTATTATTATTATTATTATTATTATTATTATATATATATATATATATATATATATATATATATATATAAGTTAATTTGTATTTTTGTAATTTCATACATATGAATATATTAGAAGCTAGCCTTATATAGAAAGTCTTAAGAATAATTATTTTATATGTTAAGATGAGTATTTCATAAAAATTTCTTATGAAATTATTCTGATATGTAGATAATCTTCAAGAACTTATTTTGATCACAATCACTCCTCAATTATAAATATTTCCTAGACAACATCCTGAATATTCTCTAAGGATGATAATTTTGCTTAATTAGGAGTCAACCATTCCAATATTAGCATTTTAGCTTTTTTTTCCATTCAACTGATCATTAATATCAATTAAAGCAAACAGTTCATGCAACATTTAAGTGACAAAAAGTTTTATTCTGAACAGTATAGGCTTCTTGATTCTTGACACCAAAATTTACCAAAAAGTAGAAGAAACTTAACATAACAACATTACTTGATAGAGTCATAGGTGAGTAAAGTCTTTCTGTAGCCATTCTAAAAACTGAGCTACTCCATTTACGATAGAGGATTCCAGGTCCTGAACGAATAGCAGAAGAGTTCAGGTACAGATACCTATTTGAATAGCGACTTCATCTTCACCATGTGATTAGGACTTTTCGCTGCTGCCTTTTTTCTATGTAAATAAGTAATTCATGAAAGCCTAAGATAGAGTGGATGGATGCTTTTCGAGAGAAATGCCATCACGATTTTCAGTTTGGTCAACTTTAATATAGGGAATGTGCTGTATGCTAAGCCAATCATCACCTTTCTTTTGGCACCGTTTACTTAGCACAGAGCATTCTTTGATTACCAACTTTTTCATGCCAGCAGGTAATCTATCCATAGAGGCTAGTGAGACTGATTGAATCTCTATAACACGGAGGGAAGACAAAAGATACAGTTCAGGTGTAACTCCAACTGTCGGCAGCAATGAAGGCTAAGTCTTTTTTGGGAGATACATCATAGTAAGATCCGGGCAAGATGATATCTCTAGATATTCTAGAGAATAATTTGTTGTAAATCCATCAATTAAATCAAGACCATAACATACTTGAACTTTCAACTGTTTGAGAGAAGTATAATTTTTTAAAATTCCTTTGTGGTCATCTTGAATTTGTGAGAATTTGGAAAGGGCTAATGAGGTAAGATACTGAACCCATACGGGTCTTGATCCACTATCACTTTCCAGAACTAAATCCTGTAGGTTTGGAAGAATATTAAGAACACCCAATTTTCGACAGATCCTTAACTCAAATGTTTTAATGCTAGGTGGGAGATATGACAACCATCTCAAATTGATACAATCAGAAATGTACAGAGCGGTAAGGCAACTCATTCGACCATCTCCTATAAGAAACCAGCTCTTCATATTATGCATGTCGGACGCATTAACTATTTCTAAATTTTCAAAACCTGAAAGCACAGTGCCAAACCTTTCCACTCCATGCAAACCCTTTATTTAGAGTATTTTCAGTAAAGGCAATTTCCACACGCATGGGAAAGATGAGCACATTTTGCAATTGATGAGTTTCAATGTTTCGAAATTAAAGAAAGATGGATCTTGCATTCAATTTGAAAATTTCTTTCCATTGTAATTTTCTACGTTTAAATTCTGGAGATTCTAGTGAGGCAGGAGTCGATCAATCACATCTTCTTCAGGCAAATTTTCTGATTCTGTGGATGCAGCATTACTCCATCTCAACTTCAAAGAATCAATGTACCGTTTGTGCCACTTAAATTGGCTGCTTCTGCATCATTGATACTAACTACTTTTACAAGTTTAGTGATGCAAAGTTTTCCATGAAGTTTTAAATCCTCCAATTATTCTATAGCCACACTGGGCCTCTGATCCCACAGCAAATCTTGACAAGTGCCTTAAAGATGTTAAACATTGAATACCATGGAGCGTGGCAATGATATCAATTCGTCTATCCCAACTATCCCAATCAAGCTGCAAACCAAGATGTCGCGAGTGAACTAAGTTTTTCAGGATTTTTTTGTAACATTTCTAGCTTGTAACAGTTTCCAAATTCTAAGGTTGTCAAATTCAAAAGATTGCTTACTGTTTTAGGTACAATCCGTATACTGGTATTATGATGTCCAAAGAAATTTTAAATCACCAATGGAATATGACAATTCATGAATTTGAATGCAATTGCCTAGTTGCAATGTTTGAAGATGGTACAATTTGCCCATTCTCGCAGGTAATCTTTCTATGTTTGTGCCATGCAGACTTAGGTAACGTAGAAGAATCAAATTGTAGACTGAATTAGGAAGCTCCTCAAGGAAGCTGCTATTCAAATCCAGTAAGCGTAGAAACCTTAGTTTCTCAAAAAGATCTATTAAGACCTCTTTCATGTATACCCCATTTCTACTGAATAACAAAAGTGCTCGCAGGCCTTTCTTCTCAAACATCTTATTAAATGTGGCCGACTGCTTATCATGTTGACATACTAATGCATAGCGGGTTGTTCCTGATTCACCATGTTCAGTTACATCCTGATTTATTCTTAGGGGCTGTTTGGCAACAAGTGGGATTTAACTTTAGTGGGATTTAGTAAATCCTTTAAATCCGGATTTAATAAATCCGAAATGTGTTAAATCCTGAAAACTGTTTGGTATGTCAAATGTTAAATCCTGTTAAATCCTGAGAAACTGTTTGGTAACATATTTAAGGATTTATAGCAGTTAGGGATTTAAATGTGAAAAATATAATTATAACTTAAAAATAAATTTATAATTAAAAATAAAAAAATATAATGTGTTATAAATTTAATAATATGTTAAGTACAAATTACTTATTAATTATTATTTACACAATTAATTATATATTTAATAATAGATATATTAAATTATATTAATTAATCTAATTATATTAATATTTAATTACTAATTATACAATTAAGTTAAATTAGATAATTAATTTATATGCACTAATTATACAATTAATTATTAAATTAATTTACTTAATTATTAATAATTTAAATTATATTAATTAAGTTAATCAATAATAACTTTTAGAGGCTTCTATGGTTTTCCTTTCATCTTCTCTTTTGGTCGTTGCTCTTCGGCTTCGTTGCTTTGCAGATGTATAGATTGCACCCGTCGCTTCTGCGACTCCTTCGTGGTTGTTCGACTTTGCTCCTGCGATGACTTTCTAGTCATAATTAATAAAAAAGTAATAACATGTTAAATACAAATTATTCGTTAATTATTATTTACACTATTGATTATATATATTAAATAATATATATTTTAAGTTATATTATTTAAGATAATTGTATTAATATTTAATTATTAATTATGCAATTAAGTTAAATTATTTAATTAATTTATTTAATTATTAATAATTTTAATTAATTTATTTAATTATTAATAATTTTAATTAATTTATTTAATTTATGCACTAATTGTACAATTAACTATTTAATTAATTTACTTAAGTATTAATAATGTAAATTATATTAATTAAGATAATCAATAATAACTTAGAGGCGTCCAGGGTTTGCCTTTCATCTTCTCTTTCCGTCGTTGCTGTTCGGCCCCATTGCTTTTGCAGGTGTAGAGATTGCAGGCGTCGCTTCTTAGGCTCCTTCGTGGCTGTTCGACTTCGCTCCTGCGACGACTTCAACCCGGATCTGAAGTTACGACATTTAGATCGGAAGCAAGAACGGCTGGCTGTGAAGGTAACTTTCTCCTTTCACGCGCTTCTTCGGATAAATCCCGCTCGGATTTACTAAATCCGGCTACCCCTCAGATTTACTAAATCCGGCTACCCCTCGGATTTACTAAATCCCAGATTTAAGCTGTAAATCCGTAAATCCGGGATTTACTGAATCCCGGGATTTAACTCGCGCACAAAAAAACTGTTTGGCTGGATTTAGCGTAAATCCGACTTAAATCCCGCTCTAAATCCGATACCAAACAGCCCCTTAAACTTTCATATTTAAAAAGATGATGCAAAACAATGTTTAAGATGCAGAGGGAAATGATCATAGCTGGTTTTTAAAATTGGAATAATAGTACCTGCAACTTTCCCATTTTCCATCAATTCTTCCGACAGCAGCTCCCACTGGTTTTCATCTCTTTCAGAGTACAAAAGGCTACCGATAGCTTTTATTGCTAATGGAAAACTTTGGCACTCCTTCACAATATCTTTACCAATAACCTTCAGATTTGGTTGCTCTGTGAAAACTTTGATTCTTTAATCCTTAGAAAATACTAGATCCTGAAGGAGTAGCCAACCATCATTTACTGGTTAGACCTTGTAAACATAATTTATGTACCGTTTGCATACTTCTTGCAACGTTTTCATTCTGCGTGGTAACAAGAATTTTGCTTCCTTCAGCTTCATCCATTGAAGGGGTCCATAGATTCTCCCAAAAGTCAAAATCGTCTCTCCACATGTTATCCAACACAAGTAGGAATCTTTTCCCTGTAATGATATTCTTGAGATGATATTGAAGCAAATCTAAGGTGGAATCATGACACTCCCTTCTCTCCACCGCTTTGATGACCTCCTTTATAGCTTTGACTAGATCAAAGTTCGTGACAACAAACTAACCCAAATCAGCACAAGGCCGACAACTCGAAAGATGTTGCGAGCAAGTGATGTCTTACCAGACCCACAAGAACCCACAACAGAGATCACTTGAATGTTGTCATTGCAACTAAAATTTAGTAATTCTTCAAAAAACCATTTTGATCTGCGGATTTGGGTTAGTTTGTCACCGAACTTTGGTCTTGTCAAAGCTATAAAGGAGGTCATCAAAGCGGTGGAGAGAACGGAGTGTCATGATTCCACCTTAGATTTGCTTCAATATCATCTCAAGAATATCATTACAGGGAAAAGATTCCTACTTGTGTTGGATAACATGTGGAGAGACGATTTTGACTTTTGGGAGAATCTATGGACCCCTTCAATGGATGAAGCTGAAGGAAGCAAAATTCTTGTTACCAGGCAGAATGAAAACGTTGCAAGAAGTATGCAAACGGTACATAAATTATGTTTACAAGGTCTAACCAGTAAATGATGGTTGGCTACTCTTTCAGGATCTAGTATTTTCTAAGGATGAAAGAATCAAAGTTTTCACAGAGCAACCAAAACTGGTGGTTATTGCTAAAGATATTGTGAAGGAGTGCCAAAGTTTTCCATTAGCAATAAAAGCTATCGTTAGCCTTTTGTACTCTGAAAGAGATGAAAACCAGTGGGAGCTGCTGTCGGAAGAATTGATGGAAAATGGGAAAGTTGCAGGTACTATTATTCCAATTTTAAAAACCAGCTATGATCATTTCCTACTGCATCTTAAACATTGTTTTGCATCATCTTTTTAAATATGAAAGTTTAAGAATAATCAGGATGTAACTGAACATGGTGAATTAGGAACAGCCCGCTATGAATTAGTATGTCAACCTGATAAGCAGTCTGGCAACATTTAATAAGATGTTTGAGAAGAAAGGCCTGCGAGCACTTTTGTTATTCAGTAGAAATGGGGTAGTCATGAAAGAGGTCTTAATAGATATATTTGAGAAACTAAGGTTTCTACTCTTACTGGATTTGAATAGCAGCTTCCTTGAGGAGCTTCCTGATTCAGTCTGCAATTTGATTCTTCTACGTTACCTAAGTCTTCATGGCACAAACATAAAAAGATTACCTGCGACAATAGGCAAATTGTACCATCTTCAAACATTGCAACTAGGCAATTGCATTCAAATTCATGAATTGTCATATTCCATTGGTGATTTAAAATTTCTCAGGCACCTTGGACTTCATAATACCAGTATACAGATGCTACCTGAAACTGTAAGCAATCTTTTGAACTTTCCAACCTTAGAACTTGGAAACTGTTACAAGCTAGAAATGTTACAAAAAATCCAGAAAAACTTAGTTCACCCGTGACATCTTGGTTTGCAGCTTGATTGGGATAGTTGGGATAGGCGAATTGATATCATTGCCATGCTCCATTGTATTCAATGTTTAACATCTTTAAGAAATTTGTCAAGATTTGCTGTGGGATCAGAGTCCCAGTGTGGCTTTAGAATTATTGGAGGATTTAAAACTTCATGGAAAACTTTGCATCACTAAACTTGTAAAAGTAGTTAGTATCAATGATGCAAAAGCAGCCAATTTAAGTGGCACAAACGATACATTGATTATTTGATGTCGAGATGGAGTGATGCTGCATCCACGGAATCAGAAAATTTGCCTGAAGAAGATGTGATTGACCGAATCCTGCCTCACTAGGATCTCCAAAATTTACACGTAGAAAATTACAATGGAAAGAAATTTCCAAATTGGATGCAAGATCCATCTTTCTTGAAGTTCGAAACATTGAAACTCATCAATTGCAAAATGTGCTCATCTCTCCCATGCGTGTGGAAATTGCCTTTACTGAAAACACTCTAAATAAAGGGTCTGCATGGAGTGGAAAGGTTTGGTACTGTGCTTTCAGGTTTTGAAAATTTAGAAACACTTAATGCGTCCGATATGCATAATATGAAGAGCTGGTTTCTTATAGGAGATGGTCGAATGAGTTGCCTTACTGCTCTGTACATTTCTGATTGTACCAATTTGAGATGGTTGTCATATCTCCCACCTAGCATTAAAACATTTGAGTTAAGGATCTGTCGAAAATTGGGTGTTCTTAATATCTTCCAAACCTACAAGATTTAGTTCTGGAAAGTGATAGTGGATCAAGACCCGTATGGGTTCAGTATCTTACCTCATTAACCCTTTCCAAATTCTCACAAATTCAAGATGACCACAAAGGAATTTTCAAAAATTATACTTCTCTCAAACAGTTGAAAGTTCAAGAATGTTATGGTCTTGATTCAATTGATGGATTTACAAAAAATTATTCTCTAGAATATCTAAAGACATCCTCTTGCCCGGATCTTACTATATGATGTATCTCCCAAAAAAGACTTCGCCTTCATTGCTGCTGACAGTTGGAGTTACACCTGAACTGTATCTTTTGTCTTCCCTCCGTGTTATAGAGATTCAATCAGTCTCGCTAGCCTCTATGGCTAGAATACCTGCTGGCATGAAAAAGTTGGTAATCAAAGAATGCTCTGTGCTAAGTAAACGGTGCCAAAAGAAAGGTGATGATTGGCTTAACATGTAGCACATTCCCTATATTAAAGTTGACCAAACTGAAAATCGTGATGGAATTTCTCTCGAAAAGCATCCATCCACTCTATCTTAGGCTTTCATGAATTACTTATTTACATAGAAAAAAGTCAGCAGCGAAAAGTCCTAATCACATGGTGAAGATGAAGTCTATATTCAAATAGGTACCTGTACCTGAACTCATCTGTTATTCGTTCAAGACGAGGAAGCCTCTATCGTAAATGGAGCCGTTCACTTTTTAGAATGGCTACAGGAAGCCTTTACTCACCTATGACTCTATCAAGTACTGTTGTTATGTTACATTTCTTCTACTTTTTGGTAAATTTTGGTGTCAAGAATCAAGAAGCCTATACTGTTCAGAATAAAACTTTTTGTCACTTAAATGTTGCATGAACTGTTTGCTTTAATTGATATTGATGATCAGTTGAATGGAAAAAAAAGCTAAAATGCTAATATTGGAATGGTTGACTCCTAATTAAGTCAAAATTATCATCCTTAGAGAATATCCATGATGTTGCCTAGGAAATATTTATAATTGAGGAGTGATTTTGATCAAAATAAGTTCTTGAAGATTATCTACATATCAGAATAATTTCATAAGAAATTTTTATGAAATACTCATCTCAACATATAAAATAATTATTCTTAAGACTTTCTATATAAGGCTAGCTTCTAATATATTCATATGTATAAAATTACAAAAATACAAATTAACTAATATATATAAAATAAATAAAATTCTGTCACAAATATAATGATGGCCTTTGTAAGCTATTACCAAATCTAAATCATCATATATGTTAACTATTTTTAGTAAAAGTATATAATTAATATTGCAAAATAATCCCTAAAACCCTAATAGAATTCTTACTCACCATTTGCTGGGAGGTTGCTTGGAGTCAGAGAGAGAACAAGGACGATTCGGGATGGAGAAGAGCTCGGTGCAGGTTGAGGTATTGAATAGCCGAATAATGACAATACTGATATTTTTGTAAGATTTTGAGAAGCTAAATTGCAGCGGTGATGGTGACATCGGCGTCAGGAGGAGAGGGTGTTTGTAAAGAACAAAGGAGATAAGGCTAAAAATAGTGGCTTTGAAATTGAATGAGGTTTAGGAGTTGTTCAACTTTTATGGTGATTAAGAAGGACAATGCTTAAACTGCTAGTATTGCCAGACTATGGCCATAGTTTAAATTACTGCTAAGAATATATATGAAATCCTCTATTTTTAGTAGTTTTTATTATTTTTTAGTTGACTCCAATGTCCTAAGTGGTTTTATTAGCTTGAAGAACTTGAAAACCCACTTTAATTACTTGAGAAAAAACAAAGCTTAATATTCACCGAAGAGATAATAGTGATTAGAGAGATGATAACATGTTATAATTTATAAGATTATAGCTTGATTTAAATACTTTTCACGTTATAAGCATTTAAGTAATTTAGTATTGTAACATTCACAAGACATGTATGTCTCAAGTAGTATAGTTTTTTTTTTTCTTCATGTTTTTTTGGCTTTATAAACACACAAAAAGTATGTATGCATGCAATAGTTTATGTAAATTATTCCACATGAAGGAAAAACATAAACATTTAAATTAAATTCTAATAGTTTTTCTTATAAATTGCATGAAATTTAACTTTGTAATGGGGACGATGACCATTCATGTTCAGCACAAATTAAAGAGAGTAGGTCGTGCTAGCAGTCTCCTTCCCATTTTCATTTAAAAAATCCCTAAGCCTTACACCAAATCGACTTCTCTCATTGCTATGAATGATATAGCTCTAATCAATCATAGTAAAGGGTGATTGACCGACAATATATTTTAAGTATCTCACTCACACGGTCGACTAATCACCTTACCTTCTACTTGCCTTTGCTACCTTGCTAATCTACACCAATGTTGATGATGTCTTTTTACTCCTCTCCATCACACAACCCTCTCTTTTTTTGTCATGCCACTCCGTTCCTTCAATAGGGGTGCAAGTCAAGCTGACTTGTGAGTCAGCTTGGCTCGAATCAATAAATAGCTCCTGATCTAAGCTTGATGAGCTAATGAGCTAAGCTTGAGCTAGCCATGACTCAACTCATTAGCTCATGAGTTAGCTTGCTCACTTGAAATATATAAACATCTAAGAGTTTAAGTATATAGTTATTAAAAATATTTAAAAATTTATGTAATAGAAACTTGCTTAAGAATAAAACTTTGGAACTAACTTATGTAAAAGAGTCATATATTTTAATAATATACTTTTCTACTATCTTTAACTTGGTCTGTGAAAGTAATCATGACTTTAAAGTGGTGGTTCTATATTATATTCATTAGCAAAGTTGTTTTTAGAGATGAATAATAAGACTTAAGAAATGTGAACCTGTTATTCCTAATTATCAAATAATTGCAATGACAATGTGACATTAGCTGCAATTCCGTACAATGATTTTTATTTTTTTACACAATAGAGAAAAAGGATTCATGTAGCCGATCCCATGTAGTGGGACAAAGACTTGTTGTTTTGTGTTGTTATTGTTGTTATATAAATATGTCAGTTATAGTATATTCAATTACATGGTAATGGAAAGACTTAGCATTAAGATTCGTGTTTAGTTTGAAAGTTCAAAGGAAGGCCAACACACACACACACACACACACACACACACACACACACATATATATATATATATATATATATATATATATATATATATATATATATATATATATATATATATATATATATATATATATATATATATATATATATATAATATAAATTGATTTTTGTAAGCTAATCAGAAATAGAAATGAGTTTAATTCGAACAAATTTCAACATACATGTGCTTGAAATATCATGTTAGATTTATAACATATTTTAACGAGAAAATACTTACATGATTCGACATTAGCAACCCTTTTTATCGCGTGATATTACGATAAATATAATAGAAGAAATCTCATATTGTGCTCTTTGAAGAATGCGAGAGGACTAATATAGACCTTTACATAAAACTCCACGAGTAATATGAACATACCAATAGGTACATTTTTTATAAGGAACATATATACTAATTTAACAAAATGTTTTGTTTTCTTGATGCATGAGAGGTATAAATTCATGTAATAGAAACTTAAAAATAAAACTGATGGAACAAACTTATGTAAAAGAGCCATATATTGTAATAATATACTTCTCTACTATCTTTAACTTGGTTTGTGAAAGTAATAATGAATTTCAAGTGGTTGTTCTATATTATATTCAATAGCAAAGTAGTTTTTAGAGGTGAATAATAAGATATAAGGTATGTGAACCTGGTTTTCTTAATTATCAAATAATTATAATGACAATGTGGCTTTAGCTGTAATTCCCTACACTGATTTTATTTTTACAACAGATTGGAAAGAGATCTTCACAACAGAATGAAAATAGGTTTATCAAAATCATTCATTATACACAGCTACATTGCCCAAAATCTAAAATTTACTTAGTTGACAACAAACAAAATTTGTGTTAACAGGCGAAATATCACTATCATTATGCAGCCAAAGGAAGTAAGATCATATATAATTTTAAAATTATATTTCATAGAACTTCCAAAAGAGAAAAACATAGATTATTAGCTTATTTTGGTTATTAACAAATGCAAAAACTAGATTAAAATATAATTTCCTTAAAAAAAATGAAAGTGTGGACAATCTTCAGGCTTTAAGATTCACATACTTAAACCTTGTGGTATATATATATTTTTTTTAATTTTTTCCTTCAATTTTTGCACACCAGCCTCTCGACAATATATTTTGTGATTTCAAGCAAAGCTTCAGCTATTCCTTCGACTTGCCCAGGCTTGATACCACAAGCTTCAAGAGTTACATTCTCTAAATAATACATTCATTGTACAAACAAAGAGCACCATTGGATGCATCTGTGACACTCCAATGGGAAGAAAATTGTTTAAAAGATTGTGTATAGTGCTGAAGAGTTTCAATAAGCTGATCCCCATGTGTCTTTTCTTCTTGGATGGACTGCATAGTCTACTTCAGTTCTTCTCTTGAATTGAATGTTCTAAATAGCTCTCCCATTTCATTATATTTGAATCAGGTAGAATAGAGAGTAGGGTTGTGTATGAATATGACTAGGGATAGCTTTAGAGGAGATGAATCATGGATGGGAGTGGCTGACCCAAGCTGCTATGCACAAAAAGGAGAAGACGGTGGCAGGAGTCATAAGCATGAGATTGGGAGCTCTCTATTCAATCATTCCTAAAATCTCTCTTAAAACCTGAAATTAAAGTTTTTGTTAATCAACCATCTAGCCCTCCTCTAATCAAATCTAACAGCTGAAGAAATTCAATGAAATTAAAGGGATTTAGAAAGCTAAATTAGAAAAGAAAAATAGAATTACACAAATAATATTAATTAAATTAAATTTTGATTTAAATTGGTATTGCAAGTTTGCAATCATTGAGGTTAATTTGATTCAAAAGGAATTAAATTGAGTCAATTAAAGTCGACAAAGTTAAATTGCAGTTTAGTCAAGTTAGGGCTGCAAGCGAACCAAACGTTCGACGAGCTACTCGTTGTTCGATTCGATTAAAGCTCATTTGTGATCGTTTAATTAGCTAAACAAGCAAACCTGAACAATATTTATGAATAACCTCATTAACTCGGAGGTGGATGTTGGATACTTGCATGACAAGGAAATTATCGAGCATTGGCTTGGGAGGGATAGGGAGGTGACCAATATGTTCAACCGGCTTTGCCAGGAGGTTGTGTTCGACATTAATGATTGCTACTTGTCGGAGCTATCAGAGCAGGTGAATCGTTACTATAATAATAAATAGAATACTTGGAGAGCCAACTTTAACCATAAGTATTTTAGTAATCCATGGGCTTTCATCTCTTTGATGGCTGCTGTTGTCCAGCTTTTGCCAACTGCTTTACAGACGTTCTATACTGTTTATCCCTATTACAAGTCAAAGTAGCTAGTTTTGCTAAAAAAAAATAGTAAAAATAATTAATATTTGATTATAAAATTAATAAATATAAATAATAATTGCCTTTGTTACATAGACAATTACTTTTATTATAAATGTGTCTGTTCATAGATATGTTCATGAACGTGTTTGTTTGATAGTTAAAAAAAAATCATTAAATAAGTTTGTGAACAAGCTCGATAAGCACTAAACGACCGAACATGAATTGAACATGAACCGAACATGAACACTCATTAATTTAAATGAACCAAACATGAACACAAACAATAAAGCTCGAACAAACATGAACAAAACTTGAACAAGCTGATATTAAATGAACACAAACATGAACACTCACATACTCGGCTCGGCTCGGTTCGTTTGCAGCCCTAAGTCAAGTCGAGACACATTAAAATAAATCGATCAGAGATGTCGAGGTTAAAATTCACTAGAATTAATTAAACCTACCTCTATGATACTCGATTGAATTTTTTTAATGTAAATTTAATCAATCTTGATTAATTTAAGCTTTGGTTGACTCAATGTAACAATCAACTATGGCATCGAGGTGAATCCAATTCAAATTGAGTCGAATCAAACTCGACGATGTCAAATTTAATTTTTTTAATCAAATTAACTTTGATTATTTTAAATTCAATTCAATTTGAATTCTATCGATGATTGATGAGATGTTTTTTTGCATGCCAAATATGAGGTCAACAAAGTGCTCATATTACGAAAAGGATTGAAATCATAATCACCTTATACAGGCCATACATTACAAGAATCTACTTCAAACCAAGGGAATATAATATAAAAATACGTTCAAACATTAGAATCTATTGGATTACTTTATGAATTTTCATCCCCAAATTATTTTTTTTTTCTACCTCATTTCATGAGCAGTTTTTTCTTAATATAATTAATTGTTGTAATTATAATTTAATGGAAAAACAACATAGAATTTTGTAGGAAATTTTCTTTAATTTTCCATTATTAACTTTTCAATATGATTCGATGCACTGAGGACATTCTTCGTTATCCTTATAATTTTTCAAAAATAAAACACAATGACTTTTACAAGCATGAATCTTTTCACATCTTAGTCCAAGGTTTGATAGAGTCTTTCTTGATTAAAAAATATGAAGATGAATGTATTTTACACTTTGACAAGATATATTTTTTTAAAATTCAAGGATCATGTTGAATGATTTATCTGTCTAATGATTAAGTAATTTGTGTAGTAACTTTACAAGAGCAAAAAGCATAGTTCTATACTAGGATATAAATCACATTATGGATCCCTGAGTAATCTATAAAATATAGTTGTTTCATCTTTTCCAATAAAATTTTAATCTTCCTCATTTGGTGAATTATAAGTATTTAGAGTTCATGAAAGTTCTCTCCTTTATATATTCTCTAAGATTTCTTGCATTCCATCAACCTTTTCATTTGAATTATTTAGATCATTTACATCTCTTGTGCCAAAATCCTCTCCACTAAAACTTTTGGAGGTTTCCCCATATCATGTCCAGTTAATGTATGATCTTTACATTCTATTAATAAGTAAATGATTCTTTATAATACTATAAGTTTGGAAAAAAAACATTAGCATAGTATTGACATTTGCATTGAATCTCCTCCTTTTGAGGATTGTTTTTACAAGCAAATTTAATAAATGTAGTGGCTCCATCCATATATTGTCATAAACATCTACCATTGAGGTTTATCCAACTTATATTTTTTGCTTTAACCTAGAAAAAATTATCAAGAAAAAAAATAATAAGTAAATGACTAATATTCTACCCTACATCAAATATTTTTCCAATTTATATAAAGATAAATAAATAATATAGTCCAATAATTTCACATTTCAAATATACTTTTTGTGAACAAGAGTATAATTAGTAATTTGTTATTTGGGCATTTCTTTGGAAAGCAAAAAAAATAAATGGAAGTATTTTGTTGTTTTTTTTTTTCAAACATAAATAAAATTTGGATAGATTTTGTGTTTGTAATATATATAATGCATCATGTTCCTTAACAATCTTATGCATGAATGCAAAATGTAAGATCAAAAGGGCAATGCCTATGATCATGCTATTGAAGTGGAATTGAACATTAATGCCTTAAATCTTCAAGCAACAATAAATCCAAATTGCAGTTTCACCTCTTTTTGCTGCCCAACTTGCAAACTTTAACTTTGTTTTAAATAGAATCTCTATTTTTTTCCACTAATGTTATTAAAAAAAATTCACATAATGCTTGGTTTTGTTTATGAATGTTCTCTAATCTTGAGAGAGATACCGATGGAGGAAAGCTTGCGGATTTGTCCTAATGATTTTGAATAAAGGAACTCATATCAATATTGCGCACAATGGGAGAGAGGTGGAGTCATGACCGCTAAATGAGGGAGTCATCGAATTGATTTAGGATGGAGAACAATTTGTAGCTAAATAGCAAAACCTAATGCAACATTTATGTGGACAGAGTTGCAAAATGATACCTATGGAGGTGCGCGCATGAGAGTAGTAAGAGGAGGCATATTTAGGGTTTTGTTTATGCTTAGTTTAATTTAAATATTAATGGTTAAAAACTAAATAATTTAGCTTATAATTTATTTTATAAATAAATAATAAGATATCTCATCTTAAATATCAGTCATGTTAATTTGAATTCATCATTTAGTTTGTTTAAATTATAAATCATGTTTTATATTTATAAAAATAAGTGCATTAAAATACAGCTTCGTTTATATCATATTAAAAATAATTTGAATTTAAATTTTATCTTATATATTTTAATTTTGAATAAAAAATTACACAAGAAAAAGTGTAATCAATAATATTTTTCTTTAAAGGAAATATAAAATTTTAATTTTTAAAAAATATCAACACAAACTTTTAAATAATATGAACCCACGAATACCATAAAACTTCTCTCTTATCAAATCATGCAAAATGAATTTTGCTTAGTATAATGATTTTTAGACAATAAACATTGATTAATTTATCAATTACATCATTTTATATATCTTTGCAAACAAATCATCCATACCTAAATTAAATTTTTTTAAGAATAATTATTCTTATATGAAATGTTAATGACTTTTTAAAAGGTATTATACTCAGATATATATATATAAAAAATTATTAGTTATCAAAATCAAACACACACACCGACACACACTGACACACTCAGATATATATATGAAAAAAATTTCTCTAGAATTTTAGTGACAAACAAAGCAGCCAACTCTTTCTTTGGCATATAAAATCAAGCTTCCATATAATTTCGAGGCCTCCTTTTAGTGATCATTTTCTTTTTATCTCTATATTTTTTTTTTATTGACCCATTTTCTTATGGTGTTTAAGAATTATAAATATATAAATAAAATAAGTGATACTTTAGTTTTCAATTATTGATTAATTTGAATTTCGCACTCATAAAGTAAAAAAGTAAATTATTAAACAAATTCAAACTAAGTTCAACAACCCTCTTAAATAAGAAAAAATAAATATAACATTTCAAAAATGACAAATTTATATAAAATACTGCCTTAAAAATTTATTTAATTAAAATAAAATTGAACAAAGAATCTTACAATTTTTTAGTTAACTCCAATATCTCAAATGGTTGTGAACTTGAAAAATCACTTTACTTGAGAAAAGTAAGACTTAATATTCTCCGATAAGATAATAGTGATTAGAGTGATGATAGCACATTATATTCTACAAGAAGTTAGCTTGATTTAAATATATATTTTTTCACGTTTTAAGCATTTAAGTCCTGTTAGTAATGTAATAGTCATAAGGCATGCATGGCTCATGAAATGAAAATTTTATTCACATTTTTATGGCTTCGTAAATGCACCAAAAGCATGAGTGCATGCAATATTTATGTACATAATTTCACATGAAGACAAAACAAATTTAGAAATTCACACTAGTTTTTGACACTTATTTTTTTTCAAAATCTTTAGATTTTTAAAGTTCTTTTTAAAACACAAAAAAAGTTAGAAAAAAAAATTATTTTCAATCATTTACGCTAAGGAAAATTAACCCTTAGTTACAATGGCACTCTATCCTATTATATATATATATATTATTTTGTTTTATTTTCTTTGGGATTATTGCATTTTTTATCTTAGTAAAATAAAATTATGGTTTCTTGCATAGAAAATTTGTAGTTTGTCTTAGTGCAAAATATATAAATCAATTTTTTTGTATGGCTTGACTATAGGGGTGTCAAAAGTTGACACAACCCGAAATCCGACTCGGATTCGACCCGAAAAAATCCGGGTTTGGGTCAACCCGTTTGTGAAACGAGTCGGGTCCGGGTTTGGATTTCTGACCATCTAAAAAGCGGGTCGGGTTCGGGTTGACCCGCCAACCCGCGGGTCTACCGGAATGGACCCGTTTCGTCATCCCACAAATCAGGTTGCGTCCGCGCTGCCCGTTAGGTCGCATCCATGTTAGGTCACGACGTCGCGTCCGTGTCACGGTGTCAGGTCGAGATCGCGTCCAGGCGTCCCGCGTTTGGCATTCAGGAGTCCCTCGTCCGGCGTCCGTGTCCAGCCGTCCTGGTGTCCCGCGTCCAGGCATCTTGGCATTCTGACGTTCAGGAGTCTTGTGTCTGACGTTCGCATTCAGCCGTCGAGGCGTCCCGCGCCATGCATTTGCAGCCTCTGACCCTCTGCTTTGCTTAGCTCCAGCGCTCTGCAGAGTTCGCGGGTTGGGTCGTGTCAACCCGTTAACCCGCA
Organism: Dendrobium officinale; assembly: GCA_019514585.1. Taxonomy (NCBI): domain Eukaryota; kingdom Viridiplantae; phylum Streptophyta; class Magnoliopsida; order Asparagales; family Orchidaceae; genus Dendrobium; species Dendrobium officinale. The sequence goes on from CM033684.1 coordinate 50,857,659, forward strand.
CGGGTCTGGTCCGGGTTAACAAACCTGACCCGTTTTCAAAACCGGGTAGGGTTAGGGTCAACCCGTTTATGGTCGGGTCAAGTCGGGTTCGACCCGAACTTAACCCGTTAACCCGAATTGACACCCCTACTTGACTACACCTTGCAAAATATTCAAAAAATAAAAAATAAAAAAAAATTGATCTTACATTTTAAATATATAAATAGCACATGTTAGTCCTAATTATTCAAATTAACTTTATAGTTATATATCAACATAAAGAGAAAAAAAATGTATATTCATATTAAAATACTACAAATTATTTTACTAAAAAAGTTTCGGAATAAGTTAGGTTTTTTTTTTTCCTTTGATGAAGCCAATTTCTGGGCAAAATTTTATATCATCCAAATGTAAAAATTCTGAAGTCCTTAAGAGGAATCCATAGCCTGCTACTATTTCCAAAGTTGTAATCAAAAGACAAATAAAAGCCTATAGAACACAGGACTCCAAAAAAAATTCAAGCAATAAAATAATGACAACCAGTAGGTCAGAAGCCAAAGCCCAAAAAATGAAGATGAAACATCCCTGAAGCCCGAACTTGAATAATCTTTCAGAGAAGAAATGCTATAATTTCTCATCCTACAAAAGGGCATGCAAAAGAGAACCAAAAATAATATTGAATATCTGTAGATACTAACCTGAAGATCCACCCAAATCCTTTAAAGAACCATTCAATTAATAATGCTGAAAAGGCAAACACCCTAAATCTAAATAGTAGACAAAAAAACAAAACCTAAGCAACTAAACCAAAATAGATTGCAGGAACAACCTCCATTTTATTATAATGAATTTTAATCGGTGTAAGAATAAAACAGGATGCGCCTAACAATAGCGAAATATTATAGTCTAATTCCTTATAACAAAATCTTACCAACAAATCAATAGAAGATAACAAGAAGGAACCGAGACTACACATAAAAAAAAAAAAAAAAAGATATATTCCAGTCACAACAAGAGACACAAAAAGAACTAGCAGTCTTAGAGAAAGTGTAGTGCCAAAATTAGCCAATATTTGAGAATTATACAGAGATAGCTGCTCATAGTTTCTAGCAAATAAGAAAGATATATTTCAATAGAAAAAATAGAAATAACTAAATACAACACCAATCGCATAGATAACAATATCCAAAAGATAAAAATTAGCCCTTAAACACAAAATCACCATAAAGCATAAATTCTAGGGCCAAAATGATAAAACTAATTCAAATGGTATCACAATAATGTAGAATTCTTAAACATTGGAGGAAATTAAAATCATAGCGTGCATATACCTTCCAAAACAACAACATAATAAAAAATAAAATAGAAAATTTAAGTAATAAATTAAAACATAAAGAAGATCATCAGTAGTAGTAAAGGAATGAATTAGCATAAACCGCACCCACATAAATTACTTTCTCAAATAATGAAAGCCGAGTTATCAAGTCCTAGCATGCTTTTAAGAATTCCAAGGCTAGTATCATTATTAAACAAAACTATATTTGATACTTTAGCTCCTTCCTTAGTCAACTAGGCAGCGGAAGCATTAACTCCTCTTCAAATATGAGATATTCCTTAGTTAACATGACTAAGCGGGGCAAGTTTTTTACTGAACAAATAAAAATATTGGCATTTTGAGTTTTCTTAAAAATGGCTAACAAAACCGAAAGTTTTTAATCAGATTCAATCCATCTATTAAAAATGTTTTCATCAAAACATAATAAAGCCCCTTATAGAAGGCATACAACTCATCATAAAGAACATTTCCAATAGGAAATTTCGAATCAAAACCTAATATCAAATCACCATGGTGATCTCTGATTAAACAACCGCAAGCCAAACCATAATTAGAAATAGAGCCAACAATGTTAAGTTTTAAATCATGATTAGATGGCTTGATCCATTTAACAATTTTGGGACTGCTAATTCAAACTAAATTAGGACAACTTGTGTTAAAACAAGAGGCCGACATGTTATTACCTTGAAAACTCTTTTTGGAAAAAACCTTAGCAATAAAGAGCTCCTAAAATCTGGATTTTAACAAGTTCAAAACCCTTACAAAATTCAATTTTTCATGTTATTTTTTATGAGAAACCAACCCGACAAAAGGAGAAAAAGTTATTATTATTATACTAGATTGTGATGATTGAACCATTTTCTAGTTGAGACAAAACTTTGTAAGCAAGAGGTCCATTAAAAAGAAAAAACATGAATGAGATTTTCAATATGGGAGGAACATTAGCATTTTAAAACCATAAAGTTTCCCTTCTCCTTTAATATGCTACCAACGGCCGGGAACAAAGCCCTTTAATATTGTCCTAGCAAAATAGAGATATTTAATGGTGTAAAAGAGTCCTCACTCTATCCATAATATTACTGCAATATCTTTTGTGTCTAAAATAATTACATACTTTTTAAAAACTAAAATTACCATCCTTAAAAACTGTAGAAAGATCATTAAGAGAAGCATTGATTTGAATCTTATAAATAATATCAACAATATGCCGAGGAAACTAATTCAATAAAAGAATATCATAACATTTACCATCCCTAATGAATTAACACGCCTTCATTTAAGAGATAAAATAAGTGTTAAAATGAGAGTCAAGAGACCCAGTGCCAATAAAGCTATCCTACCAGAAATAGGGTGAACAATTCTTGACACCCCATTGATTAATTGATTTAGCAAGCCATTTAATTTTTTAGAATCCTCTCGAAGCTTAGGATTGGTCAATTTTAAAAAGGTTCATAATAGGATGTTTATTGTACCAATATTTCATGTTTATAAAATTAGCCAAATGGGACTTATTATTTCTAAAATTCCACCCAAATTTATAAGGGAAGGTCATAACCATTCCAGAGAATGATTTATAACCTAACCCTCCCTCTTTGATTTGACCAGTGTAGGAATCCCAGCTTGACCAATGAAGTTTTTTAAAACTTAAGTAAGTACCCAAGAAAAATTTGTTACCATTTTGTCTAGTGTATTACAAACATCCATAGTAGGTTGATCGTTTGAAGCATGTAGATGGCATATAGCACACAACAGTCTAAATCATCACAAATCTAGCCTCTATGGAAAGAAATTTAAATTCCCACAAAGATAATTTTCTAAAATAAAAATGATTTTTTGTGATCTTGATTTCTTCCTTATTAAACATGTATTAAATTTAATTTTTTTGCATTACTCTAATGACATGCCATTGCCCATAATTTAAGTACTTTTAGAATTGTTAAATTTGTGCCCCTTTTCTTTTAAAAAAAATAAATATTAAGCAACTTTTGTATTCTTTTGATGTTGTTAGAAAATCCATTACAAAAGAAAAAAAAATTTCATCATTAAAGCAGAGGTGAAAAATGTTTACCACCACAATTCCTATAAGAAATACTTTTGCAATATGTAGTAAAACAAACCTATCTGACTCCCAGAGCAGCTTTGAAAGAACCATAGGATTTACCATTAATAACTATAGAAAACAAGACATTTTCAACACTATTATTCATTAACATAATGAAGCTGTTATCAAATCTAAAATGATGTAGCTTGCTAAAAATAAAAGATCAACTAATATTATCATAAGAATTATAAAAATCAAAATTTAAAATTAAATGTGCTTAGAAACGTTTTTTAAAGGGAAACCCACAAAGGGGCCTACACGTTAATTTAGATAAAAATTATACAGTCCTTAAAGGGACCTCAAGCTCACTATTGCTCAAAAGAGCAACAAAAAGAAATCAAAAAATAAACCTAAGAGCCTACTAAGAAAAAATACATCATAACATAGGTGCAATCTATGGTGCATAAGAGTAAGCACCCAAAAAAGAGAAAGAAACCAAAAAGCAGCATCTAGATCCAACTTCCCTTCTACAGTAACACCACATAAATAAATAGGACGTCCCTGGGTTAGGGGGACATACCAGTCGACCTAGCATGCAACCCACACCAATTTACACGGGCCGACACTTAAGGCTGTCACGAAGTGCCAAGGGATTCGAACTTGGTACCTGGCCTTTGGCCAGCCAGTTCTTCATCACCAAGACACCCCGCGGTGGGTGAGTAACACCACATAGAACACCTGCACTAAAAAACTTCTGAAAACAAAGTTGACGCCAAAAATAAAAATATCACAAATAAAACCAAAGGCTAGTAGATTGAAAGACCCAGCGGTTATTTAAAAAATAGTTTATAAGAAAGCAAGAGAAGGTATTACAAGGCACCAAACAACTATCAACTAAGCAGTCAAGATAACCAGTAGTAATCCCATAAACCACAATGGTATAGCCACAGGGAAGGATAGACAGGTTAAATAACTAGTTAACCTCCAACCTAGGATAGGTAGCCATAACATCAAGACAAATATTGCACCAGAGTAAGCCCAATCGCTCTATAAGATGTCGGATCCCATTAGACCAAAGAAAATAGCAAGGATGCCACAACCTCCAAGTGTGAGTACAAAGAAAAAAATGGAATTAGAAAAAATAAATAGCAGAATAATAGATAGTTAAAAAAAACCCAAAATGGCACTCAAGATTACAGCTAACTCCAACAAAACATAGCAGATCAATGACCATGGAATATAAATAGTTCAATGGGACCAAATTACACATCCAGACGGTGAGACATAACACCATGGAATAACAGGACCCCCACACACACGGAGGCCAATGCCACAACACCCAGCAAAAAATAGAAATAGAGAGGCTGCAGGAAACACCCACCAGTAAAACACTAAAACCATCCAGTTAAACCATTATAGGGATCACCATGCAGCACAAAGGGGAATTGCTTGCACCCAAATAGAAACAGAGCAGAAAACAAATAACACTCAATGAGCATAACTTTCAACCAACCAAACTATAAAAATCTAGAACCTCAAGCTCGAACCATGAAAACACATTAGAGTCTAACATAAGGAATACCAATTTTATCTAATATTAAAAGCCCATTTAAGGGGAAGGTAGGTTAGAAGTAGAAAAATTAGTAAAAAAATCCAAATCACACCCCAAGTTGGCAAGCCACTCGACACAAGCATTCCCCTCCCTAAAATGTACCTAGAAACTTTTATGATCCTTGTGGTAAGCCTTTGGTGTCAAAAGCCATTGGCTACATTGATGCACTATGGAGGTCAAAGGGACTTTAGCTGCTCAACTGCACTGAGGAGGTAAAAGGTATTTTGCCTACTCCATTATACAAAGGATGTAAAATAGATTTTGGCTACTCCATTGTACTGAGGAGTGAAAAGGGATTTTGGGTACCCAGCACACCAAGGAGGTTAAAGAGATTTTAGGCTACTCTATTTCCTTGAGAAGCTTAGAGGAATTTTGGCTATTCAGCCTCATTGAGGAGGTGAAAGGGATTTTAATGACTCTCTTAGACCGAGGAAGTAAATGAGAGATTCTTTGAGAGAGAAGTAGTTTGTATTGGCTTCTTCGCCTAGCTATGGGCTGAAGTAGAGTTACTATTAATTAGTGCAATACCCAAAGAGAGGACCTTTCGAGGACTGAATGTAGGTCAAGTTGATCAAACCATAATAAAATTAGTTTGCTTTCTTTTTTTTTTTCTTTTTGCACTTTCTTTAGTTTTACTTTCCTGCATATTTATTATTTTACAATATGGGTTAAGTTTGATTATCATTTTGATTCAAAAATCAGTGTGGTTTATTTTTATAATAAAATAAATAAGAAAATCTAAAAAATTAAAAGAACTAAAATTATTATTTTTGTTAAGAGAGTTGCTATTTGCATGTTTTACATTCTTGTAACTTGTATTATTTTGATGATTTCAAATATTATTATTTTATGTATATATATCTCCTAACATTTTTTGGAAAATTTATTTTTGTTATAGTGTGTACTAACATTTCAGGAAAATTAACTCCAAGCTATGAAGACTTCAAATCAAATTTAGCAAATATTCATTTGTAAATTATAAGTTTTGAATTGAGAGGGAGTGATTGTAATTGAGTGAAAGATCACAACACACATGCTTGGGGGAACAATTTTTATGAACTGATCGTACGGGACGAACCTAGTTCGTATGAGACGATCATGTCAATTAAGCCATCGGAAGTGCAATGGATCGAACAGGCAGGGAGAAATTTTTCTAAGTCCTAATCGTCCAGGACGAATTTAACATTCATCCCGGGACGAACGTCTCGGGATTCTCACTTTGCACTGTTCGTCCAGATGAAATTAACCATCGTCTCTGGATGAAACTCTCTGTATAAAATCATACAGGACAAAATTATCCTTCGTCTCCAGATGAAACTCTTTGTATAAAATTGTCCAGGACGAAACTTGTTCGTGCTAGGACGAACCGAACCAACTTACCTCTGTTGGTTACGTCCTTCAAGGATTTTGGAACCGACTTATGGAATAACCGTTTCGTACTGGACGAACCTAGTTCATACGGGACGATTAGCGTGTACGAACATAATTCGTACCAATATACATCAGGATCATTTCCGACACTTTAAGTAATATCGTCCGGGACGATCCATGATCATACGGGACGATCCATTTCGTAATAACTTGAAATTTCTGCAGTTTTGGACAGTTTTTCTTGTCTCTCCTATATAAGATCCAATTTTTACTACCACCAAATCTTTTTGCTCATTGATCTTCGTGCCTATTGAAAGAAGAGTCAAGGAGAGAGTGAGAGAGAGCATTCAAGGAAGGATTTCTACCACTGGAGCATGAAGGCTTCGCTTGGTGTTCAAAGGTAAGATTTTCTACTTGTAATTTGAGATTACTTCACTCTTTTTCTTTCTTCTTTCTAGATTTCTTGTGAGAAGATCTGTCAAGGTGATCGGATTCTCCGCCTATACTAAGAGAGTGTGAAAGGATGAAGGGTTCTCTGCCCACACTAGGAGAGTGTGAAAGGATGAAAGATTCTCTGCCCACACTAGGAGAGTGTGAAAGGACGGACGGTTCTCTGCCAACACTGGGATAGTGTAAAAGGACGACGGTTCTCTGCCACACCGAGTAGTGGTGGAAAGAGTGTTTGTAATTGCTTCTCCGCCTTGCTGTGGGTGCAAAAGTAGAGACACTATTGATATTAGTGCAATACTCTGAGGGTGCCTCTGGGGAGTGGATGTAGGTTAGGTTTAGACCGAACCACTATAAATCTTGTGTCGTTTAATTTTACTGCTTTTTATTTTGTGCATTTTTCTATTAAAAAAAAAATTGTGGTTGAAAAACTTTTTTATAAAATTGTGGTTGAAAAACTATTTTCAATTCAACTCATCTAAAAGAGGGATAATTTTTTAAAATACCAATTCAACCCCCCCCCCCTCTTGGTAGCCTTGGGAGATTAATTTAGGGTTAACAACCTATTCACTAGACTCAACAAGTGGTATCAGAGCTTTGTTTCAAAATCATAAGTTTAAACTACTTTTTGATTAATGTAGATGGCTACATTTGGAAACCCAAATAGACCTGAGGGTTACTCTATTACTAGACCTCCACTATTTGACAATATACCTTTTAATTTTTGGAAAACACGCATGTCTACTTTCTTATAGTCACTTGATTATCGAATGTGGATCTTAGTCCAGGAAGGTTATACAAAACCAACTAAATTAGTTGATAGAGTTAGGGTTGAAACACATTTTGCAGACTGGACTATAGAAGAATGTGACTTAGCACGATTAAATGCTAAATGTTTAAATAATTTCTTTTGTGCTTTAAAATCTGAAGACTATATGCGGGTTTTCACTTGCAAAAGTTGAAAGGACATATGGGATAGACTTTGTATAACTTATGAGGGGACTAATGAGGTTAAGCAATCAAGACTTAATATATTGTTACATGATTATGAATTATTTCGCATGAAACCAAATGAATCCATTTCTGATATGTACACAAGATTCACAAAAATAGTCACCTCTTTGCATGCACTTGGTGCGGAACTAACGAATGCTGAATGGTTAATAAGATTATTCGTTGTTTACCTACTGCTTATGATGCAAAAATTACTGCAATTACAGAGTCTAAAGATCTAAACATTTATTTTATTGACAATCTTCTTGGTTCACTTATTGCTTACGAGCAAGGAGTTAGTCAAAGAAAGATTGATGCAGGTGAACCACGAAAGGAGAAGAACATAGCACTGAAAGTGGAAGAGTCTGAGAGTGTACACTCATAACCTGAGGATGAAGACGATATTGCTTTGATGACTAGACAATTTAGAAGCTTTTTGAAGAGGAAGCAGAAGAGACGCCAGCAATGGAGTAAAGGTTTTACCCATTTAACTTTTTTTCCATAGCTCTGAAGTCAGCAGACACCATGGAATACCAAAAATCTGGGCTAAAAAATAGCAGTTCTTGAAGTTTTTACCAGATATCATTTTAGCATTAAACAACTGTAAAATTTTGCACTTGATATTATCAATAATCCTCATCGCATCCATACGAATCCCCTCATGTTTAGCTTCATTTCTAGCCTTCCACAATACCAAAAGATAAGAATAGGAATTAAATTGTAAATATGGCCTTTAGAATTAATAACCCAGGAATCCAGCACGTTTAAAATCCCATTGTGCCTAATATTGCAATCTTTATTAGCAATACAGAAAAAATAACGCCACACTTTTTTAGCAATCAAACCATGCACAAAAACATGGTTCAGAGTTTCACTATTGCAGCAACAGTAGCATTTAGAGGGAATACATAATCCTTTTTTGATAAGTAACTCATCCACAGGCAAGAATTTTTTAATAATTCTCCAAGTCAAAGTAGAATAAGAAAGAGGAATGCTATTGTGCCAGATAACCGAAAAGATAACAGAGTGACTATTTTTGATACGAAAACTATCCCAAGCATTTTTAAGATTGAACTTCCCAATAGGATTAGGTTTAAATAAAATACTATCATTGCACTGCAGTTGTAAAGGCAGCTCCAAAATCATAGAGATAATGCTCGAAGGGACGTACTGACCAAGCTTGTGAACATTCCACTTACCATTTTCAAAGAAATCATTAACCTTAGTATTAATCAAAGTGTTAGTATTCAACAGATAATCAATAGAACCACATCCTAACCAGTTGTCTTGCAAAAAATAAATGTCACCTTTCCCAAGACCCAATTGAACCAAACTTTCAGCCTCCCATTTAATTTTACAGATTCTTTTCCAGACCGCAGAATCAGAGTTTTTGAAAGTACAAGAGATTTCAGGCTTATCTTTACTGTATTTGGCATGCATGAAATTAGCCCAAAGACTAGCATTAGAACGAAAAGAAAACCATAACTTGTACGAAAAAGATTTAACCATGTCCATAAAACTCGTACATCCAAGGGCACCTTCATTTATGGTCCCACAAACTTTTTTCCAGGAGGACCAACAAATGCAACTACTATTCATATTAGCACCCAAAAAAACTTGTTTATCAACCTTTCCATTCTCAAACAAACCGAAACCGTCGGATTCAGAGTATGAAAAATATAAATAGGAATAGAGTTTAACAAGATTCTAATCAAAACCAATCTACCACCAAAAGAAAGAAACTTAGAGTGCCAATTACAGATTTTCTTTTGAAAAGCCGAGATAATATCTTCAAAAATATGATTTAGTTTTCTACGTTTAAAAATAGGAGTCCCTAAATACTTGATAGGTAAAGGCATGCAATTGAAACCACAACTACAATTAATATTATTAGTCTTACCTTGATTAATACCTTTGGAAACCAAGAAATTGCTTTTATTCTTATTCATTTCCAAACCACTCATCTTCTGAAAATTAATTAAGAAACGAGCCATCAGTTTAACATTGTTAATAGCGGCATTAGAGAAAATGATAAAGTCATCATCAAAGCAAAGGTGAGAAATCGGCAAACCACCCTTAGTACGAAAATAAAGAGACTTATGACCTTTGTATAACTCCTCCATACCTCTAGAAAGGTAATCCATAGCAATAATGAACATAGCCGGAGATAAGGGATCACCTTGTCTCAAACCTTGAGAAGACTTGAAGAAACCATGTTTACCACCATTAATAATAATAGAGAAGAAACAATTCTCAATGCTATTCTTGATCAAATTAATAAAATCTTGACAAAACCCAAATAAAGATAAAACCTTATACAAAAAATTCCAACTCAAATTATCGTAAGCTTTAGAAATATCGAGTTTATAAATGTTGTTCCCACCTTTAACTTTGGAGTCAATATCATGTGTCATCTCTTGCACAAGAAGAATGTTATCAAAAATACTTCTACCTTTCACAAAACCCGTTTGATTAACAGATATAATTCTAGGTAAAATGTCAACAAGTCTAGTGGCAAAAATTTTAGAAATCAGTTTATTGAAAAAAGAACAAAGACTTATAGGACGAAAATCATTCCACATGTTAGCCCCCTCCTTTTTAGGAATTAAGACTATATTCGTAGTAGAAAAAAATTTTGGGAAAGGGGTCCCATTAAAAAAGTCATTAACAGCATCTAAAACATCAAACTTGATAATATTCCAGGAATGCACAAAAACTTTAGTGGTAAAACCATCAGGGCACGCAGTAGAATCAATATTCATGTCTTTTATGGTATTCCACACTTCCTCCTCAGAAGGGGGTTTAATTAACATTTGATTATCCATATCAGTAATGCACTTAGGAATAATGAAAGGGTTAGCAATGGGAGTAGTGACTGTATCCTTATTAAAAATGTGCTCGAAATAATCAACACCCGAAGCAAATATATCTTCCTCTTTTTCAAAAACAACCCCACCCTCTCCCATAATTTTAAAAATATGGTTTTGAACTATTTTCTTGTTAGCCAAAGTGTGAAAAACTTAGTGTTTCTATCCCCCTCCACAATTAACTTAGAAGCAGCTTTCTGCTTCCAATAAGTTTCCTCTTGTTCTTGTAAAGCAGCTAGGTTATTCTTAGCTTTATTAAGGGCATTACTATTATCATTAATCGGATTATCCATATACCTTTTTTCTAATTCAATCACATCCTTCTCAGCTTCTATTATATTCATGAAAATGTTCTAAAAAACATTCTTATTCCACCTCCTTAAAACTTGCTTCAGTCTGTTCAATTTAGCCCACAGCCTATGCATACCAAAGATGTTATTATTCATAGCAATAGGAGCCGACAAGTTATAATCAATAACATTACTAAAATCTTTATGACATAACCGCATGTTCTGAAAAAGAAAAGTAGAAGGAACAGTATTACGCTTAGAATCAATACATAAAATTAAAGGAGCATGATCAGAAGTCGATCTACTTAAATGTTCCACATGAGTTAAAGGAAAACTAGTGAGCCACTCATTATTGAATAATAACCTGTCAAGTCTTTGCTAAAGTTTAGCTCTACTCAAAGTAAAGGAATTACCAAAATAACCAATGCCATTTAAATGGCAGTTATTAATCATAGAGTTAAAATCATCCACGGCATTAATATTAGGAGGCCGGCCTCCTCTTCTCTCATTTGTATTGCTGATAGTATTGAAATCTCCCCCCACCATCCAAGGTATATTAGAATTGATAGCAAAGGTATTCAACTGATCCCACAAAACTAATCGGCCAAGTCTAGTGCTAGCAGCATAGAGAAAAGAGACTTTACAACTAATGTTAAAGATAGAAATATGAACATTAACTACTTGCTGAAAGTCATCAAGAATATCTAAATCAACAAAATTTTTCCAAACAATCCAGATTTTGTTAGAACAATTATCAAAATAAGCAGAAAAATCCAATTTTTGAGCAGTAATAGGTAATTTACTACTAGCAATAAGAGGCTCAAGTAAAACAAGGAGCTGAACATTATTAATTCTGCAAAGATTTTTAACTCTAATAATAGAATCCTTACCACCAATCCCTCTAATATTCCATATGAGAACTTTAACCATTGCAAGATTTTGAAGAAGTTTTAGCTCGGGTAGACCGGGGCGTCGAAGGTAAAATATTCTTACCCTTTTTCCTTCCCACCTTAGTATATTCACCTTCTTCTTCATGGCTATAAGACTTACCAGCTTCATTATCAGATAAAGAATCCTCTTTATCCTCCATACCATCCACCTTATTCAAACCCGTATCTGTGCTCGGGATAGGGATGATTTCACCCTCCTCACATCCATCCTTTTCAAAACTATCTTTTTCATTCACTAGATCCACCACCTGCTTAGGCACATTATCAGTAATATCTTTAGAACCATTAAGCATAGAGTCTATAGAAATATAGATATCAAGCTCCTTAGCACTAACATTAGAAACCACTTCATTATCTTCATTGATATTATCTAACACAACAAATTTATTATTAGGGTTGGCACTAGTAACAGGAACATCAGTTTCGGGTAGGACGTTAACATTCTGCACTAAATTCATAGGACTATTTTCAGTGATAGGATTTTCCTCAGGAATCACACTATTTACCTTGTTTTCCTTGTTTTGAACAATATTTTTTTTTTAAGATTAGGATGTAACTTAAAACATTCAGCAACAGAATGACCATGGATCTTACAATGTTGACAAAATATGGTAATTTTTCGAACTCAACTTTTTGAAGATAGCCATAAGCCTTTAAACCTACCCAAATCTCCTTAGGGTGTTTTTTTGAGATATCAACTTCAACAAGAATCCCTGCTACAGACGGCCGAGTTCTAGCTGCCGTCGCTTGATCAGTTTGAAGCGGCCTACCAAAAACCAAGCCTAACGCATGCAAAACTTGGGATTAAAAAAGTGAAATCTTAAGTTAGGAAACGAAATCCAGACGGGAAAGATAGGTGATTCCTCTTTAACATCAAAAAAATGAGTCCAGTTGAGAACACGCATTTGACAATTGTTAATGAAGTAAGCTCTCCTAGCAAAAACTCTGCTATAATCTAAATCATTAGACATCTGAATCGCTACATGGTGAGAATCCATTAATCCGATAGAGAAAAAACAAGAGAGTTTTAGATTATCGAAAAAATTCTGAATAGAGTCAAGATTGGGTCTCCGCAAACCAAACTTTCCCACCAGTGTAAATTGAAAAGGAGACGCAAGTTTAAGAACATCTTCATCCGAAATAAGAACAGCAGGGACACCATTAAAAATCGATTGAGTTAAGTTAGGGATTTTATCACCTGTCATCGGATCGGCCGAAATAACATCTTTAAAAGAGCGAGTAGGAGATGGAGAAGCACCCTCACCATCTAAAGCAAAAAACCTATGTTCAAACCTTGAGTCGGCCCCGAAACCTTCCCCCACGGGTTGGTTGGCGGAACCCCAGCCATCCTGCCTGCCCAACAGGGCAAAGCAATGAGAAAAAGCCACAAAACACCTACGCCAGAGCGATCGAGGCAAAAAAAATGTCAAGATCGTCCAGGAAATCACACGGAAACGAAGAGAAACCCTAAATTGCACGGGCTGCGCTAAGGAAGAAGAGACTTGTGTGATGTGTGACTAGAAAATTATATATATTAATGATATATCACATAAAAATGTTAACTTGCCAAGAGATATATTTATTTATTCATTTATTTATTTGGTATGAAGGCTTGAATATTACATAGAGGTAGTATTCGCAACAACTGAAATAGTTTGTTACTGAAGATTTTCAACCTTGAAATACAAAGTGTTTATAAGATCCACATAACTTAATGCAATGTTTTGAGAAGCATCCCACATTACAATATCATCATTGTTCTTACGTCTTGATTTATTAATCCTTGGATTAGCTCTACTGCTTGAAGTCATTCCTTAGGGGTATTTGGATGTATGAATTCAATCAAGTACCCTTTAAGATTTAATAGACCTTCTAGCTTAATCTAAGTTATTGAGATAGCCAATAGTTAATAACCATTTGATAAAAGACATGGTGGAGTGCCGAAAACAAATTGAACAGATCCTCTACCACCATGTCATAACCTCAACCATTATCCAACTCAATGTTGACCTACAAAGAACAAAATATATAAATTGATTATACTATTAATTGTAATTTGATAAAAGAACTAAGTATAAGGCAAGACAAAAGCAGTTAAGATAGTATAGAGAATGCTATGGATTTTCCAACTAAGTTATACCTATGCACATGTGAATCGAGATTTCTATGACAAAGCAAGGTAGCTTTCTCAATTACTATTAATTAAGGTACCTATCATTGTTAGTGGGTTACTGTATGTATTTGTTGCCTATTTTATTCAATCATTTATGTATGTTCTCATAGTAGAAGATGAATCGTTTAAAATATTAGAGAAATATACATAATTGTTAGCTTAAATTATTGATATAAAAAACTCTAAAATAGTTTTAAATTTCATATGCATATTTATTTATGAAAAATTTCAGCATCATTAGAAACTAAGAAAGTGATATATCAACAACAAATTATTATAACACCATAATACTTTTCTTCAAATTATAAATCTTTTTATCTTTTAATATTTTATTTGATAATTGTAATAAATTATAATTAGAGGAAATAATCAATAAGCATTTATTAAGTAAATTAACATATTGATATTTAATACACAATGCTTGTATTCAATTAATTTTAAATAATATAAAAATAACAAATGAATAAAATAAGTGATACATTAGTTTTTAATTATTGATTGCATTATTGACAAAATACACTTTCTTTTTTGCTAATAAGTTAATAAATTGAATTTTTAAACAAAAGCTACTTTTGAACCACAAATAAACAAAAATCCTATAAAAGAAAAAAGAAAACAAAATGTATAATTTCAAAAATTGCTTTACCATGAAACAAATTACCTTCAAAATTAAATAAGAGATCTTACATTTTTTTAGTTAACTCCAATATCTCAAGTAGTTGAAAAAACTTTGAACTGCGAAGAAACTACTCTTATTATTCATTGATTAGACAATATTTTTTAAGGGCTTTGGATGATAACACATCAATATATATAATATCGTAGCTTGATTTTGAAAATTTTTCACAAAATAAACATGCAATTCATAATAAAAATGGAGTAGTCATATGGCTAATCAGGTAAAAAATGCATGCATACTAATAAGGCTTGAAAAATGCCACAAAGCATGAAAAAAATTTAATTTGTATCCATTTGCATGAATATATACATGCAAAAAATGTGTGTGTATATATATATACATTTGAATGAATCAATATTGAAAATTATCATAAAACTATTATTTTATAAGCTTCAGCTTTCAACTATTTACATAATACAACTCATAAACCCTATGAACACTCTTTTTAGAAGTGTTAAAAACAATGAAAGCCATAAATTATAGTATATTATTTAAGTGCCCTAATATTGGTATTACTTATTTTTTATTTGGATGTTTGTTGAAAAAAAATTGTAAGTTTGTAGAAGTCACACATTCAATATATTTTATATACTTTTTTTATTAATTTCCCGTAAGACATACTCATCACCATTGCCAAATACAATATTTGTATACTCGTCATATAAACTTCTTCTAATAACCCTCCATAGTTTTAATTTTGTGCACTTGCCTTTGCTTGGATCATTAATGATCATGCTGTCATCCTTGCCTACAGCTAGTGATCCATTATTGGTTAAACCTGGAAGCAGTTGTGCAACATTTTATGTCAAATTTCAGCCTTAGTTTCAATCATTATAATGTTAGCATGATCTATATTTCTAGCTTTGTTGTTGCTAGCTACATCCTAGATCAACTCCATAGACTTTCTTTTAAAGCCACTTTGTTACTACTTGCCTCATATCTATGGGTATTTTTAATTTTAAGAATTCATTAGCATCATTTTTGTATGGGGTTTTTCTTTTTAATAAAACCCGTAGAAGGGCCAACACGTTAATTACAAAAAAAAAATGTTCAAAGACCTTAAAAGATCAAAAGCTCTGTAAAAATATAGTATTTGAAGTAAAACCTATGAGTGTATGATCTTATCTATTACATCAGCAAAAGGAAAAAAAATAGGGAGGCAAAAAGTGAACCCTTTGAATGGTAATCCAAAAGATAAAACAACGAAACACCAAAACCATCCAATAAAGACAAGCCACCAACGTCTAAAAGAGAAGGAGTAGCCCAAAAATCTAGCCAAAAGGGCCTCAACAACAAGATAAAGAAGGTCCAAATAGCCACCAACCAATTAAAAAACATGCAAAAAAGCTTGAAGATAAATGAGAAATCAAAACAATTAAACAAAAGGTCAAGCAAAGACCCAACAAACCCCAACAACAAGCAAAACCAACCCAGGACAACCAAGAGTATGCCAAGGAACAAACCACAAACCAACACAGGATCTCTTACGAACTAGCAAATCGAGGAGAAGCAAACCAATAGCCATAGAAAAACCAGCAGTAAAAAGAAACAGCTCAAAGTTTCATTTATTTCTTTTTATTATTTTCTTACCAGAACTAAAAGAGAAACAAGCTCTCTATCAAAAATCATCACATTCAATTCAAAATCATCTAAAGACAAATTAGAACAACCATGACAAGAATCTCGATCACAATGTATATTATCCAAAAAATCCTCAATCTAATCGGACTAATCTATATGGTCAAATTATTGTAATTCCTTATGCAACCCACCTTCGAGGTTAATACAACACCATTCAACATAGGAGAGACAAGTAAATTAATAATCAGTAAGCTATTCAAAATATCCATTCCCTCAAAAGGCAAACCAGAATTAATGATAAGATTAGAATTAGCATCTACAAGATTAACCACTCCATCAGAACTATCATTCGACAAAATCTTACCAACAAGAGAAAACAATAAAATTCTCAATAGAAGCATCAGAAATAATATTGATGTTATCCATTCAGTCACCATCACAATCTAATTTTTTTAATTTGTTACCATCAAAGGTAGAGAGTAGATGAGAATCAACAAATATTAACACAAACAACTTCATAAGGCGATATTAAAGGAGATGACAAAAAAGAAAAAGAAAAACCCTTACCTTAATGCACATTATCAGAATTGGAATTATGCTTATATAAAATCACTCTATGAAAATCTGCAACACAAATAGTTTCATCTCTATTTGGACCAAGATTAGGAATAACAAATTAACTCAAATGTGGGTGAAGGAATAAACATTCAATTTTTTTAAGACCCAAAGCTTTGCAATGTGAAAAAAAGCTAGGAAAATCTTAAAAAACCTCTTTTTGAATATAGCCGTATTTTTCTGGACCAGCCAAACAGATTCATGATACTTCTTGGAAACATCCAATTCAACAAGAATGCAGGCAACTGATAGTTTGGAACCCACAAAAGTTGCATTATTCGTCTAAATTGGATGATCAAACAATGAATTGAGACCATGAATAAACTAATTAGAGAAGAAATGGGGGCGGAAATCTGAGAAAAAAATAAAAAATTGGAATGATAGGTGATTCCTCCAAAATATCAAAAATAGGAGACAATTTGATTAACTTAATAAAATGATTGCTAACATAATATGATTTATGCACAAAAATCCTACAATAGTCAAGATCATTAGATATATTAATCAGCACATGATGTTGACCCAACATGGTAACTAAAAATTCACCAGTAAGCTTTATGTTGAAAAAAAATATTACAAATGGAATCAAGCACATGTTTCTATAAGGGAAACTTAACAACCAACCCTAACTCAATGGGTTTAAAAATATATAAAACTTCTTCCATCGAGATCCACAAAGCCGTCAAACCCTTAAGAGTAGTTACTTTGAGATTCAAAAAAGTATTTGAAGATTCAGAATTAGAAACTACAACCTTGAACGATTTAGATGGATTCTCATAATCAAGAACATCAGGATCAAAATATTGAAAGGCTTTTGTTATTGCAAAAACAAAAAATAGAGACAAGAAATAAAACAAGAGAAGAAAACTCCTCTCAAAATTAACAATTCCATGGCATGAACCCTCAAATAGGGAGAAAGATGCAGGGCCTTGCCTTAGCAGGTGAGGCAATGCAGATTGATGGAGACGTCGAGCAGATGGAGGTGGCAGGGCATTAAAATGGAGGTCCAAAGCAAATGTGAGACACATTAAATGAGAGAATCAAAAGAGAAAGGAGGTGGCTATGGCGATGCTCTAGCAAAGTCCCAAAAGCATCGACCTCATCTTGACATCATGAAACCTTTTAAAGGCATATTATGTCCTCTTTGGAGTTCATTTAGGGCTTTCTTTTCCTTATAATGTAACAATAGTGGGCCAACTAACATCCTCCTTTAGTGGTTCTTTTGTCAATACATCCCTAGTTTTAGTTCTCCATCAATTAAAAAAGATGCAAAATAAGCTTTTTTTTTCTCCAATCAATAACCTTTTGTGCCTTCTTGTCATAAAGGCAAGCTTATTTTTTTATATCTGATGATATGCTTTTAAGATTATCAAATCCTTTAAAATTACCAATAGTGCTAACATTCATGTTTGGCTTTCTATTCAATAAATTAGAATAATCATTTGATCTTTAGGGTTTTAAAGTAAATTCCCTATTTTGAATATTATGTAACTATCCTTCTAAGAAAGAAGTTTTGCTTGTTGAATGTTACAAAATGAGGCTTTTCTAGTAGTCCTCTAAATTTGGATTTTCCAATTAATCACTTATTATTCTTATATGTATTGCATTTCTTTATTCAAGAGTACAAATATTTGATTAATTCATTGTATTCTTATTCAAAAATTTATTTGGAAATCCTCTCTGAGTGGCAGCTCTTACTTCTATTTCAGGGCCTTCAATTACTAGGATCTTATTGATTAATGAGTCCAAAATTAGTTTGAAAAAATATGTATTGTCTCTTAAGTAAGAGGAGCACTCATAGAAAGTAAATCTTAAAAATGCAAAATTTTAGTTTTATTTGCCTCTTGGGCTCACAACATATATATATCTATTAAAAAATTCTCAAATAAAATAGCTAGACTAAAGGAACCATTTACCGCTAATCTTTAAGATTCTACCTCACATTAGATAAATACCACATCTCTTATCTAATTCAATATGAAGGATTATCTACTTTCTATTATGGTACAAAAATGTTCACTTCTCTCTCTCTCTCTCTCTCTCTCTCTCTCTCTCTCTCTCTCTATCTCTCTCTCTCTCTCTCTATGTTCACTTCTCTCTTATTCTTTTACATGTATGATACTTCACTATTTTTGATGGCCTAGTTTTTATTCATTTTTATTTTTTATATTATGAATAATTACAACATATTATCATTATCTGACATTTCACGACAACTTTCAACTTAAATTCTTAAAAACTTTAATTTATTTCACTTATACATTTTTACTCAATATATGCTTGACTCTTCTCAATCTCCATTAATAAATGAGTTTGCTCTTTAATAGTATTACCAAAAAACCAAATTTACAGTTCTCCTAATCATCTATAAAGTTTTCATCACACTCAGAGCAAATTCCCTTGATCAGCTTGTAGCTAAAAATTCCTCGAAAAGTGATGTAAGCTACTCAATGGGTTCATTTTCAAGAGCATAATTTGTAATTCTATTTATCTTTTTAATATAACAATTGCTTGAATATAACTCTTTATTTCCCTTTCATAATAAATGAATTGGCTTGTGAGATAACTTGAGCATGCAAATTTAGTCTAAAGCTTGAGCTCAAACATAAAGGATTAATCAAGCTCAAACTAGAGATAAAAAAAAAAACTCCGTTGAATGAAGAGTTTGCCCTAGCACCACCACTTCCTTCATCTCCGCCTGGTTTCATGAATCATTTTTTCTAGACTACATCATCTTCAACTTTGGTACCAAGGGGAATTCATCTCACCTTTCCTTATATTTTTCCCTATTTTTCATGCTTTCCCTTTTATTCTTAGCTTATCTTTTGGATCGAATATAGAGCCTTATATTAAAAGCTTATTCACCCCGAATGACTACTATTTCTGTTAAATAGAATGATCTGATCATCTTCTCCACCAAGAACCAATCCAAAACTTTTAAGGATGTGTTGGTTGGTTCTGCATCCTTTAATGATTCAAATTTAAAAGTAACTGTCCATTGTAGGTTGGGGACCTTACAAATGTCTTAGGAAGAAATTATCGTGCTTGTTGTCCCTTCTAAATTTTCTTTGGTCAAAAAGTTTTTATTTTATCATCCTATTTTAGATTCGATACACAATTTTTTTCAACTTAGAGATCATGGGGGGATTTTTTGTTACTATCTTACATCAAAGGCATCTGTTAATTAAGCTTTCAAATAATTTCAATTATAGTAGGATTTTTATGTGTAGATCGTACTATATTAGTAACTACTTTATGGAGTTAATAAATTGGTCACCATTTTTTGATATTTCATAAGAATCTCTAATCGTGTCTTTTTTGATTTATTTTCCCAACTTGCATCTTAATTTCTTTTCTCATTACATTTTGCATGGCTTTGTGTTCATCATTTGGATGCCCACGTCCACTTAAAAATATATTAGGCAACTGTTGGGAGTATTAGGCCATCTTTGGCTTGTATATTGGTTGAACTTGACATTACAAAATAGTAACCTTACTAAATACGACTTAATCCAAAAAATTTGGGTATATTCAAAATGTGGTTATGAATGACTTTCTGAAGGATTGTGAACACTGTAAATCCATTGGACATAAAAAAATCAACATGTTTTCATTTACATCATCATTTATGGAAATAAATGGAAGCTGAACTTGTTTTTGTTGTTTTAAATATTAGTGTTTCTACTTCTGAGATTGTGTCAGAAGAATTGGTGTTAAATTTCCCTATTCCTATTATCTTAAATAATTTGGTTTTAAATGATCCTATTCTTGTAGTTGCAACTTTAAATGCCCCCGCCCCATCACTTGTAAATATCTTTAATGATTTAGTTTTAAATGAAGTTAATTCCTCTAAAGGATGTTCTAAAGGGATTGATTTGAGGGGTTACATTTCTTAGTTGGAAAATTGAAACATTGAGAAGTTCGACAATTTGAAATTAATTGGATGAAACACTAATCCCTAAAAAATAAACACAAAAAAAAAGAAAAACAACCATCCCAAACATATGGAAAGAAGCCAAAAAATAGAATAAAAAAAAGAGGACATATCAATAGAAATACCTAGCTACATATACCATCTTAAGGCATTAGCAAGACAAACCAAAGACCGCACTTGGAAAAAGCAACCAACAGTAGGCCCAAGATAGCCACAACTAAGACAAAACATAACCTCTAGCAATCAATAAAGAAAACCACAGAAAATAAATATATTAAAAATAGGGCTAGTCCAATTATTCTTAACAACTTTAAAAATATCAAGTGAATGCAATTACAATTTTTTTAAATGAAAAGGAAAATATCCATCATTATTCCACAGATGAATACTGATAAGTAAAGGGGCAAGATTAAACTTTGATCAACTAAGGTGTTCCATAGAAGTAACATGAATAGGAAAATCCAATTATTATTAAATAAATCTCTATTAAGCCATTCCAACATCCTGTAATTAGATAAATATAACTTAGGGCCCACAAATCTGATTTTTGTGAGCCCATAATCCAAAATCATGTTGTTAAATTCATCCATATTATCCATATTAGGAGGAGACCCACCAATTCTCTCAAAAGCATTAGTAATGATATTAAAGTTACCCCACATAAACTAAGGCCCAAAAAAAGAATTGGTTAAATTAAATAAATGTTGCCACATGATATACCCTAAACCCTAAATCCTAAACCCTACTACTATTTTGGGGTGGTGAAAACAGCTTCAAATTAAATTTAGGTTTGCAAAACCCATTTTTTTCCTTAGTAGAGACATGCTGTCTTAAACTCATAATTTTAAAAATATTAATCTTTTTAAATATAATATAAGCTTGCAGGTAATTAAAGTACGACCTTGGTTAACATTTCTACTTTAACTTTTTTCCATTATTGATGGAGTGGATTTAACTTACTGAGAGGGATATAGTCAACATGCTTATTATGAGCTCTAAAAGGAAATTTTGGTTTAATTTGTGATGGATGTAGATATTTTAAAAGTTAATTATTGAATCTTTGTACTTAAAATAAGGTGTTTAAAAGTAAATATAGTATGCTAGGTTTTTCCCATCATGAGGACTTATAACATGTTCCTCAATATTATTACCATTATCTAGAAAAAACTAGTTATTAAAATATCTTTTTAACTACTATAAACTCTACAAAGCTTAATAGAAAAATAAAACTACAAAGGAATTATGCTCTAGAAAATGGTTCTTGAAGTAATTTGATTGATGCATGTTTTAAATTAGATGAGCTTAATTAATCAATAAGATTACGTTTTATTGAATAACCTAAATCACTAATCATCATTATTTAAATTAAACATTTTTTTAAAATGATGGATTAGTTGAATTTTGTAAATTGATTATATATATATATATAGGAGAAATCCATGGCGGGTCCTACTCATTAATATAAATTCAAAAATACAAGGTCCATAAGGGGACCTTCAACTCAGCAATGCTGCGAGGAGCTACAACCAAAATTAAAAGGAAAACCTTATGAGAAGTCCCCTACTACACTAAAATACAAAAAAAAATGCATAGAAACATTCTAGGGTGGCTAGGAGCCCGTGCCCAAATAAGAAAGCTAAAAAAATCACAATTAGCGCAAACTTTCTACAAAAAATGCTGAGCATGAAACAAAAATCTTCAATCAACCCACCTGCACAAAAGAAAAACTTCTTTCAACATAGATCAAAGGAGTAAAATGGTAATTTGAATAAACGTAAGGTATTATGATAGATGTCACCGCTACTATAAAAGAAGAGGAAATGAACCTCCTGAAAGGAAAAACTAGTCAAAAGACAAACAAGAATCCAGTAGAAACGAGAATAACCAGAATGGTTAGCAGAGAAATTGATGTCTAGTAAACCACATACGCATAACATAAATTAGCAATCCATCTTAAAACAATCTAGCAAAAGAGAGTAACCTAGAAGCAGAGGCCAATTAACCGAATAGATATAGAAACATAACTAGCAGAATAACAAACTAGAGCATACCATAAAAAATAAACATACGCAATCGTATATTACCTCATCTCTAGTAACCCACACCCGCACAACAATATACTAAAAGCCAACTCAATACAATGAAGAGGAGTAGGCCAATATAGATTCAAATGCCACCAGAATAATTGGTAACCCAACTAGAATACCCAGAGCACTAGTTTGCCTAGACCATCACCCACAAATAGGAATCAAAGACGTGGAGGAAACTTGCAACACAAACAACAACCATAGAGAGCTTGGAACCAGTACATCGAACACAATAAAGGAAATCGAGACCAAAAAATTTGAGCCAGAGACAACCTAACTAGGAAAGCAAAAGCCTCAAACATTACGGATATAAGGCAATCCATCTTTGTCCAAGTTAATAATACCTTTCACCATAGGAGGTATATACCTAACATTTAACTCCAGAAAACCATTAAGTTGAAATCAAATTTTTTCAACCAGTCAACACATGAATTAGCTTCTTGATAAATGTGATAATATATAATAATTAAGAGTAGAAAGGGATTGTTTGATTTTCCCAATAAGATAAATGATTTGATGATTACCATGCACCACATTTTCAATGATCTAAATTAATAACATAGCATCCACCTTATTCCACACATACTAATAACCCAAATCTAATGCAAATATCAAGCCAATAGGATAAATCCATAAGCTCGGTAGTAATAACATTGCATAAATTTAAACGACCAGCGAATGTAGTTAATACACAACCCAACTGATCACGAATAATACCACTACGCCCACATAATATGGCCCAATAGACCCATCAGAGTTAAGTTTAACATACAGAGGGGAAGGTTTAATCCACATAACAATCTTCTCAATACAATCAGATGGCACGAAATCAGTGGAAATACCCAAATCTAAAGCCATGTCAATGCACTCTTGGAAATTCTTAACGGCAATAAGATTCACAGAGTAAAATTATATATTTTTTTTAACATTGGAAATAAATTGATTAGCATCCATCTTAATGTAATTATGCTTGGATTCATTTCTAGCCCTCCAAAGATACCAAAAAATAAGGATGGACATTAAATTATAGATGTGGTCTTTTAGAGGTAGTCACCAACACTTTAACATAGACAAAACCTCACTATTATTGTTAAAATTTTACTCTTATTTGCCAAAACAAAAAAATAACTACAAACTTTATGAGCAATATCCCCATTCACAAAAACATGATTGAAATTTTCCACATTAGAACAACATTGACATTTGGAAGGAAAACGAAAACCATTTTTCCAAAGCAATTCATCAGCATGAAGAAAACTTTTAAAACACCTCCATATAAGAATGCAGTAAAATAAAGGAATATCGTTATACCAGATAGAAGAATAAATGTGGGAAGTCTCATAATTAAATTTAATAGTATTCCAAGAATTCTTCAATTGAAATTTACCAGTGGAAGACAAATTGAACAAAATTTTATCCTTGCACTGTATTTGTAAAGGAATAGTCAATATATTATCAATTGAAACAGTAAGAATAATCTCCAAAAGTTTATTTACATTCTAAGTAACATTAACAATAAAGCTATTAACCTTAATATTACCAAGAGTAAGCATATATAGAAATCTATCTATAGAGCAAGGCCCCAATCAATTATCTTGCCAGAGAAAAACATCACCTTTGCCAAAACCCCATTGAATAAATTACACCGCCTCCCATTTGAGTGGCAAAGCCTTTTCGAAACCATAGAATCAGAACTTTTAAAACTGCATTACAAGGGATGAATATCTTTGAAATATTTAACAATCATAAATTGAGCGTATAAATTTATGTTAGATCTAAAAGAAATCCATAATTTATGAGAAAAAGCCTGAACCGTATCCAAAATATTTTTTGCAACCTAATCCCCCTTCGTTAAACACCCCGCAAATATTCTTCCAAGAAGCCCAATGAATATAATAACTATTATTTTTTGAGCCCCATAAAAACGAATTAAGCATTCTCTACAATCTATAGCAAATAGAAACAATAGGTTACAAAGTATTAAAAAGAAAAATGGGAATACAATTCAAAAAGCTTTAAATCAGCACAAGCCTCCCACCAAAAAGAAAGAAAGTTAGAAGACCAATTAGAAAGTTTCCTTTAAAAAATAATGAACATATCCTCAAAATGTTGATTTTTTTTCTACCTTTAAAACTAGGGGTACCCAAATACTTAATGGGAAATAACTTTGAATGAAAGTGACAAATTCTTTGGACAATCGTAGTTGTACCAGAATTAACATAATTAACTACAATAAAACACTTTTATCTTTTTTAATGGCCAAACCACTCATATCGCAAAACTGGGAAAGAAAATTGATAAAAAGTTTAATGTTATTAATATGGCCATTAGAAAAGAAAATAAAATCATAAGCAAAACTAAGATGAGTAATCAGGATACCCCCAGATAGTACAAAAATGAAGCTTATGATGCCTTAAATATAACTCTTCCAACCCCCTGTAAACATACTCCATAATAATAGTAAAAAGTGCAGGATAAATGGTGTCGTCTTGCCTTAAACCTTGAGAGGATTAAAAAAAAACCATGATTCCTCCCATTAATGATTACAGAAAAGTATAAATTCTCAACTTAGTTCTTGTATATTTGATATTCTTGTAACTTGTATATTTTTTATGATTCCAAATATTATTGCTTTCATTATTATTTTGTACTAACATATTTTGAAAGAATTGTTTTACTCTTGTGTGTACTAACATTTCAGAAAAATCATACTCTGGATTATTGGAGATTTCAAATCAAGATCAGTTTAGAGTTTAATATAATTGAATACTATATTTTTTTATTTTATTGAGTCTAAGAGAGTGTGATTTTAATTGAGTAATTGAGTACACACACACTGAGGGAGTGTTAAAATTCTAAATTTTTTAAAAACTGATCGTACTATATGATATCCATTTTATAATTGATCGTACTGCACGATGTCGTCATCATACGTATGCTATTTAGGGTACAAAATTATGAGGTTCCTCTTCATCCCGATAAAACTCGAAAATTTTTCTAACTATTTGTACTGGACGAACTTGGTTCATACTAGACGATGATCGTGTATGAAATGATTTCATATCGATTCACAACAGGTTCGTATGCAATAATTTTTAAACCATTCACATGTACAAAATTTGATCGCACTGTATGATCGTTGATGCTCAAAATTGAAAATTTTAGTTTTCTAGATATTTTTTCATGTCTTTGATATAAAAAGTCCACTAAAACTAATATGAAAAAGTTCCGTCTTCATGATTTTTCAACGGCAATTGAAAGAGAGAGTGTAAGAGAGTGTTTGAGAGAGATTTCTTTCAAGTAGAGTGTGAAGGGTTCACAAGGATACTCAAAGGTAAGGATCTCTTTATAATTTTGGTTATCACTGTTCCTCTTATCTTTCTAGATTACTCGTGAGAAGATCTTTAGAGAAGATCTGGTACATTGCCGACACTTGGAGAGTGTGAAAAGATGAAGGTTCTCTACCAACACTTGGAGGGTGTGAAAGGACGAAGGTTATCTGCCTACACTTGGAGGGTGTGAAAGGATGATTGTTCTCTGACGACACTTGGAGTGTATGAAAGGATAAAAAATTCTCTGTAGTGTCGGGGATTGGTGGAAGAGAGCTTTTTGTAAATGCTTCTCTGCCTTGCTGTAGGGGCAAAAGGAGAGTCACTTTGGCAATAGTGCAATACATGAACAGGGAGTGTTCAAGAAAGTGGATGTAGGTCGTATTTTACAAAATCACTATAAATCTTTGTGTCTTTTTAAATTTCCATATTTTATTTATTAGAAGTTATATTCTGTGGTTGAAAATTTTGTTTTTAAAATCTTAATTAACTTGCTAAGTTAATCAAAGTTTTTCAAATTTTAAATCCAAGAAAAAATTTTAAAATTACCAATTCACCCCCCTCCCCCCCCCCCCCCTCTTGTTTAGCCTTGGGATAATAGTTTATGCTTAGCAACCTAATCAAGATTCAACAAGTGGTATCAAAGATTTAGTTCAAAATTATAAGTTTAGACTACTTTTGATAAATACGAATGACTATTTTTAGAAATTAAAACACACCTAAAGGGTATTCAATCACAAGATCTCCGTTATTTGATAACATTCCTTTCAATTTTTGGAAAACACATTTGTCTGCTTTTCTGCAATAACTAGATTATCACATGTGGATTTTAGTTTAAGAAGGGTATACAAAATAACCTTCATTGGTTAATGGCATTATAGTTGAAATACCCATTGCTGATTGGGCTGTAGAATAATGTGACTTAGCACAATTAAACACTAAATTCTTAAACAATTTCTTTTGTACACTTAAGTTAGAAGATTACATGTGGGTTTCCACTTGTAAAAATGGAAAAGACATATAGGATAGGCTTTGTACTTATAAAGGGACTAATGAAGTAAAAAATATAAATTAAATATCTTGTTACATGACTATAAATTATTTCACATGAAACCAAATGAATCCATTTCAAAAATATACACAAGATTAACTCAGATAGTCACTTCTTTGCGTGCATTAGGTAGAGAATTAATGAATACTAAAATGTTCAATAAAATAGTTCATTATTTACCTATTCTTATGATCTTCAAATAACTATGATTACAGAGTCTAAATATTTAAATTTTTACTCTATTGACAATCTTCTTGAATCATTAATTGCTTACAAGCAAGAAGTGAGTCAAAGAAAGACTGATGTAGGAGAACAATGAAAAGAGAAGAACATAATATTGAAAGTCGAGGACTAAAAGAGTGATCAATGACAACCTAAGAATGTCGATGATATTGCCTTGATGACTAGGAAATTTAGGGGCTTCCTTAAAAGGAAGTAGAGGAGACGCCAACAATGGAACAGAGGTAAGTTTAATAAAAATGTTAAGATTTCTAATGATGTGATTTTTTAAGAATGCAGGAAACCTCGACATATGAAATCAGACTGCCCCAATCTTAAAACCATTCCTAGCAAGGAGAAGGTGGAGGAGAAAGCTAATAGGAGAAGGGTAAGAAGAGATTTCAAAGGGCTTTTTGGGAAGACTCAGCTTCATATTCATCAGAAATAAAAAAAGAGGAGGAAGTAACCAACTTGTACTTAATGGCTGATAATCTTGGCTAGTCAAATCAAGAAGAGGTATGTGACTTGACCTATAATGAACTTTTAGAAGTTTCTGAAAGAATTCATGATACATATCCAAAGTTTAAGAAAATTCATGCTAGTTTAAATTTAGAAATGCTAGAGCTGCAAAGAGAGCATAAAATCCTTAGAAAAATCATGCATTGATAGATAACAACTACATGAGCTTATTTGATGAATTTGATGAGTTAAATAAAAAGAATGATCTTTTAAAATAATCCTATGCTCAATTGGAAAAAGATTTTAAAAATTTTTAAGGGTGAATCAAGAAAGTGTTAGAAGACTTAAAGCATAATTTTAATCATGCATTGATAGAGAGCACTATTTAAATTTTGACAAGAATGTGTTATAAGACTTAAACACACATTTCTTAAATTGAAAGTATAAGCTCTCGAGGAAAAATAGGAAACCCCCAATACTTGATGATTTTACAAATTCTATTTTGAGATATAAAAATTTTAAAACCCAAGAGAAGACAGATTCAGTATAGAAGAATAAGAAACCCATTTATTGTAGTTAAATGTTATTCTTATGGCATAATTGGACATATTTCACACACTTGTATCTTAGATAGAAAAAATCATTTAGTATGGAAACCTAAGATACATAAACCTAGACATATCATACATGCATCTAATTTTATTTTTCCAAAAGGAGAACCCAAACTTATTTGTGTTCCCAAGTCTAACATTTAATAGTTTTGCATGCACACTCTCATACAAGGTCTTATGAGAGCATTTGGTACCAGGATAGCAGTTGCTCAAAGTACATAAATAGAGACATTAAGCAATTTATATAACTGGAAGTCAGAAGTGGAGGCAATGTTATATTTGGAGATAACACCACTAAGAAAGTGGTTGGATCAGGTATGATTGAAAACTTGCAAAACTTTTTCATAGAAAATATTCTACTTGTATAAGGCTTAAAGCATAATTTGTTAAGTATAAGTCAGCTTTGTGATAAAAGGTACAATGTAAATTTTTTTACCACTAGCTACATATTAAGCCTAAATGGTAATGATGTTTTGCATGTTAAAAGGGTAAGCAATATTTATATACTAGATTTGAATTTTATTAAATCTCCTAATGCTTTTTGTTTGAAAACTATTTCTAATAATTCATGGTTATGGCATAGGAGACTCTGTCACGCTAGCATGAAAAATCTTAGGAAAATTACCCAAAAGGATTTGGTTAAGGGGCTGTTTGGTTGCCTGAATTAGGAGGGTAAAGTAAAACAAATACATGTATTTACTAAATTAGGCTATTTGGTTAACTTTGAGCGGAACAAAAGTAACCCATCAGATGCATTAGGCGTGTAATAGGGAGGCTGTTTTGCGTGAATTAGAAACCCGCTCATATCGAGCGGGCTACAAAATCGCTCGACGAAGATTTTCTCGGTCGTCGTTGCTGTTCGTCTTCTTTGCTTCGCAGCAGTGGTGTGTAAGATTGCACGAGAGGTTCTCTTCGGCTCCTTCGTTCTTCTTAGACTTCGCGCGACGACGTTCCCTTTGCTGGCCTGTCCGATTGGAAGCTTCGCCATTTTCATCGGAGGTGAGGAAGGGAGCTCGATTTCGCATCATCGTCGTTACTGTTCGGCTTCATTACTTCACACGAGGTGTAAGATTGCACGAGAGGCTTCTAGGGCTCCCTCTCATTTTTTTTTAAAATCAAACTCCATCTACGTCTCCCTTTCATTTTTTTCACGATACCTCCTAAGTCCTGGCCCTGTCTGCTCCTAGTTCACGAAAAGCCCCAAGTATGCCCATCTCTTGCTGCTCGCAAGCCCTGGCTTCGACCTCCTCTCTGTCGTTCACAAGCCCTAGGACCGAAGCCTAGCCCCAGTCTCCCTCGCCATTCGCAAGAAGCCCCCTTTGCCCCGTCGCTCCCAGGTCCATCTCCTTCTCCTCTCTCATCTTTCTTGCGTGAATCCCAGGCCGAGCCCCTCAAAGACAAGCATGCTGAATGGGAGGTCATATTTGGGAATTTTGAATGATGTTGATGGTTCATATTCAGCTCTTGATACTCCTTTTACTGATGTTGGCAATGTTGTAAGCTGTGATCACTTTATGATTGTCCTTTTGTAGCTTTCAATTTGAAATAGTTTTTCTGAATAATGCTTTCAAGCCTTAACTCCGTGAAAATGAATTTGTCAGTTTGCGTTAAGTCTGATTTGAACAGGTTACTGGATCGAATTGCTTATTTATTGAAGGAGCATCTGCATCACACACAATATATGTTGTGAAGGTTGAAATAAATCTCATATCAGGCTTATTTTTTATGAATGAATGTGGTCATACTTACTGTTTTCAATTTCTTTATAGCAGAATCTTCGTTTGAACGGAATAGTGCTACTGGAGCATTCGAAGAACATTAATCAATATCAATGATAATAAATATGAATAATCTAAAAAACTTTACAGCTGAATAATTTTCAGGCTCCAGATTTCTAGACTGATAGTACTCCATACTTTTTTAAAAACTTAAAAATATTACTTATTCACAGTATCGTTAATTAGATCTGCTTTTTTAATATTTGTTGATTATTTTTTCATTCTGATTTTCTCATGTTCTCAAACAAAATGACGAATCTTTGAGTCACTCACTACTTTGTGTGCATTTTCCTTTCCACCAGAAAAGCAGCTATCTTCTTCATCACCTTGTATTTATAAAATCCCAGTTTTTGCAATTGTTTCCAGTTTTGTTCTCAAAATAGTTCTTATTATGCCAGCTTTATGTTGCATATGAATTTTAATCACAAGATCAAATTGAAGGGACCGTTAGAATTTGTCAGAAAATGACATTATTGGATTTCACTATTTATGCTAGCATGCAGGCAAAAACAAAATTTGCACATATGAATACAAGACAGATAGATTTGTTAAATTTGATGCAGGTAGACCTGTTGAGCCGACTGCAATCTCACTAATTGGTCATCTTGCTTGGCTATTGTGCCGATCAGAACCACCGCCTGCTTGTCTTTGAGGACATGACCAATGGCTTCCTTCAGCAAAAAACATATCAGGCAGATAAACCATACCGACAGCTTCATTGGAAGATGCGTTTAAAGATTGCTCTTGACTGTGCTCGTGGCCTTGAGTTTCTCCATGAGCACTCCATCCCTCCAGTCATCCATAGGGACTTCAAGAGCAGTATTTGATTTGTTGAAATTTTGGTTTCTTAAAGATTTTACCTATTTAAAAAACTTAAATTTTTTTCTTTGCCTTAGTTATTCATGAGCTTCTACTTTTCTGTCTTGGAAAGCTAGAGAGTCTGTCCCCTGTTGAGAATCATAAACTAATTGGCTTGTGAAAATTTTGTAATTATTTAACATTACTTAGCTGAAAGTTGGTGCCTTAGTTATTTGTTGACTTTAATTATTTAATTATGTTGATTTTCATCATTGATTATTTAGCCAAACCATTATTGAAAATTTTGTGAGAGTTTATAGCATTAATTTGTCTGAAGAAATTTTGATATTTGGTAATTTTTTTAGTAAAATTATCACTTATGTAGAGGATATTTTGAATTTTATTTTAAAAAAATTTTGTACAAAAAAATTGCTTTATGAAGTAGTTAAAAAGTTGTACGAAATGAAGCCTTAGATTTTGTTATCAACGGCTTTCTTATTGTTTTTTAAAAATAATGTTTGGTATGAACAAAAATTTATGTAGTAAGAAGTTGTTTTTTAAAAGCAATAAAAAAGTTTTCCCAAATGAAGACTATAATTTTGTTTTAGGATGATTTTTTTATTGCTTCTTAAAGTCATTTTTCAGTGTAAATGTAAAAATAAAAAATTTTAAATTGAAAAGTTGTTTTAAGAAGCAATAAGAAAGTCGTCCCAAATGAAGTCCTTGTCATAATAATTAATTAATTAATTAAGCCAATCTAAAATTAGAGGTGTTAAAATAAATTATTATATAGAAAAGCCACGTTTACTTTACTCTGGTTCTACCTAACCAAACAAGGAAAACAATTCTCCTGCGTTTATTTTGCAAACAACCAAACAGCCTCAAAGTATTCAGAATACATTGCATTTACTTTACACTGCATTTACTTTACACTGCATTTCTTTTTCAGGCAACCAAACAGCCCCTAAAGGTATAACAAAACCAAACTTTACAAAGGATCACCTTTGAGATGCTTGTAAATTAAGAAAATAGGCAAAGTCCTCTTTTCTATCCAAGAAGGATCTTAGATCTAGTAAACCTTTAGAGATTATTCATATGGATCTTTTTGGATCGGTTAGCACTGTTAGTCTAGAAGGAAAGGTATACGAATTTGTGATTATAGATGATTTCTCAAGATTCACTTGAGTTAAATTTTTATTTCATAAGAATAAATCATTTGAGAATTTTAGAGATTTTGACTTTAATTCAGAGGAAATTAAGGTGTCATATTTTAACAATTCAAAGTGATTATGATGGTGAATTTGAAAATGATAAATTTGAAAAGTTTTATAAAGAAAGAGGAATAGATCACAATTTTTCTGCACCTAGAACCCCTTAGCAGAATGGGGTATTCGAATAAAAGAACATAACATTAATTGAAGCCGCTAGAGCCATGTTGGCTGAATATTTACTTCCTAAATATTTTTTTGGCTAAAGCGGTTAGCACTGCATGTTATGTTCTGAATATGATGAACATAAGATCTAAATTAAAATAAAACACCCTACGAGCTTCTTAAGGAGAGAACACCTAATTTATCTCATTTGCATGTTTTTAAATGTAAGGTGTTCATACAAAATAATGAAAAAATCTTCTTTATAAAAATTTGATCGAAAATCTGATGAAAGATTTTTTTCTTGGATACTATAATATTAGAAAATCTTATAGAGTATTTAACAAAAGAACTTTTGTAGTTGAGGAGACCGCATATATTGTATTTGATGAATCTAGAATTTTAGGAGAGCCAATTTTGGAAGAAGGTGATTTGGAAAATAACTCCAAAAGGATTGAGATGATTAATTTGAAAGAAAATTTTGAGATAGAAACCCAATGCCTAGAGACTTGAGATTTTCTAAAAACCACCCTAAGAAATTGATTTTAGGTGAACCTAATGAGGTTGTTAGGACTAGGCGTGGACTAAGCAAGGAAGTCAATATTGTGCCTTTATTTCAATGATAGAACCCACAAATATAAATCAAGCACTTTTATATTAACTTTAGATTTTAGTAATGCAAGAAGAATTAAATCAAATTTTAAGAAATGATGTTTGTGAATTAATTGCAAGGACAAAAGATTAAAGTATAGTTGGAACTAAGTGGGTATTTAAAAATAAAATGAATAACTCAAGAGTTATCATTAGAAATAAGGCTAGATTGGTGGCTAAGGGGTATAATCAAATTGAAGGGATTAATTTTGAAGAGACGTTTGCCTTTATAGCGAGACTTGAAGCAATTAGGGTTTTGTTAGCCTTTGCCTATTTTAGAAGATTTAAATTATGATTTCAAATGGATGTTAAAAGTGCCTTTTTAAATGGGGTGATATAAGAGGATATTTATGTTGAATAATCTGCTGGTTTAAAAAATTCAAAATACCCAAATCATGCTTTTAAATTAAAAAATGCAGTATATGGATTAAAATAGAGATCTAAGGCTTGGTATGAGAGGTTAAGCACTTTCATACTTGAGAGATCTTTTGAAAAAGGTAGTGTGGATACCACTCACTTTTTAAAGAAATTACGAGAGGATATACTCATTATTCAAATTTAGGTTGACGACACCATTTTTGGATCATCAAATAAAAATTTTTGTGATGATTTTCAAAAATAATAAGTAGTGAATTTGAGATGAGCCTAATGGGAGATTTAAGTTACTTTCTAGGTTTTAGCATTAAGCAAATTGAGGAAAAAACATTTTTTTGTCAGTTAAAGTATATTAAGGACATCCTCAAAAAGTATGAAATGTATAATGCTAAACTAGTTAGACACCTATGAGTTCTTCAGTTCAGTTGGATAAAAACCCAAAGGGAAAATCTGTTAATAAAAAAAAATTTAGGAGAATTATTGGATCTTTTTTTTACTTGACTACTAACAGACCCGATATTATGTTTAGTGTTTGTTTGTGTACTAGATTTCAATCAGATAAAAAAGAATCATATTTGACAACAGTTTAAAGGATTTTGAGATATCTTTTGGGAACTCAGAACTTAGTGATTTGGTATCCTAAGTTTAGCTATTCATTTAAAATAATTGAATATTCAGATTCAGACTTTTCAGGTTATAGGGTAGATCGAAAAAGTACATATAGAACTTGTTAATTTATAAGAAATTCTTTAGTTTCTTGGTCTAGTAGAAAATAAAATTTTATCCCTATCTACTGCTGAATCTAAATACATTGCCTTAGGAAGTTGTGTGGCACAAGTTTTTTAGTTGAAATAATAGCTGATTGATTTAAGATTTTTTGTAGACACAATTCAAATTTATTGCGATAACACTAGTGACATTTGCATTTAAAAAAATCTTATTCAATATTCTAGATCCAAACATATTGACATAAGACATCATTTCATTAAGAATCATGTATCTAAAGGAGAAATTAAATTGAACATGTTGCTACTGAAAATTAACTTGCTGATATTTTTACAAAGCCACTAGCCTTTGATACTTTTAAAACATTAAGAATAAGGCTTGGTGTGATTGATCTTAAAGCTTAATTAAAAATTTTCTGCAAACTTGATATGTGTCTTTGTGTGTTTTTTCTATTTTGTTTTAAATGTGTTTATTTGTGTAAGTGTTTTTTAGTTTTTGTTTAGTTTTATGTTTTGTGTGTTTTTGACATGTTTTCAAAGTTAGAAATTCCTATTCTGATCATTCATGTTGAATTTTCTAAGTGTTTTCTTTTTACTATATGAAATTATTTTTGTCTCGTATGAATTCTATAACATGTCGATCATTGTTTCTGACTAAATGCACAAAGTTTTTCAATTTCTTATACATATCATATTGTACAATATTTATATCATCTAGGATGATCTGTATTAATTCATATGTACGCACATAGATAGATATATGGGCAGAATCGGTTATTATAACTGATCGTACGTACAAAATTTTATTTTGTACATATGAACAATGTGTCATTCGATGTGGGGGGATGAACCTAACTGCCATTAAAACAATTTTAAATAACTGATATTGTCCTAGATGAACACATGTACTTCTGTACAAACGTCTGGTCAAAAATTCTATACAAAAGGACGCTTTATAACTTGCATGATTATGAAAAGTCATTTTATTTCGAACGTATTCATTCGTACATACAAAATTATTTTGGTTATGTACGAACCATCTGTCATACTATATGAATCCTTTTTTGTACGAATGGATGGTCATTTTTCTTTAAATAAAAGGGATTTAGAATTCATTTTCATTTACTTCAAGAGCCTCTTCTAATCCTTCTCATCTTAGCAATGGCTAGTTCTAGCAATTGTAGTAGAGTCTCTAAGAGTTCATCTTCAAGGGG
This sequence comes from Dendrobium officinale, assembly GCA_019514585.1. Lineage (NCBI taxonomy): Eukaryota > Viridiplantae > Streptophyta > Magnoliopsida > Asparagales > Orchidaceae > Dendrobium > Dendrobium officinale. The sequence continues at coordinate 50,893,194 of CM033684.1, forward strand.
TGTAGATGAAAACTTTCTATCCAAAGAAAATGGGGATTCTTACTTTAGGTTTGTCTGTGCTAAAATCACTCAATCTAGACTCTTAATCTAATAAGACATTCACTTTCAAGTAATGCCTATTTTTGCCACCACCCAATTTGACTTCTTTATGACTCTGATTCAAGCCTACTATAAAAAAAAACCTTTCACTATTTTCTAGCAAATATGACTTTTAGTTCGAATGAGAGTAGGATAAGATCATATGTCCTAAAGAAACGGGTAGAAATCACAAAAGGAAGATCTAGGAACCTTTCTATATTTAAGTACACAAGGAATTAGAGCACATATTTTGACCTCCAAATCTGACTATGCTTGGTCTGAAATAATTAAAGTTCTTAAAGGGGTTGAATAAGTTGGTCATTTACCTAGGGTCTATACTTTGAATCAAAATGCCAGAATCATCAAACATGTCCTTAGAACTTTAATTATTCCTAAGGCTTATGATCGTACAAATATTACTCCTCTTCTGTCCATGGTTACTTATCTAATCATGATTGGACAACCTATAGATGAAGCCCAACTCATTCTAGATTATTTTCATAGCCTTTATGAAATTGTGCATTACTCTAAAAAAATGAAGAATATTTCTTTAGGACATCTAGTGACCTATATCATAAAAAAAAAGTAAAACATTGTTCATCCTAAGCCTCCACTTTAAATGCCAATCTACTTCACTGATGCTTCATTTCGAGCCCTTTTTGGGAAGAATGGAAATACAAGTGAGGATACTGAGGAAGAAGGGGGGGCTTCTACACCTACTCATGGACCTAACTTTTAGGAGATGGTCCAGCGCTTTGACCGGTTAGAGAATTATTTTGATTAACATTTTGATCAAATTCAGACTCACCTAAATCAGCAGGATTTAATAGCACTAGCAGGTTATGGGTTTGATTTGATGTTAGTTTGACTCGATGAATACCAATGTAGCTATGATGAATAGATATTTTTTTGTGTTCAACCAGCCTCCTTCTCTAAAATAGGGCCATTCAAATTTCTTGATTTACTTCTTGTGTGTTGTCTTTGTCAGTCCCTTGAGATGTGTTGATCTTAGTGATGTTCAAGGAGCTTTGTGTACTTGTCTTTATTTAGCTTTTTGTGTTATTATTATATTGTCTTTATGTTATGATTTGATATCAATTATGCTTCAATGTATTTCATCTTTAAATTGATATCAATATAAAAAAGTGTCTTATTTTCGTTAGTTGCTTTTGTTCGTTTTATGAAATATAAGTTTGTCTATATGTTAATCCTATCTCAATTAATCTAAAAAGTATTATAAATTAAAACTGTAAAACAAAAAATAATTTCATTATGAAATTTAATTTTTTTTTTAAAAAAAAAGTAAGTTAATTTTTAAGTCAATCAAGTTAAGGGTATCAATTTCATGTTCTTTTTTGGCATGCATAATTTAAATATTATTATTACAATTTTGATATCTTATTATTTTTTTTATTTCTCTTTTCAATATAATTATCTTTGTACTTAGAGAAATTTGAGTTTATAAATTATCGATTTTGGAAAGATCAATTAAAAAAAGGGAGTATAAAAAAGAAATATACAAGTGTATAAAAATCAAAAGAATGTGCAATGGTTTGCATATTAAAAAGAGGCACAAAATTAGCCCAAATTCAAAAAGATACACAAAGTGTGCCACAAATAATTGAAAATATGTGCAATGTCACTGATTTAATATGTTCTTTCCTCTATCGTTTAATCTTCAAATTCAAATCAATCTAATGTTCAATTATATTTTGTACTGAAAATTGAATTTAACTAATCTTCATTTCATCACTTTTGCAATAATTCTCCTGATCTTGTTGTCTAGAATGTTTCATGACATTGATCTATTTTTCATGTCTATGTTATATTTTAATTTAAATATTTTGAATCTTTATTTTTATCTAATGGACATTAATCTTATTATTGCAATTATAATTTAATTTATTTCAAGATCAATTATTAAGGATTTTCATATGACTTCTTTCATTTCAACTTTTCCTTCTTCATTCTTTTTGTTGTTGTCAAAAGGGGGAGCAGTATTGTTTGTTTTTTTAATGTTTTTGTGTTTTATCATTTATAAAAGAACTAATTAAAAAAATTGATTTGTTCTTAAAGGAATTCCCTTAAATTTACATGTTTATTCATTTAGGCAGAGTTAAGGAGAAATTTAGGGTATTCAATTTTATTCAAATAAAAATTGTTTTGTCATCATAAAAAAAAGGGAGATTGTTGAGATAGGTTCTACTTAGTTCTTGCCTGTTTGATATTCTTGTAACTTGTATGTTTTTTATGATTCTAAATGTTATTTCTTTGATTATTATTTCTCCTAACTTTTTTTTGAAGAATTATTTTACTCTTGTGTGTACTAACATTTCAAGGAAATCATACTTCGGATTGTTGAAGACTTCAAATTAAGACCAGTTTAGAGTTTATTATAATTGAAGTTTGTATTTCTCATTTTATTGAGCCTGAGAGAGTGTGATTGTAATTGAGTAATTGAGCACACACACACACACCAGAGGAGTGTTTAAATTCTAAAATTTTTAAACTGATCGTATTGTATGATATTCATTCGTATGGGATGATTTGATCAGTTATTTTCCCTGACGAGAAGTTGAACCAACATACATGAAAATTTTTCTTAGTATTAACCGTACCATGCGAACCCATTTCGAACATATCTTTCACAATACAAAATGGACGGGTACCTTTTCACTCAAAAATATTTTCTAGGTATGGATCGTACTGTATGAACCCAATTCATACATGCCTTCCACAGTACGAAATGGACAGGTCACTTTATGCTCAAAATTATTATTTTTTAAGTATAGATCGTACTGTACAATTATAGTTCGTACATGCCTTCAAGAGTTCAAAATTGTGAGGTCCCTTTTTATCCCGACATTTCGTTCATACGAATTTGAAAATTTAAATAATTGATTGTACCAGACAATTTCATCATCGTACGTACGCTATACAGGGTACAAAATTAGGGGGTTCCTCTTCATCCCAACGAACTCAAAAAATTTTCTAATTTCGGATCAAAGAAACTTGGTTCGTACTGGGCGATGATCGTGTATGAAAAGATTTCATACCTATTCATAACAGATTAGTATGCAACAGTTTTTTGAATTATTCATACATATCAAATCTGATCGTAATATATGATCGTGGACACTCAAAATTGAAAATTTTAATATTTTTGGATGGTTTTTCGTGTCTTTAATATAAAAGGTCCACTAAAACTAACGTGAAATTGTCTTGTCTTTGTGATTTTTCAAGGGCAATTAAAAGAGTGAGTGTGAGAGAGTGTTGGAGAGAGATTTTCTTGTAAGTGGAGTGTCAAGGGTTCACACCGATACTCAAAGGTAAGGATCTCTTTGTAATTTTGGTTATCACTCTTCCTCTTGTCTTTCAAGATTGCTCTTAAGAAGATCTTTAGAGAAGATCCGGTACTCTACCAACACTTGAAGAGTGTGAAAGGATGAAGTTTCTCTTCCTTCACTTAGAGGGTGTAAAAGGACAAAGGTTCTCTGCTACACTTGAAGGGTGTGAAAGGATGAAGGTTCTCTGCCTATACTTGGAGGGTGTGAAAGAACGACGATTCTCTGCCGACACTTGAAGAGTGTTAAAGTGCGACGGTTCTCTGCCACACCAAGGATTGGTGGAAGAGAGGTTTTTATAAGGGCTTCTCTGCCTTACTGTGGGGGAAAAAAGACAGTCATTTTGGTAATAGTGCAATACCTGAAGAGGGAGTCTTCAGAGAGTGAATGTAGATCGTGTTTGACCAAATCACTATAAATCTTTTAAATTTCTTAATTTTACTTATCCCAAGTTATATTTTGTGGTTGAAAATTTTTATTTTAAAATCTTAATTAACATGCTAACTGAATCAAAGGTTTTCAAATTTTAAAATCCAAGAAAAAGTTTTAAAATTACCAATTCCCCCCTCTTGGTTAGCCTTGGGTCAATAGCTTAGGCTTAACAACCTAATCAAGATTCATCAAAATGTTGGTTTTCCCTATCACCCTTTAAGATAAATCTTAGCATTAGATTTTTACCGCTAGAAAATTTTTCTCCTGATTTTGCAATTGAAAGAGTGAAATCTTAGCATTGTTAAGGTTATTGAGATTTCTAATAATAAGATTATCCAAATAATTAAACTTTTTCCAACACAATCGCCTTATTCTCCACTTACTTAATATTAGTAAAAATATTTTTGAAAATATTTTTATTTCACCATCTCAGAGTCTACTTTAACCTACTCAACTTTGACCAAAATCTTAACATGCTAGTAAAAGCACTACTCTCAAAAAACCTAATGTCATGCAGTTCAAAACCATACAAATCATCCAACACATCATTCTGGTCATCTATAACATACAGGACAATGTCCACATCATCCAAGATAATCAGAATAAATAGTGTGTTATAATCGTCCAGCCCTCCCAGATCGTCCAAGCAGAAAGGGCTGAAATACACTAATCATACATGATGATCTGTTGATCGTCCTGGAAGATCTTTGACAGCAAGTTACAAATTAAGGAAAATTTTAAGCCCTTCTTTATAAGATCTCTTGATTATTGATGTTGAGATCTTTTGTTGTTTCCTAGCCTGAGAGAGCTTAGAGAAGGAGAGGGAGAGCTTTTGGGGGGGAGATAGAGAGAGAGAGAGAGAGAGAGAGAGAGAGAGAGAGAGAGAGAGAGAGAGAGAGAGAGAGAGATTGTAAGGGGGAGTTTGTGAGATGTTCATAAAGGTGGCTCCAAGAAAGGATTGAAGTTGTCTTCTCCATTTTTTCATCCTTGTCTTCTTGGTGGCTCTGGGAAGGTCGTCTTCACCAATCAATCAAGGTTCTCTGCCGGCTTCAAGATGAAGCAAAAGGAGGTTGGGTTCTCTTCCTCATTGGGGTCGGTGAAAAAAAGAGTTTGTAAAGGCTTCTTCGCCTTGCGGTGGGAGCAAAAGGAGAGTCACTATGTTTTTGTGCAATACTGGAGGAAAGTCTCCATGGAGTGGATGTAGGTTAAGTTGACCGAACCACTATAAAATTCAGTGTGTTTTTTCTATGTTATTTCTATACTTTACTTTTTAGCATATTTAATTTTTGTGGTTGATTGCGTTTGTTTTAAAATATTCAAAAAGATTTCAAAAATTTTTTACTTTGTGTTTAAGAATTTTTTAAAACTATCAATTAACCCCCCCCCCCCCCCCCCCCCCCCCCCCAACTTGGTTAGCCTCGGGCTAGTTTATAAGGGCTTAACAACCCTAACGAACTTTCAATATGGACAACAAGGATGATGGTGAGGGCTTAATAGATGGATGTTATTACTTTCTCACATGTTTTGGCCTTTTTAACATTCTAGATGGACAAATTTGAGAAAATATTCTTTTATAAAGTCATATATTTTATTGAGTTAATAAAAATCAAGTAATCATACATCATTTTCATTAAAAATGTCAAAGATATGGTTAACATACTACGAGCTATCCAAAAATAACAAAAAAAAGATGAAGTACAAAATTTTGTGAAAACTAAATTTTTTATAAATAATATACAATTGCAATGAGATTGAAGATACAAAAAGACTAGTTTAAAAATGCCTACTAAGTTAGTGGCCCGAATTTTTTCAACTAAATTTTAAAGTGGAAATTAGTGAATAATGAAAAAACATATAACCACTATAGATCAAGCATAATAACTTGAACATGGTGAGGGTGACATGATTCAAATTATTGTTATGAAAACATCACAAGATTTCTGAGCCTTATATAAGCAAATAAGAAGTGAAAAACTATACAAATTTTAATCAACCTCTACAAATAATCATTCTTCATGAAGATCTCATTCCTTTCTTACAAGTCCTTTTCAATGGTTTCTGAACTCACACACTCAAGTAGAACTTCACTTTGGAGTAGAAGCACACTTGAAGAGTAAAATAACTCAAGAAGAATTTATTTATTTTTTTAAACCATTTGTTTAGTTTTACAAAGCTACCATATTTATTGTAATGAGAGTATATATAAAATGTCTGCAAATTCAAAACCTACAAACATATAAATACATATCAACATTGTCAGTCCTACCACCTCTATCATTCATACCACCATTACAATAACTATCACTATCCTAATAATATAAACACTCTTCAAGGGCCATCACATAAAAAAATACCCAATATAACATCATGCTATCAAATTCTAATTACATCTAATATATATATATATATATATATATATATATATATATATATATATATATATATATATATATATATATATATATAGTCCTAAAATATAGCATCATGAATAAATGGTAAAATATAATAATGTATCATAAATACGCAAAAATGTAAAGGCTAAAAGTAAAACTATATGTGGTATATAAATATAAGCATTAGGATGACAATGATGCCCTACATCAATGTCTGCAAATAGTGGGGTAGAAATTAAGGTTTTGACACATTTCATTAACTTCTCATATGTAGTTGGCTCAAAACTATCATTGTCTTCCTCTTAGACCTAAGGTTCGTCACTTTCTAGTGCTAAAGTAATATGTAATTTGAACACTTTTGTTTGATTTGATTTGAAATCAGTACACTCTTTTACTCAATGGTATAATTTTCTTCATCTTTAGAGGTAGCTTTTGTCACTTTATTTTGATACTCTTTCATAGTGGTTCTAATAATTTATTGATAAGATAGTTGGGTGTCACATTTTTGTGACCTCATTTCATAGCATTTAATTGTTCCTTTCTTTTGTTTATAGGTCTATCATGAGCTTGGGCTTTCATTTGTTCATTTTCTTTTTAATCCTTTTTCCTTTATTTTGTATAAGATGTCCTCCACTTTATTTATTTTAACATTTGTTTGATTAAAAATATTCATTTTTTGCTGAGAAAAAAAAAATACAAACATGCTTAGTACTATTAGAGAAGTAAATATATTATTAATATATTATAAAGAATAATATTACAATATTTTTTTTAATCAATGAAAATACTAAATATCATATATTCATATCACCAATATTTGAAGACTATGGCCAACTTCTTGAATAAGTCACTAAAGTCGCCCTAGGCTATGATGTTTACTTAAAGCATGTAACAGTCGATGGTAGGACATATGATTGCCACAATCACTTGATACTTGATAGGTTATATAAATATCATCTTCCCAAAACTCTATCCCTAATCAGTTGGATAGAACTAATGATAATATTGTTATGTAGCCAGATTTTGTTGTTGTTGTTGTTTTTTTTTTTTTTTCTTATTGGGATTAAAACAGTTCCCCCATGAGCAAATTGTAGATTTATTTTTAGTATTATAACTAATAATATTTTTTTAGAACATAAAATACTTTAAAAATTATTTTATTTTATTCTATAGAGAGAAAATAATTGAAGTTTTATTTTTATAATATTTTTATCATTTCACATCAAATATATCAACTTATGTGGTGGCCAATATAGGTCATACAAATTAATGAGAAAAAGCAAATGTTAATGTATTATTAAAAGAAAAATACCATTAATTGAATAATTTGCATGAAGTGTGGCATAATCGTTTAAAAAATATAATAATAATCTTATTTTTAAAGATAATAATATTCATTAACTTGTTAAAAATATTAAATGTGATATGTGGATCTATAATTTTCTGTATTTGACAATTTTTTTTTAAATGAAGGAAGTTTAATCAAATTAAAAATAGAAATAAACTCTAATAATTTTAAAATCTTAATACCCAAAGAAGAAATAATGAAAAATTTAGACAATCTTTTTAATATTTTACTCATTTTTACAATATAAATGTTTAAGAAAGGCTACATCCAACCAAATTCCTTCTTAAGATCTTCTTTAGGGCCAAAAAAATGGAGAAATGACATCATTTTTCCTTGCTTGCTAGGCTGTCATTCCAACCAACACATTTGAACTAAGGTCAAACAAGCTGATCAACTAATGGCTTCCACTCATGCAATAAAGAAATTCATATCATTTCTCGCTATCATGTTGTGGGAGAATTTCCACATTTAGTTTTGTATGATCATCTATAGTGAGACAAATATAAATAATATAACAATAAAAAAATAGTAGGTTAATTTAACTCATAGTAAATAAAGTGTGGTAAATTAGTCATGAAAACAAGAAAATGCAATGCATGAATAGATCAAGAAAATACAAGAAGTTAAAAGATATATCGATTCTCCAACTTGTCCAGTTGAAAAGTAATAAGCATTTCATGGATGTGTTTATTCTTGTAATAGTAAGTATTTTTCTTATCACTTAGATTTCATTTGAGACAGCTTTCTTACTACTTTTTAATGTATTTTTAATATACAAAAATTTTTGAAGTAAAAATTTTTTTATAAGAAAGTTGCTTCACAAAGTAGTAAGAAAGTTATTTCAAATGACGCCTTAGACCTAAGTGTTTGTGAATCTGGGTTCCTACAGCATCTCAACAAAGCAAGGTTGGCCAAACTTCATTAAAGAACCAATCTAAGAAATTAGTAGGACCCCAATTAATTGCAATGAATTTTTAGTTATTGAACTAGAGTTTGCAATATGGGGAGGCTAAGGATGCATTAAGGTTGCCAGTGTTGTTGGAAGGTTGTCACTTGCATTTGCTACCTACTATGCTTTATTCAACACGTATATTCACACCATAAAAGACCTATTTATTAATTGATTCTTGAAATATTAAGGCAACAAACATGTTTGGGTTGGTTTATTATTGTGAAAATAATCAAACTAGTATTAAAATCCATGCACATATTTAATTAATTATAAATAATTCAATATATAACACACTATAAAAAATTAAAAAAAAATAAGCGATGATTGTAATAATTCATTAAGACTTTAAATTTCATTTAACAATTTTTTTTTTATATTTTGGATCTCTTGGATAATTTATATTTTGATATTGAAAATAAATTAAAATAGTGGTAATAATAATCATTGAACTTTTTTTAATTACTAATCAAATATAATATTTTGCTATTAAATTAATAACACGAATGAATTATTAAATAAAAGTTTCTTTGAAAGAAAATATACACAACTATCTTAAATAAGAAAAAAATTAAATTTAGTATTTTAAAAATAGCATCGCCATATAGCATATTGCCTTTAAAATTAAATGACACAAAATTAAATTGAAATAAAAAACTTACAATTTTTAGTTAACTCCAATATCTCATGTAGTTGAGAATGATGATGAAAAAAGCTTTTTAATACAAAATAAGCTAATCTAATTATTCATCAAACAAATAATATTTTTTAAGAGGTAGGGATGGTAAAGCTTTAATATATGCATATGATGATAGATTGATTTGGAAGCTGAGCACAAAATTTGTGAGTCATTATAAAAATAAAATTGCAATAAGGAATGCATGTCTTACTAAGTAAAGAAAGCATGTAAGTGTCCTCGGCTTCATGAAAGTAGTTAAATTTTATAATTTTTTTTAATACCTATATGTATGTATTTTTTTTTTGTTAAAACCCATCCACCAAAGTGGATGGTGACTCCCGTACTTTTGGTAATGACGATAGTGTTTGCTAGTTAAATCTTGGCTCCTCATCCCAGCTGAATGGTGATCAAGTGTCATGTATTTCCATTCTACATAAATGAAATACAGGGGTTAATAATCATAATTGATACATCATCCCACACTTTCAAATTGCACAAATTATGTAGAATAAATATTAGAAGCAATAAAATTAAAATAGAGTTAAACCCCCTGCTCATTGAATTTCCAATGAATCCTATTAACGATTAATTTTTAAGAAATTTACAATTTTTTTCCCATAAGGATTTACTTGTTATTATAGTCTATGAATGCCTAACCATAGATAGAAAGAGAAATCGGTCCCCAATGAAGTCGTCAAAAATTTGTTTGCTTTGAAAATTCCGTCCCGGCCTCTCGTGCTACTTTTTTTTGCGGAGTTTTAACGGACTATGTTTCAAGGTAAATTTCGAGAAGAAAGATGGGTTTGTAGATAACAAACTACCTAGATATTTTTCCCTTATTTTGTGAGGACTTTATGATCTGAGTTCTGGTTTCCTATAGGCGCAAGCCCCTATAGTTAATTACCCCTTACAATTAAGAATGAGGATTTTCAATTAAGGCTAATCATCAATTAGATATGTTGAAATACATATTATTTAGTGTATAGTAGCAGGATAAGTTTATGAATCTAGAAAATTTATAAATTTAATATTTAAAATCAGAAATTTCACCATCTTACACTTAAAGTAGTTGATGGGGGGAATGGATGATAGATCCAATCAAGATCTTATGCTTTCATCGTCCCACACCATCGTGGTCCCTAGTCTACTTAGTCAGAGGAGGTAGTTGACTCAACCTAATAAAAGGATCCTTATTGGCCGCCATGGGTTGCTTCATCTAAGGGAATCTTGTAGACCTAGGATGGTTATTTTTCTAAGGGGAAAATTTGAATCACTTTATTTAATAGAGTGCTTTGTGCCCTATAAATCATACTATATTGATTCATATCTCAACAATTTGATGCCACTAAAGAACATATTGGTTCTAACCATAATCGTAATTTTGTGTGTGGCATTTGATGGCAAAACCACTTGGTTCAGAAAGCCCCAGGTCATAACCATTTTTTCAGTAGTGCCATTTTGTGATAAAAATGTTAATTAGAGGACACATACAATAACCTTACTGATAGGAGATTATTTGAGAAAGGATCCTAGTAATATTTTTTGATTAGACATTAGCTCTGTATAAGTTGAAGTAAATTTCAATTTCTCCACACCGATAAACTAGGGTAGATGGATTTTACTTTAAGCATTTGATGGGTTTATTTCAAATTTAAATATTTTTTTTATTTGAATGATTTTTGGAATTTTTGGATTTTTGAGTATTTGGGTGGCATTTTGAATTATTTGGAATGGACCACTCCAGTTGAGATAAGCATACAAAAAGTCCATCATTGGGGCAACTTAGAGGTCACTTGAAAATATTTAAATTTTGTGAAAGTTTAAGGGTTCTTTGAAATGTTTGAAATTATCTCCTCCAGTTGAGATTTACATTCAACATGGCTATCATCTAAGTGTTTGAGGTTACTTTCATTGACTAAACCTTGTCAAACCTATTAATTTGTTGATAGAGGATCAGGTTCATCGGCAATATGATTTTATTTAATGAATTTTTTTTGTCACAGACCTTGAAGGACTTATATAAATGCAAAAAATAAATATTTCAGTCGACACCTTGACCGTATATTTGTTTGATAGTTTGAGTCATGTCGACTCCTATGTATTCATATAGAAGAATCAGCTCAAAGTATGTTCATTTATTAACCCGTGTAACATCCTAGATGTCACGTGTGAACCCATAAAATGCTTGCTGGGGCCAATACGGGTTTTAAGATTACACTTACCCCTTTTTTGTACCTATGTGTATATAAATTATGCTCCATGCACGGGGGTAATTTTAGTAATATTTTGACGCCAATTAGTTGTACAGATTACCGCCATTTGAATGCAGCATTCCCCGCTTTGGCTTATAGTTGAATCGTAGAACTGTGACCTAGATGTTATAGGATGCTTCATTATTTTGATGTAGACTTCCTTTTCTCATTCATTGGGAGTACTTTTTAGGGATTTTATAAGAATCAATAAGGAGCTCTTCCATTATGCCATCATCATCATTTTCTGCTGTTGGCTTAAATAAAGTATAAATCATTCTAGTCTTAGATGATTGCATTCTTACTAATGCCCTATACTTTAAAAATTAGTGTCTACTACCTTGAAAATAATCCTTTTCAGATCTACAGTATTGGGATTTTTATAAGATGCATCCTCCATAATTAAGTAGTTGGCATCTAAGATAAGTTGAGGTACCTAGGTTCTCTTATCGTTCTTGACTTCTTGAGAAAGAGCAATAGTCTAATCATCATAGAGGTATTAAAGGAATTTATATTTTATTGAAGAAACTTTGGAACACCAAGAAGTTTAATTTGAATTTGGTCAAACATCTCTTCCATTCTTACAAGATCTGCCCTCTTCATGTGAGGATTTTGTCCAAGAAATTAATAGGTACTTGTATTCCTTAGTTGTAAGACATCGACAGAGGCGATATCATAGCACTATCAGTGTGTATTAACAATGTCAAACTTTGAAGATCATTTGCACTTCCAAGGCCTATTGATGTTAAAGATGTTTTCTCTCAAATAAAAGGCAATGAAGAAACTTTGGAACACTAGGTAGTTTAGTTCAAATTTGCTCAAAATTCTCTTCCAGTTTTATAGGAAGAAGGGTGAACTCCTCAAACAAGGGTTCTCATTGAAGAGTCAGTCGATGGTTGTATTTGTCATATGCTCTTGTATACTTTTATGCCCAGAGGGGTCTTCCACAATGTACCCACTGTTGTTATCCACAAATGGATTGTGTTTATTTACAGGGACAAGTCATATTCAATATGATCTCCATGTAGTGTTTGTAGAAGATCCATTGCTGCTGCATCATATCCACATTTTACTAATCTCATGTGGTAATTCATTGGACTTGTTTGCAAGGACAAATATTGCACTATCAATTGTCTGTGTTTCCATCTCAATTTACAGGCAAACTGTTGTTGGTGTTGAGTCTCTCGTCGATGCAAGTAAGAAACAATTGTACATTCCACAATCAATTGTTGTCACCCATGAGTATAATATATTTAGTTACATGCAAACTATTAACATTTACTATAAGCCAATGCCACTTTCAATGTTTGTTGTCTTTATATGAACTTTTGTGTGCATGACAAGCCCTTTATCATTGCTTGTAAACACTATCCTTTCAATATACTATCAAATTGTTGCTTGCATCAAGGCCTTCATTAATGCATGTTGGAGATACCTTTTTATTTTGTAGATGACTATTATTACTCATAAGTATAATAAACTCTACCTCATAGGGAATATTATAGGAGTCCACTACATTAATCATGTATCAACCAACATCGTTCATTAAGTGTTATGTATTTAGGCATTGATGATTAATATTTGTTTAAAAATTGTTTTTCAATTGATTAGCATTCATTTTTGAATGTATAGAGGTCCTACTCGTCATGAGTCCCCTACTTTTGACATGATGTTTGTTGATTTTTTTTTTTGAATAATCAAAATTATTATAAGTTATTTATATCTTTGATTTTTCTTATGTATTTTATTATTTATGGTTTTGTTACCTACTGTTCTGTTCAATTCATGTTCCATATTCTTTGTATAAGTCATTTGCGTATTTGGCTCAAGTTATTTGCATTTTTGTTCAAGTATAAGTCCTTTGTATTGCTGCTCAAGTAGAGTCTTTTTATTGTTCAAGTTTTCTATATTTCACTCTGAATTTTGGTAGCATCCTGACATATCCGCCTTTTTGGAGAAATTTAGGGAGTCATAGCTTGCCCACCAAATCAGGAAAGACGTGCACGATCGTTGTTTATAGACATCGTAGCCATAGTCTTCAATCCCAGCACACCAAGGCTTGTATGGGTGTTCAGAGGAACATGTTTAAAATGAACAGTGATTTCCCCGTATATGGGTACTTAAGGTTTTTGCCTCGCCAGCTAAGAAAAGCAAGCACAAGGTTTGTATGCCTCATCAAAAGCACCGCACTAAATTCCTTCCCACCATGCTAAGAAAAGCGTGCATAGGGGGTCCCTTGGCACACCATAAACACTGAAAATAGGACTTTTATAGGGATTACCCACCTCACCGCGAGCACCACAACGAGCTTCCTCTCACTGTACTAAGAAAGGCATGCATGGATAGTTACTTGCTGCGCTGCAAACACCGAAATGTGCTTTCAAAATTTTAGGACTTTATACCTTAGCCTGGGAACGTCGATGGTGTTGGCATGCAGATCGAGACAAGGAAAGATCTTTGCATTTTTTAATTAATTATAATTATCTTTAATTAATCTTATTTTCTCATAATTAATTTTAATTAATTAAAATAATTAATTACATTAATTAAAATTAATTAAAATTTTAATTGTAATAAAATTTAATTAATTATAACTAAATCATATTAATAAACTTTAATAAATGTTAACAAATTAATAATATTTAATAATAATTAAAATTTATTAATTACAATTAATTCTAGTTAAAATTAATTATAATCATTTAATTAAAATTAAATGTAATTAATTATATAATATAATTAATTAAATTAATTATATAATTAAATTAATATAATAAATTACTAAATAAAAAAAATTTAACTCTTAACTCTTAACCCTTCATTCTTTTTCCCTATTCAACAGATTTTCTGGATTTAGCCGAAGTAGGAGGCGACAGGGAGAAAGTAACCTTCGCATACCTCAAGCTCCCGTAGTCATCTTTACTTCTGATCGGAAGGTCATAATTTTTTATTCCACCGGGAAAAGGGAACTTTATTGAAGGAGGTCGCGGGAAGGGAGAAAGTTATCTTCACAGAAGGCGAGGTCTCTTACTTATGTTCATAACGTCATAACTTTTGATCCTATAGGAAGGGAATGTCGTCGAGGGAGCAAAGTCAACCAGCAACAAAGTGGCTAAAGAAGCGCGTGCAAGGGTGATAGTTACTTCACAACAAGAAAGCTCTGATCATTGCTTTCGATCGAAATGTCATAACATCCACTCCAGCAAGAGGAGAATGTCATCGAAGGGGTGGAACTAGAGAAGCAGGCAAGAAGGGAGAAAGTTACCATCGTAGTAAGCAAGTTCTAGTCATTGCTTCCAATCAAAGTGTCATAACTTCTAATCTAACTGGAAGGGGAGGTCGCAAAAGGAGCGAAGTCAATTTGTCACCAGTGAGTCAAAGCCCTCCCCCCTCCCGGGTATTTAACGATGTGAGGTCGTGCAATGTGGGAGGAGCATCGTGGACATGCTTTCGACATCCGAAGTCATGCACATGTCCGGGCAGGTATGAGATTTTATCAATTTCTTTTTCAATATTTTTTTATTACAGGTCAACACCTACAATGCAAGGGGGTTGTATAGGAATGTTGAATGGGATTTTATCAATTTCTTTTTCAACATTTTTATATTACAGGTCAACACCTACAATGCAAGGGGGTTGTATAGGAATCTTGATCTTGACATTGAATAGATGGCCTTTAGAAAGATATAGTAGAGATCTAAAATATGGATGGAGTAGGACTTAATGGCATAAGAGTCGGAGAGGTCTATAACCTACAACAATGGTGATATTATACAAAAACATGAGGTAATTGCCTTAGATATGGACATAGGGAAAGCGAAGAAACTTTATTATTTTGTTTCTTTCAATGTACAAATTATATATTAACTATACAAGATATGAGGTTTGTTTCAAGTTTTGAATCTACACAAAGGTTGTCACATAGTTGGTTTTGGCACTTTTTTTCCCCTACCTTTTTTACCACTAAGAAACTAAACTCCCTTCACAATGAATTTGAAGCGAATAGAGTATCTAAATAGACACTCAAAGGGTGCCCTAATGGACCTTCATTTTCTAACAAGTTCATTAGATGGGGAAATGGGAATAATTACTCGACAAATATTAGGGTGTAGTTAAGAGTTAATTGAAAATGCTTATAATGAGTCACATATAGAGTTTCCCCTAAAATATATATTCCTAACCGATCAACTTGTTACAATAACGTTTATAAAATGATAGTATTATGTGCCCTCAATATATATTTCATTCCATTACACATTAGATTTAATTTTTAATTTTAAATAATTATGATGGCATGTGCACAATATAAATGGTGGCTTTTTGATTACTCAACTAGGAAAGTTAAATGGATTAGAATTGAACTTTTACTATGAAACGGTTGAAGGTCAGTCCTAAAATAAACTTGAGTTGGAAAATATTTTAATTAATCTTTATTAATTAAATTTAAATGATAATTTGACTCTTAATAGGACACAATGGAGAAAAAGGATTCATGGTAAGCGTACCCCACATAGTGGGATAAATGCATGATGTTTTTGATTAATTCAATTTTTGTACATGATATATTTATGTATATACATTAGAAATTTTTTTTTTGTATATAAAATTCGAACATCATACACTTTACATATACTTTGAAAATTATGTATATTCAATTAAAAAATAATTAAATGTTAGTTGAATTATTTTATGCAATTTAAAAAGTTAAAGAGTTAGAATTTAGATTTACTAAATGTGTAAACCTTCATTGGTTTGTATGTAATCCTATTATAATTATTGAAACTATATGATTCACACTTTGATATTAGAGGAAACCAAACAAGAAACAATTGGCATACGAAGTAACATTGGCATATGACAGCAGCTTTGTGGGTTGCAATGAAAATGATTGCATTCTGTGACATGGGTTCCACCACTTTCCAAATCCTTCCAAATCCTCATCCACAAATCCAAACACAAACCCAAAAGGGACAAGACAAGCTTACAAAATGTGAACACACCAGCATTCAAAAAGTCTTGCGTTACTAACAACTTTTTTTTTTTTTTGAATGAAGAGAGATTATGAATGCTTCTAATATGAGCAATGAATGAATCAATAAATTAATTTACATTAAAAAAGTATACTAAAAGCTATATGGACAAGTTGCATTTAGATTAGTTGAATTTCATTCTCTCAATGATCGAATATCTTATTACATCAAAAACAAAAGGACCTATGAATTTTTCTTCTGCAAGATAACATTAAAGGAAAAAAAGAGAGAAAGGTTATGCATATACTTCAACACAAAAGAGAGATTTCTATGTTATTACTAACATAATTTGAGACATCAAAAATTGTAATAAATATCTACTACCTCCTTAATAAAATATGCTAATAGAAGGAAATTCATTGATAGTTATGACATGATGTAAGAAAAGAAGTTCAATCTATAAGAGCAAGTAAAAAAGCGTAATCTCAATATAACCTAATTTTTTTAAAGATTTGATGCCAACCTAAAATAAAATAGTATGCTTCTTTCAAACAAGTTCTAGTGTTTAAATTTGCATCAATAAAATATTAACATTTATTTATATATTTGTATTGAAGAAATTGTTAAAGTTAAAGTTAGTGCTTTATTTATTTGTCTATAAGCATTGAAGTTCAAATTTTAGCTCAAAATATACATAATTTTAGGATTGGTCATTTGAAGAAAATTTTATTCTCAAAGACTAATTAAAAAACTAGATCAATCAACCAAAATGGATATAACACTTTTCCAACTTGTCATTATGTATTTTTACATGTTTTCTTAATCATGGTGGATTTATGATTACTAAGACAAACTAAATAACAAGTAACCAATTTTAAAATTTTATAGAATCAGAAAAATATCAAGAATATTGATTCCTTATTTCATAAATAGAATTATTAATATAAAAAAATTCATATACAGAAGAATACAAGTGATGCAAATCTCTAGTACTAAGTAGATTTATTTTATGATGAGTAGTGGGGGAACCAACTCCCTTAGTTTAACATAAAATTATAGGCCTATCATAAATCTAAACACCTGCTAAGAGATAATATGGAGATTAGTGCATATTCAAGTTTATAAATATAGCTTAGAGACACTTAGAGTACATGGATGGGCCCGCAAAGATAAAAATAACCCACATAAAAATAAAGCACCAATGATCTCATTAAAAAAAAAAAAAAAAACAACAAAAATTGAAAAAAAATTATATGGATGCCACAAAAAACATACGTTAGATGTAGGCCAATTCATAAGTATCAACTGATTGAACATTTAAGTGGAAAACTTTTTCTAAAAGCAGTTAATAGCCATATAATGAAAGATGTCTATGTGCATTTGGAAAGGATCACGTTTGCTTGCTGCCAACTCTTTGTACTACAGATAGTGGCTGAGTTAGATATAGTTTGAGCGTAATGCTGATCTTCAATTATGCATTATTAGAAAAATATAAATATTATTCATGATTTGGAAAACATGAGAAATGTTGGCC